>SJYV01055313.1:5220-24678 GCA_006410875.1 Neotragus pygmaeus | reverse complement strand
TGTATTCTTGCCACCTCTTCTTAATATCTTCTGCTTCTATTAGGTCCATACCATTTCTGTCCTTTACCGTGCCCAAGAATAGTGCAAATGCCGCTCAAACCTAAGAAGAAATTCCAGCTCCTAGAGAATGATAACGTGAAAGGTTTTTTGTTCTTTGTTTTGTTTTGCAATTGATACTCTAAAGATCAGTTTCTCATCATCACTGAGGCTTCAAGGAATTTTCTGAGAGAAGAGAGAGGTTTGTGTCTTTAAAGATGATGACCCAAACGTCTGTGGGAGATAAACCTAAGAAAGCTTGCTGAAAAGAAGAAAACTTCTGAGTCTCACTGTTGGGAGTTTGCATAGCAGATAACAGGAGTAGCCCTGAGTAGGCCTAAGTGTCCTGGGGCCTCCTTAGGTGTGAGTTCATGTTTATTTAACTAGGATGGTTTCTTCCCCACCTATCCTTTAAAGGCATCATGATGATTGTATTCTTTTTATTTCTATCAGACAATCACAAGACTACTTGTGTATAATTAGTTCCACATTTTCATTAGTTATTGGCTTCACACTCAGCATAATTTATGCATACTTTTATTTAAAATTCACACATGTTTGTTAGTGCTTGATTCGCTAACAGTATTAAAAATACCTTCCAAAATTATTCAGTTGCAGGAGTTACTGAAAGTAGGAACATCTTACATTAGCCAGCTTGCTCCCCTGTCTCTATCCACCCAGCTGTCCTGTTCTCTAAGAAAACAAAATTGGAANTTAGTGCTTGATTCGCTAACAGTATTAAAAATACCTTCCAAAATTATTCAGTTGCAGGAGTTACTGAAAGTAGGAACATCTTACATTAGCCAGCTTGCTCCCCTGTCTCTATCCACCCAGCTGTCCTGTTCTCTAAGAAAACAAAATTGGAATAACAGAGCACCTGTTTGCAGTACCTGCCTTGTCTTCTTATTGTAGACTGTCACCAAGAGATGAAAGATGTATGAAACATTTGCAGCAAATGCCTTCAATTCTTTCTGCATTGGATATGTGAGATTTATCTTTTATTTTCATAGTTGTAAACTATGGAAGTCCTAGATGTAATATAGGGGGAAGAAAGCTTATACTAACTGTTTCTCTAAACTGTGCTTTCTAATACAAAAGCCACTAGACCTACATGGCTATTAAGTAATTAAATTAAGGTTAGGGTGAATGAGGAAATTAGTTTTAAAATTTAAGTATAATAAATTTAAATTTAAAAACTGAAACAGTGTAAAATATTTTCCATTAAACACAACTATATCATTCTGATAGAACCATATTTTGCTTATATCTTTGAAAACTTATCTGAATGGCAATGTGCAACCCAAGTGTAACATATATACTAGACTTCAAGGACTTAGCATTAAAAAAGATATAAACTATCTCATTTACATTTTACAGTAATTAGTTGTTGAAATAATAATATTTTAATAGATTGGGCTACATAAATATATTATTAAAATTAATTTAACATACTTGTCTATGCTGTTTTTTAATAAGGCTTCCAGGAAATTTATAATTACTTTATTTCTATTAAGCAGAGCTGATCTAGAACATTCTGAAATTTGTGGCAATTATTCTTCTGTGATCTCATAAACAAAATATTAATCCAAAGCTGAAGATTAGTTATACAAGTGTGAAGATAGCAGGTTTTTTTCCATGGTTTTTGCCATGAGATAAAGGGTCTCTCTCAATGTATAAGACCATACTTGGGCTCTGTAACCTTTTTTAGGCCCATTATGTTATTTTTCAAAGTTTTCTCCTATTCCTTCCATGGATGGGGGAATTTTACTCCAAGGACCCATTTCTCTGTTTATTCCTTCTTATCTGCCTGCAACGCAGGAGACCTGGTGTGATCCCTGGGTTGAGAAGGACACGCTGGAGAAGGGAATGGCTGCCGTACCAGTATTCTTGCCTGGAGAATCCTGTGGACAGAGGAGCCAGCAGGCTACAGTCCATGGGTTGCAAAGAGTCAGACACAACGGAGTGGCTAAGCCCACACAGTAGCAAACCAAGAGGGCTAGGTGGTTGTTTTCTAGTAATTGCATAAATCACTTGGGATTCACAGGAAATATGAAATGCAGTGTTATTTAAGTGAAACCTTAGTTCTAGCCGGGAGTGCTTTCAATGTCCCATTTGTGTTACCTTGTTGTTGTTATTTATTTTCCAGTTTGGGGTACTTTTCCTGACCTCCATTTTTTTATTTACTTTTTTTTTTACTGTATTATCATCATTATTTAAAGGCTCCTAACATCAGCACAGTCATTTATAGAACTGTCCTCCATATCCCAGAATAGCATTCATTTGGGCCTTACACTTGAAATCACTGGGAGAGCCAAATGACTTCCCTGTTCTCTCCTCTCCTACCTTGAGTTTATCCTCCGTGATGACCAGGTGTATTGTGATTCCTTGAAGTGTGAAGATGACTTCTCTTGTGAGGAAAAATTTTAAAGTACTGTTGTCTTCAAAAATGCACAATGTGAGAATTGCAAGTTGAGTTTTAATTGGGTCAAAATGAGGACTATAGCCCAGGAAATAGCTCTGAGAAACTGCTCCAAAGAGGCAGGGGTGCAGGTCAGGGAATGTGTAATTTTGGTGAAGGAGTACATGCAATCAAGCACATATTTTGGGGGGAAGATTTCCACTAGTCATGAGGAGCAGTCATCACCATGAAGGATGTTCTAGATATGAAGCAACCCAAGAACTGGGCTCATAAAACCAGCTCCTGAAAATAACTATCTATAGATTCGTTCTGCAGTTTTTTCCAAAGCACAGAGGATCTCATTTCTGTTCTCCACCCTGAGCTCCTTTCAAGAGGTGTTGAAAATCAGCAGCTGCAGTGTCACATGATTTAATCCTTGTAGAGGTATATGGCAAGTGCCAATTGTTATTTATTCGCTCAGTCGTGTCCGACTCTTTGGGACCCCATGGCCTGCAGCATGCCAGGCTTCCTGTCCTTTACCATATCCTAGAGCTTGCTCACGTTCATGTGCACTGAATCGGATGTCATCCAGCCATCTCATCCTCTGTCATCCCCTTCTCTTCCTGGCTTCAATGTGCCAAAGGTAAGTGCAGATTTGCTGTTGGCAGTACCTAGTCCTACTTCCTCTGTGTCATCAAACCTCTGTTTAAAGCAGTAATCCTAATCCTTCTCTGTTTTCCCCCAGACAGATCATAAATACCACACTCCTAACTGAAAGCAGAGCAAACAAAATCTTACCCTATGGGTAAGATTGGCCTTTTGTGCCAAGATTTAGTTGATTCAAGTCTTCAGTGTAACCGCTACTATTCATTACAACAATAACCAATGTATGTAGAACTTTCTCTGTCCCAAACAGTGTTCTGAACACTTGAATGGTATTTACTCTGTTGAGAGTAATAGCAGTTGCTTTCGGTGCATACTATTGTTAATAGATCCATTTTATTGATGTGGAAACTGAAACGCGCAGGAGTTAAGTGGCTTCTGTAAAGACATAAGGCCAAACAGTGGCTGAGCTGAGGTTTGCGGTCTGAATTCAGGTAGTCTGGCACTAGGTCCCTGGCCTCTTACTGTTCCACCCTGCTGCAGTGTCTGCTTATGGGACACACGCTCTCTAACGTTCTTCCCTGCTTTTGTGAACCTTATTCTCTCTTTTATATCCTTTTAGACTATAAGTTTCTTAGAGATTTTTCCAGTGTGGCTAGTAAAGTTCCTGAGGTCCTCTAAATAGTCTCTGAATGAAAGAGAGACTGTTTTCTTACACACATAAAATGCGCATGAGTACTTCACATGTTGAGGTCAGAGCCTCAGTAAGAAAATATCACAACGGGAGTGATAATGATAAAATTCAAAGGGAGGTAAAAATCTCAAGTATTTTAAGGTCAAACACTAGAATCTTGGAGTCACTGCCCTGGTTAAGTGGCAAGGGAAAGGAAGTAACATATGGTGGTTCAGCAGGGGAGTGATGTGAGGCCAACAGGGTTAAATCAGGGAAGCTGAGAAGTAGGCTCTGCAAATCCAATGATGGAGGAAACTCGAAAATTGAAGAGCATGGGCTAGAGATAACCAATTTTCTTGGTGACTTTGAACCACACAAGGAACACTAGCACCCAAGTTTTGGTATCTAGTTAAGTTCAGTTCAGTTGCTCAGTTGTGTCCAACTCTTTGCGACCCCATGGACTGCAAGATGCCAGGCTTCCTTGTCCATCACCAACTCCCAACTCTTACTCAAACTCACGTCCATCAAGTCGGTGATGCCATCCAAGCATCTCATCTTCTGTCGTCCCCTTTTCCTGCCTTCAGTCTTTCCCAGCATCAGGGTCTTTTCCAGTGAGTCAGTTCTTCCCATCAGGTGGCCAAAGTATTGGAGTTTCAGCTTTAGCATCAGTCCTCCCAGTGAATATTCAGGACTGATCTCCTTTAGGATGGACTGGTTGGATCTCCTTGCAGTCCAAGGGACTCTCAAGAGTCTTCAACATCACAGTTCAAAAGCCTCAGTTCTTCAGCGCTCAGCTTTCTTTATGGTCCAACTCTCACATCCATACGTGACTACAGGAAAAACTACAGCTTTGACTAAATGGACCTTTGTTGGCAAAGGCATGTCTCTCTTTTTAAATATGCTGTCTAGGTTGATCATAGCTTTTCTTCCAAGAAGCAAGGATATTTTAATTTCATGGCTGCAGTCACCATCTGCAGTGGTTTGGGAGCCCCCAAAATAAAGTCTGTCATGGTTTCCATTGTTTCCCCATCTATTTGCCATGAAATGATGAGACCAGATGCCAGGATCTTAGTTCTCTGAACGTTGAGCTTTAAGCCCACTTTTTCACTCTCCTCTTTCACTTTCATCAAGAGGCTCTTTAGTTCTTCAGTTTCTGCAATAAGGATGATGTCATCTGCATATCTGAGGTTATTTATATTTCTCCTGACAATCTTGATTCCAGCTTGTGCTTCATTCAGCATAATGTGTCTAATGACATTCTACAATAAATGGAACTAGGAATCCTTGGAGAAGTGGCTAATTCTGGAACTGGAGCATCTTGTTGTGACCAAAGAGAGAAAATGCAAGTGGAGAGAGAGGAAGGAAGAACGGGAACTGGAGGAAAGGAAGGGGTAAAGGAAAGACTGAAAACTCATAAATTTCTTATTTCCTAAAATAGCCTGTAATTTCAAATTTAAAGAGAGTAGCTTTTTCATATCATGCTTCATTCTGCCACAGGTGCGTGTGGGTACCTGTGTCCATGAATGCATATAGTGATAAGATGACATTATTAATTAGAGCATGATTGTTACTAAGGGGTCTAGAAGGACTTAAGGTTGGTGTGCAGGCTTTGCTGTATACATTCCCATCTTGGCATTTGAGAGGAATCACCACTCCTACTTTTTTCTTAAGGGATGAAAACACTAAATGCTTTAGAAACATGAGCGAGAGAGAATCCCTGTTAATATCCCTGTGGCGTGGTCAGCCTGTCCACCTGAGTCTCTGGGTTATACAGGGTTTCTCAGACACCTGTCCTCTCTGAAGGGCATTGATATAGGGAGCTCTTCTCAACTGCAGCAAATGGGATTAAGGTCCATATTCCTCCTTGTATTTATCAACCCTTTCTGGGAGGGATCAGATTCTGTTCTTTGTTGCTGTTTCTTGAACTTCTGTCTAAGGATTCTTGAGCTGTCTGATGCCTATGCTTTTTACTCTGCAGTCTGATCCTCTCCCCAAAAATAGATCCTGCGTACTCTTCCCCATTTAAGGTAAATAGACTAAGTCGCCATGCTTTTAACCCTCTCCCTCTTCATTCCCAAGGTGTGACAGTCCTTCAGTCTCTGTCCTGATCAAGCCCTCATTTCTATAAGCTTCATTCTGACCCCTCCTTTACCAGATTATATACTGCTTGCTAGAGCATGTGATACAGCCAGTGCCCGGAGTTCACAGCTAGGAACAGATATAGATAACTCATCATCCTTCTAAAATCATCTTAGAAGGCACTTTCAGTTCACTTCATTAAAACAGAGGCTACAAAACTCATATGCCTGTGAGTGAAAGTTGCCTAGTCATGTCTAATGCTTTGTGATCCCATTATATAGTCAATGGAATTCTCCAAGCCAGAATACTGGAGTGGGTAACCGTTCCATTCTCCAGGGGATCTTCCCAACCCAGGGATCAAACCCAGGTCTCCCACATTGCAGGCAGAGCCTTCAACAGCTTAGCCACTAGGGAAGCCCAAGAACACTGGAGTGGGTGACCTATCCCTTTTCCAGTGGATCTTTCTGACTCAGGAACTGGTCTGGGGTCTCCTGCATTGCAGGCAGATTCTTTACCCGCTGAGCTACCAGAGAATCCCATCATAAAATGCATAGAATTATCCCGGCCAGAATACCGAGTGGGGTAGCTGTTCCCTTTTTCAGGGGATCGTCCCAACCCAGGGACTGAACCCAGGTCTCCTGCATTGCAGGTGGGTTCTTTGCTGGCTGAACCACCAGGGAAGGCCTATATGCCTGTAGGGGGCATGTAAAAGAAATTATCCATTTAGGACTGAGATCAGGAAAACAATAGTTAGGCAAGATTGGCACTAACTGTTGGCCTCCCTATCAGAGAGACAGCAGGGAGCGGTGGGGACTGTGGCATATAGAAGGACCCAGTACCAAGGAGGTAGCTACTACTCAGCTTCTACTCATCATCATTGAACAGGAATGCTGGACTATTCCTACGAAGCTTTCTTCTTTGTCAAGACAAGCCAGAAGTCCAGACTTATGTGCTTACTCTTTGAATCCATCCCTTATGTTTACATTTTCTTTTATTTAAAACACTTATTGGGTTAAATAAAACAAATCTAGGGGCAAGATACTACTTACCTACCGCAGGAGCACTGCCTCTGCATTTAAAGAAGAAAGCATACAATGCTTTCTTCATAATCATGGCATTGTGTGAACAGGATTAATAGCCCAGTTACAGGCTAATAATTTCATAGCAACCATGCAGTTATTATGTGTTGCATATATGAAATTGTGTCATAATGAGCTGTCTCATAACAAGATTGGGCAGGCAGTAAAACCGTTTTATGGTTCCAAGAGAGAGCAGCTCCTGAGGTAGCTGACAGTGGTTATTGTGTCTTTGGTGGGAGGGGGGTTCGGGATGGGGGACTCAATTAAAATAAATTAATTTAAAAAATGCTCTCTCAACTCTTCTAAATCCCAAGTTTTGCAGTGGTGTGCAGTGCTTTCTCATAATAACCTTTCTTGGATCTCCTCCCCTGTTCTTTCTGCCTACTCCAGCCTCCCTCCCGACACTGCCTCCACTAGTGGAATGAATGTGCTGGACTGGAGAGACCAGAGCATCCTCGTGTTTTGTAGTTACTTGTTTCCTTTCTCTGTGAGATGGGAATTTAATAAACTAAAGGTTTATTATTACCAAAGAGAGCACCATATTTGCTTAAACACACATTTCAGAAAAGATGAAGCCTATTATTCCTCGAAGACTAGAAAACATTTGAAAACTAGAGATAAGCCCATTTTCTGTAAATTCCTTTAAAATATGCTTTTCCATAGATGCATTTGCCATCAGCTATTATGAATGATCCCCGAATCTAACTTGTAACTGTATTTTCAACTACCTGCCAGGTATCTCTGCTGGAATTGCCTTTGGCATTTTATTGTGGCTCAAGTCTGCTCACTCTTCTTTATTCCATATGCTGCTTACCTCCCCTGGACAGACTGGGGGCTCAAGATCAACTCTGACTCATCTCTTACCTTCAAACTAACTAGTAGTCCAGCCCTACTTAGTCAACATCTGAAATGTAGCCAAAATTCAGTCCTCTTTCAGTCCTTCCATGTCTTCCAAGGACATTCTCTTATTTTTTCTTTTTTTTTCACCATATGAAACCTTTTTAAAAATTGGAATATAATTGCTTTACAGTGTTTTGATAGTTTCTGCACGACAACAGCCTGGGCAGCTCTATGTACACATTTATCCCCTCCCCCTTGCACCTTCCACCTGCACCAACCCCGCTAGGTCGTCACAGGGCACCACCCTGAGCCCTCTGTGCCATATCACAGATTCCCGCTAACTCTCTCTCTGACACCTGGTCGTGTACATTGGCCAACCCTAATTCCCCCAGCTCACCCCACTTGCCTCCTCGCCCTCTGTGTCCACGTGGCCCTGCTCTGAGTCTGCATCCCCATCCCTGCCCTGGTTCATCTGTACCATTTTTCTAGATTCTACACATGCGCATTAATGCACAGTATTTGTTTTTCTCTTTCTGACTTGCTTCACTCTGTAGTAGTTTCTGAGCGGATCATTTTTGCCTCTGAGCTGCCTCATCTCTAATCTGTTACTCACAAGTTCCCCAACCTTACTTTCTTGAAAACAGAATGGTAACTCTGCTCCATTATAAGACTGTCGGGACACTCCGGCGGCTGGGGGGAGAGGGAGGAGACAGCACGGCTATTGCTTTTGGTATCTCAGAGCTGAGGCTTTTTCTCGTTTCATCCTCTAAAAACACGATTTGATCTCTAGTCAGTGTGAAGCTACACGGCCAGTCTTCCCTTATGGTGTGATGAGGATTCAGCCTCTCTTCTGAAGTATCATTAGCTTCAGAGAAACGTGGGTAAGAGTGGCCCAAAGTCAGAGGGACTTTGAATCAGTGTTTTCTTTGTCACCTGAGACCAACCTTGATAGACCTCTGGGGTCTCTGTCTTTAAGGTTGTACCTGGGCCTCTGGCAGGATGAACACTTAGAATACTGTTTCAAATAATCATAATTATCATTTCATCCGGAAACATTGATAAGATCATTTTCTTGGCTACACCCTGCATGTTATTAAGTGGTTCTGGGAGAAGGAAGGGCTTCCCAGGGGGCACTAGTGATAAAGAACCCACCTCCCAATGCAGGAAACATAAGCGATGCGGGTTTGATCCCTGGGTCAGGAAGATTCCCTGAAGGAGGGAATGGCAACCCACTCTAGCGTTCTTGCCTGGAGACTCCCGTGGACAGAGGAGCCTGGCAGGCTATGAGCCATAGGGTTGCAAAAAGATGGACACCACTGAGTGACTTAGCACACATGCTGGGAGGAGTCCTGGGGTCTGGATAGGATCCTGCCTAGGGCTCATGTGGCTTTACTGGGTCCTGTACCCTTGTGTGTGCTGCCAAGACATCGCATGCTTGGACGGGCAGCAACATTTGTTCCACACCTTGTGTGTCCCCAGGCTCCTGTCCTCCATTGGCCAGAAGAAGGAGTAAGAGACATATGAGTATTTGCACAAAATAATGGATTAAATGGTATACAGGAGGATGCTCACTGTTGAGTTCTTGTTGGTTAGTTGGACCAGAATGATAGAGGGTCACCACGATCTTCATAGTAGAGGGGCCTGAACTCAAGGCTGCAGCTTAGCAGCTCAGGAACAGTTGTCTGCTCTGGACTTAGCTAATGAGGCTTTCTTTGTTTGAGCATTGGAAAGCCTCAAGAACCCACTCAGGAGGGAAATTAACAAATGGCTTTGTTTGTTACCTCCGGATAAATCTTCATGGTGAAACGTGCAACCGTTCCACCTCTTTAGCCTTCTCCCTTCTTCCTCAGTGGACCCTCAATTACTATGGAGACCAAAAACTAACTAAATAAATAATACATAGACACATGCATTCTTTCTTAAAATAAAACCGATAGGGAAAAGTTTGAGAGTAAAGGCTAGTTAGAAGTGGCTGTGATGTTCAGGGTTTACAGGTGATATTCTAAATTTACTGTGCCCGTGCAAACATTTCTGATGATTTCAACACCAGTTATTTCTGTTAGTATGTGATCACCAGCAGCTGCTGGCATTGCCTGAGTATGCAAACGCAGAAGCTGTGGCAGTCAGCTCGCTCATTTCAGTTAGGATGGACTTATCTCATAGGGTCATTTTTATGTTTTTCTCTAATAATTCTCTGCATGAATTTTATTTTTACAGAGTAGAATAATCGTCTCATGGGCTTTTAAATTTTCATTGATTTTACTGCTATAATTTTCAATGAATGAATTGTTAACAGGGATTTATTAAGCATCTACTTTGTGCCATATGATATTCTGATTATGAGGAATGTCAACATGTTTAATCCAGAGTCCATGGTTTTCAAGTAACTCAGTAGAATGGGGAAAATAAATATAAAAAGCAAATAGTTATAATCTAACACATATGTGTCAATGTTTTATGTACCCTTTGGCACAGAGGAAATTGTCAATTTGGACACATCTTAGGGAGTGTTATTAGGAGAAAAGAAGGAGGAAGAGGGTTTTAATAGAGGGGGTTATTTTACAGACTCATATGATAGCATGCTGCTGCTGCTAAGTCGCTTCAGTTGCGTCCAACTCTGTGCAACCCCATAGACGGCAGCCCACCAGGCTCCGCCATCCCTGGCATCCTCCAGGCAAGAACACTGGAGTGGGTTGCCATTTCCTTCTCCAATGCATGAAAGTGAAAAGTGAAAGGCAAATTGCTCAGTCGTGCCCAACTCTAGCGACCCCATCGACTGCAGCCCACCAGCCTCCTCTGTCCATGAGATTTTCCAGACAAAAGTACTGGAGTGGGGTACCAGTGTGTTGAATTTGCTTTGACAAACGGGTAAATATTGTTCACGACACTTGTGTAAGGTATCTCTCTCTTTAGTCGCTAAGTCATGTCTGACTCTCATGACCCTATGGACTGTAGCCGGCCCGGTTCCTCTATCCATGGAATTCTCTAGGCAAGAATACTGGAGTGGGTTGCTGTTTCCCTCTGATCTTCCTGACCCAGGAATCGAACCCAGGTCTCCTGCATTGCAGGCAGATTCTTTACTCACTGAGCCATGAGGGAAGCCCACGTGCAAGGTATGCGTGGACGTGTTTATGGGTGTGATGTATGCACATGGTTATTTGCACTGATGTGGGTGTTTATGTGTGTTTGTGCTGTTATAATAAAATGTGTATCCATTTTTTGGACTTAGCAGTCAAACGCATTTAACCATGTAGATGATGGAGAGGACAGAATTCATAAAGGAATTTATATACATTTTTGGTATGTAATTTTATTTTTCTAACCACTAGTATAAAAAGTTTATTATACTAGTCAACTGAGAATTTTTTTTTTTTTTCAAAAAAATAAAAACACTTGGATTGTAGCAAAGACAGCATTCCTCCTGGCCTACAAAGCACTCCTCTAACACTTGGAAAAAACTAAATATTTAGGAGTGTATGGAATTTCAGTTCCAGAGAGTTAGGATAAATCGTGTAGATCCAGATGGAATAGTCTGCCAACTGGCAAAGTGTAATTTAAGAAACCACCATCTTCCATAGTGGAAAAGGAGAGAAACTCAAGAATTGTCTGTAGCTTAATTTTTCCCCAGGAACATATATTTTCTGGTGAAAAAAAATAGAATTTAGGTAAGTCAGGCAGAGGGAATGAACATTTACAAGACCACAGGAAAAATAGCAGTTTGAACCACATACTTAGATATTAATCCACATTTTTTTTTTCATGGTAGACTAGGCTCTAAGAGCTTGTAAATATTTCTCCCATCACGGGATCACTTTGATTGTATTTTAAAGCTGTTGCTCTCTGGTTTCCTTGATAAACGTATCTGGATTTTTTGTCTTCTTCTTTTTGTAACCCAGAGCTTGTATGTTGTCTCAACGTTTGCTATAAAATGACTACAGATATAATACAGGTTTTGGAGACAGCAGAGTTCAAAATTTTGCACAATCAATAGAGCTATTCTGGAAGAAATAATGATGTGGAAGCCACTGAGAGTTTGGTCGAAATTGAAAGTGTTAGTGGCTCAGTCACATCAGCCTCTTTGTGACCCCAGGCACCACAGCCCCCAGACTCCCCTGTCCATGGAATTCTCCAGGCAGAATACTGGAGTAGGTTGCCATTCCCTTCTCCAGGGGATCTTTCTGAGAGAGTTTGGTTATCTCTGGATAAAATTGCAATCTATTTTTTCTTTCCTCATGTTTACATGAAGGTGAAGGTGAAGGTGAAGACACTCAGTCGTGTCCGAATCTTTGCGACCTGTAGACTGTAATCCACCAACTCCTCTGTCTGTGGGATTCTCCAGGCAAGAATACTGGAGTGGGTTGTCGTTTCCTTCTCCACTTCCTGACCCAGGGATCGAACCCAAGTCTCCCACATTGCAGGCAGATGCTTTAACCTCTGTATCACCAGGGAGGCCCTCATGTTTACATAATACTGTGAAATTTTAGGATTAGATTTGAGTTAGTGATATGAGTGGTGGGGAATAGAAAAAGGTTGGACAAGTTACAGAAACCAGCAAGGGTATTGGAGACAGTGATCTGATTTCACCAGCATTGGAAGACATTGATCCCTGTTGTATGTTTTAGGTATGACCTAAATCAAATCCCTTATGATTATACAGTGGAACTGAGAAATAGATTTAAGGGCCTAGATCTGATANCAACATTTTCACCCTCATTTTTCACTTTCATCAAGAGGCTCTTTCATTCCTCTTCACTTTCTGCCATAAGGGTGGTGTCATCTGCATATCTGAGGTTATTGATATTTCTTCTGGCAATCTTGATTCCAGCTTGTGCTTCCTCCAGCCCAGCATTTCTCATGATGTACTCACCAGACACCAGTTTGCCTTCAGTTTAATCTTGGAGTTCTTAGCCTTCAGAACTGTGAGAAATAAATTTCTATTATTCATAGACTACTGAATCGATTATATTTGTGCTATAGCATCCCTAGCAGACTCATAGGCACTTAGCCATTAAGGATCCAAGAGAAATGATTATTTTGCCACTGGAAACAGCTTCTAGACTCAGAAACAAGTAAAATCTGGAGAGCCCTTCCAGAAATCAGAAATATTAGCAAAGAGCTTCATAGATGTTTTATATAAAATTTTCTTTTACTTGCTAAATGCATGACTTTAGGCATTTTTAAAACTGCTCTAAGCTTAATTATTCTCATCCTTAGAATGTGCATAATTCCTGCACCTGTATCATAGGGTTACTGTGGAGTTAAGTGAACTAGAATATATAAAGCAGTTAGTAGAGTCGCGCCCCAGTGAGGGCTCAATAAGTATAACTTGTCTACGATGATTTAGTTTGCCGTTATTCTATAATAATTATCTATTATATAACCTCTTATATAAGAATAATGGAATTATTAATAGACTTATGAATTTGTTGTTAATCATTCACTAAGGCACATCCAACTCTATAGTGACCCCGTGGACTGTAGCCCACCAGGTTCCTCCGTCCAAGGGATTTCCCAGGCAAGAATACTGCTGTGGGTTGCCATTTCCTTCTCCCGGGGATCTTCCCGACCCAAGGATCAAACCCAAGTCTCCTGCACTGGAAGGCAAATTCTTGACTGCTGAGTCACCTGGGAAGTAGATTTCTGAATACTCTTAGGGCAATTCAGTAATTTCCTGTTAAGTGATACTGACAATTACTGTGAAGCTAGAGATTCTAGTGGCCCTTGAGGAACTATTTTCTTAGCCTCTGTGCTGTCGCCAGTGAAACTATTTATAGCTTTTGTTCCTGCTGTACTTGAGCCAAAGTACTGCCCCATTTCTCAAAGAGATGCCATTAGCTCACCGTCCCCACACTGCGCATGGATATTCTGCAGCTGTAGCAGCAGGTCTGAGCAAATGGACAAAACAGCCTATGGACACATGTTCACCCTCCTTTGCCGCAATTCGTCTTCCTTTACATTTTCACCGAACACGTTTTAGAATGGAAATGCCTTTATTCCATTTATATTTAGTCAATTATCCGATTTATTTTCTGTTTTTACAGTCTCATTCAACTCAGCACATCAGCTCAGTTCAAGGCCTGACAGCTGTGGAAACTTGGTTTATTTACTTTGAGAGAAAAAGGACAAGCTAGCACAGTGTCTCCCTGTTTGATGAGTCCATACAGTTGATGATGAGTATGGATGGTGTTCTGGCCCTCATATTAAATTCTGCTCTGAAGCCATTAGAGGCAAAACAGTGTAACTGACTGTAACCTGACACATTTTCCAGGAAGATGCAAGCGGTTGTTTCCAAAGGGATGCCAATTCATTCTTTTCCACAGGACTTACTCAGAATATTTAATACTGACCTATTGGCCTATCCCCCATTAGCTGTTCTTTCTAGCATCTTTGACTCCCTCCAGGAGATGGGAAAAAATTCTCCATTTGCTTCATCTAAAATTTTTTTTTTTTTTTAAATTCTTGAAGCTATGAGAGACATTCTCGAGGCCCTAGTTCCGTGTTCTCGTTAAATTATGAGCACTGGATCATTTCAGTTTAATGGATCTTATTTGTTTTTCATTCTTTGTCCACCACTCTTTTAAGTCCTTTCTCCATACTCTCAGAAGGCTCTGACGGGAAAGTCTGTGCCTTAGCTGGAGACGCTTTCACCTCGATGCCTACCCTCCCGCCGTGACCACTGTTCCTTTACTGAAGATAAGGCTTGTCTCTGCTTAGCTCCGCAGCCGCGGGCAGGGATTGCTCTCCCCCTGGGTGCCCTGCCGTCATATTGCAGATTTCACTTCCATGGCTGAGCCACTGATGAGAAAGCCGCTCAGTCGTGTCTGACTCTTCATGACCCCCATGGACTATACAGTCCCTGGAATTCTCCAGGCCTGAATATTGGAGTGGGTAGCTTTTCCCTCCTCCAGGGGATATCTTCCCAACCCAGGGATCGAACCTAGGTCTACCACATTGCAGGCGGATTCTTTACCCGCTGAGCCACAAGGGAAGCCCCAAAATGCTGAGTGGGTATCCTAGCCCTTCTCCAGCAGGTCTTCCTGACCCAGGAATTGAACCAGGATCTCCTGCATTGCAGGCAGATTCTTTACCAGCTGAGCTATGAGGGAAGCCCCTAGCCACTGATAATGATTAAAAATTCAAAAGACTGCCAAAGAGCCACATTTCGGTTCCCTCACATTCCTAAAAATACGTATTCTAAATGGCTTCGTGCTACCCTGCGGGTTCAGTGGTAAAGAGTACGCCTGCCAACGAAGGAGACGTGGATCGAACCCTGATTCGGGAAGATCCCACACACCACGGAGCAGCTAAGCCCGTGCACCGCAACTATTGAGCCTGCGCACTAGAGCCCGGGAGCTGCGACTACTGAGCTGGCGCGCTCTAACCACTGAGCCTCTGTGCCCGGAGCCTGTGTTTCACAGCGAGGGAGGCCCCGTTTATGAGACGCCCATGCACCACAACTAGCCCTCGCTCACCCTAACTAGAGAAAAAAAAAAGTGATGCAACAAAGACACAGCACAGCCTAAATAAATTATTTTTAAAACATGAAATACCAAATATGACATTTCCCTGGCAAGTCCAGTAATTACTTAAAAATGAAATGAATAAATAAATAGATGCCATCTCCCTAAGGCCAATATCAGTTTTATCTTCAAAGCGTTGATGTGACTCCTTTTTTTATAGGTACACAGGAAGACCAAAGGGTGACAGGATAAAATGTTTCTATGCTTAGTCTTAGTACTGACTCACTGTATACACCAGTTTTGAATTCCCCTTTATATTCCATTTCCAAAATGGGATAGAAAGACGTGGGATAAACTGCTCTCTAAGTCAGTCAAGTCTTCATGTCCTAAATAGCTCCTCTCGGAAACTTCTCAGGGTTTCCTTTGCCCAGTTCTCAGGGTTTCCTTTGCCCTGCGGGTGCGTCTGAACACACCTCCTTGTGTCCAGCTGTGCTGTGATCCCTTTTTAGAGACGCAGCATCCATGAACGACACAGCTGTGTTCCATTAGTGCACAGTGTTCGATAGCTCAGGCCCTGAATCCAAACTCCAGTTTTGCCCCTTTCCTGCTCCATCGATTTGGGCTGATAAATGAGCTTCTTTGACCATAGTTGCTTTATTTATAAAGTAGGGGTGATATTAATGCATCTCCCATAGCCTTACAGGGAAGACTAAATAAACTGTAATTAGAAAGTTGATGTGAAGTTTCAAGCATAAAACAAGTAGTATACAGGTATGAAATAGTTATTTAATTTATGAGTTTACAGGTTTGGCTCAGGCCATTGTACATTTTTTAAAAGATTTGCTTTATATGGACCATTTTCTTTAAGCTTTGTGTTTTGTGTTAGGGTTAGCTGATTAACCATGTTGTGATAATTCCAGATGAAAAGTGAAGAGACTCAATCATACACATGCTTGTATCCATTCTTTCTAAAACTCCAGTCCCATCCAGGCTGCCACATAACATTGAGCAGAGTTCCACGTGCTATACAATAGGTCCTTATTAGTTATCCATTGTAAATATAGCAGTATGTACATGTTACTGTGGGCCATTTTAAAAGTCTCTATTGAATTTGTTACAATACTGCTTCTCTGTTATGCTTTTGATTTTTTTTTTGACCACGAGGAGTGTGGGGTCTTAGCACCCTGACCAGGGATTGAACCCACACCCCTGCTTTGGAAGGTGAAGTCTTAACCACTGAGCCACCAGGGAAGTCCTCAATATAAACTTTTAGGGGACAAGATGTTGGTTGCATTTCATTTTTGTGTCTGTAATGTAGCGCAATGGTCTGCATTCATTAGTTCAATGAATAATGAATGAACAAATTATATGAGTGATTAAATAATCCCTTCAGGTTTATAATTTGTCACATAAATAGTTTCCAGATAGACATTTTCCCTTTGGGAGTGTTCTTTAAGGTGGTCCTAATGCTAATACTGAAGCTGAAGCTCCAATACTTTGGCCACCTGATGCAAAGAGCCGACTCATTTGAAAAGACCCTGATGCTGGGAAAGACTGAGGGCAGNATAGACATTTTCCCTTTGGGAGTGTTCTTTAAGGTGGTCCTAATGCTAATACTGAAGCTGAAGCTCCAATACTTTGGCCACCTGATGCAAAGAGCCGACTCATTTGAAAAGACCCTGATGCTGGGAAAGACTGAGGGCAGGAGGAGAATGGATGACAGAGGATGTTTAGATATCATCACCGACTCGATGGACGTGAGTTTGTGCAAGCTCCGGGAGATAGTGGAGGACGGGGAAGCTTGGCATGCTGCAGTCTGTGGGGTCACAGAATTGGACACAACCTAGTGACTGAACCACAGCAAATGCTGATACTATCGTTGCCTAAACTGGATCTGTAATGTAGCCTGGGGCCTGAACCCAGCAGATGTCTCCTTGGACCCGACTGTAGTCATCTTCCTTCCATCACTGGGTCATGCTCCAGTAGTCATCTTCCTCTTTTTGTCCCCAGGGATGTGGCCTACCTGCTCAGTTTTCTAATTCTTAGATTAGTTTAGTTTTCTCCCTTTTCTTAAGATTAAAAAAAAAATAAGGCAGAAATACGGCCAAACTCTCAATGAACCCACATTTTCAGCTCAGAAACTCTGTTCCTTTGCAGAAAAGCAGGTTGCAAATGTTGCAGCATCAAATGGAATTTACATGTGACCTTTGCTCTTATTGATTATTGCTTATTTGTAGCAGACGCGTTCCTTCCCCATTTAGGCCTTAGTGCTTCTTCATGAATTAGTCACTCACATTGAGTGTTTACAACCCCAAACTTCTTCTTAACACCACTAGCCCTGATAATAGCCCTTCCTTCCAAGGTTTCCAGGTTATTCAGATAGGCTATTTCTACACCAATCATGTCTCAGGGTTATTATTTTACATATTTAATAAATAAGAAAAGAGAATGAGGCAAAGCGGTAGAAGACAGGTAAGAATAATGGGTTGAACTGGCCAATTACCGGACCACCTAGTTTTTACTGGTAGCTTTTTTTCTTATTTTATTTCATTTTAGTATAGGAGTATAACTGTTATACAATGTTGTGAGTTGTAAACAATTGTTTTACGGTTTCTGCTGTACAACAAAGTGCATCTTCTGATCAGAGAGCCTGGGGACAAATAAGAAAAATGACAACCTTTCCTGAATCCTGTACCCAGACGGAAGCTACAGTAACAGCATGCCCTTTGGTAGCTGAAAGCACGTGGCTGTAAGAAGTCAGTGTTTCAGTTTTCAAAATGGCAGTTCATGGATTTTCTTAGCTTCTTCCTGATGTAGGTTTATGGCCAGTTGGATGGTGATACAAATACAAGGCTTGCTAAAATGTACCAAACGCTGGTGGCTGTTTTGAGAAAGGAGCCTTTAGGCTATCAGGCTAAGCCACCTCAGCAATACTGTCAATTGCTAAGGCTTTAGCTCAATTCCCTAAGAATAGGGGCGCAGTTTAGTTATTCTGGACTGTTGACTTGCATCTTGGTGCATCCCTCTGGAGGTACCTTTTCCTCCCTTTGGTTTCACTGTCATTCTGTCCTGATGCATTCCAGCCCCTCCACGAAAGAAAGACAGGAATAGGCATCTAAGGCACTCATCTCAGAATGGAGACCAAGTTGAAAAATGGTTACTTAGTCTTTATTATTGCTGAATGCATTTCTGGATTTGTATTATCTGTCATTAAGTAGCATAGNATTCCAGCCCCTCCACGAAAGAAAGACAGGAATAGGCATCTAAGGCACTCATCTCAGAATGGAGACCAAGTTGAAAAATGGTTACTTAGTCTTTATTATTGCTGAATGCATTTCTGGATTTGTATTATCTGTCATTAAGTAGCATAGCGTTCATCCATTCATCCACCCCTGTATCAATTCAGTCACTTACTCAGTGACTATCAGGTGCAACTGGGTGACCTCCTGATTTTACCATTTACTGGCTCTGTGATACCGGGTATGGTTATTAACCTCACTGAACTTCAGTCACTGCATATCCAAAGGGTGAGTGATAATAACTAACACAAGGTTGTTAGAGATCACTGCATATCCAAAGGATGAGTGATAATAACTAACACAAGGTTGTTAGAGAGCTAAATGATATTTACAAAGCTTGAAGGATGGGTGCTGACATGTAGGAGGTACTCAAGAGGTGGTAGCCTGAAAGAATATTTCTTACATTTTTGATGGCTTATAGAGTTACAATTTTCAACATAGGTAGTGACTATGGTTGTGTGGTCTTAATAGTGGCATTAAAAAAAAAACCCATTTTAGGATTCTAAAATCTAAGGAATTGGATTTTGTGCTCCTTCCTTGTTGTTTAGCCACTAAGTCATGTCCTATTCTCTTGTGACTGTATGGACTGTAGCCCACCAGGTTCCTCTGTCTATAAGATCTTTCAGGCAAGAATACTGAAGTGGGTTACCAGTTCCTTGCCATTTCCTCCTTCTTACTGTATTAAAAAACTTGAACAAAATAGGTTTCCTTTTAATAGCTCTGTCAATAGAGAAGGAAGCATGTACTGAGACTTCTTTGGACTGTAAAATAATAAAAAGTTGGTAGGCATTTATATATATATAGGAAGGCATGTTTTTCCTTATAAGAGGACCGTTTACAGGTTTTAAAATTAAAAATAGTCAAGAATTTCACCTTTGGGAAAAATTGGAAGCAATATCTTTTTCTTATATGATCCACCAAGAATTGTGGACTGAATATCCATGATTTCTTCTCTTTGTAAATACCGCACTTGTGGGACAGAGAGATTTTT
>SJYV01055312.1:0-16902 GCA_006410875.1 Neotragus pygmaeus | reverse complement strand
CAAGGCCAAATTTGCCTGTTACTCCAGGTGTTTCTTGACTTCCTACTTTCGCATTCCAGTCGCCTATAATGAATGGTATACTAAAGGCTAAATCTAAGTTAGAGAGTGACAGAAATGGATACTTCAGTTCCAGAGTAGTGTAATTATAGCGAAAGGGTAAAGTAACTTGATCTTGAGAGTCAGAACTGGCTTCCAGGATCAGATAAGATAACTTTGCTCCAGCAACAGAACAGTTGCAGCCCTTATCTTAACGTTAGGAGCCATCCTGTTCTTCCTGTTTCTTCTAAAGAGGACGTTAAAAGTCTGTTAAGGGCTTTCAGCAGCAGTTTTCCACTTTATTGTATTGATGGCCAGAAGGGATCACTCCTTCACTTGGATAAATCTAAGGCTTAACATCTTCAAGTTTAGCAGAAGAAATAGTTACTAGCAAAACCTGTTGAGACTCCATCCACTGGGTTGGGATTGGTTTTCTGGGAGTACTTCTTTCCAGGTTTTTCGAATGGGGGACGTGTGTATGGTATACTTCATGCTGCTTTGGTGAGAGTGATAACTTCCTGCCTTTTTGAAGGAAGTACCTGGTACTAGACTTTCTGCCTGTAAGACTTCTTGTAAGGTCACTACCTGCATGTCCACTTTATAACTTCCTTAATCCATGAAACTGCTCCTATTGGTGAAGTGTCTAAGACTCCCATTGGAATATTTAAAAATAACGTGGAATTAAAATAGTAGGCAAAAATACCTAAAAACATAGAGATTGGATTGGATTTAAAACATTCTTATTTGGGAGAATTTTTGTATTGCTTAAATTTATACTTTACGTAGCATGTTAAAAATGCAGTTTTTTTTAATGAATAGAAATAAATGATACAATTTTAAACCAGTTAAAGGGTATTAAAGAAAACTTGATTTATCCCACATACAATACATGTAAATGGATTAAATTTATCTGTTAAAAGATTTTGGAATTAAATATATGTGATATCAAAAGACTAGAAGCATGATTGGGGAAAATGAAAGTTAAGTACATGTTGAAAGAAAACTGGAAAGGAAATATTAACATCTTATGAAATAGAACTTAAAGCATATTAATAATACCTAAATATTAATAGGGATAAAGAGGGATCAGATATGATGATGAAAGGGACAGGGTACTAAGGTTCCAACAGTCTTAATTTTTTATAAACCTAATGACATGTCTTTTCACATCATGACCAAAATATGACAGTATTCGTTTGGCACAGTGAGGGGGTTCTATAGTAGAAGTTAAGACCCATGAGGGCAGGTACATAGGTTTCATATTCATTACTGTATCTCCAGTACTTAAAACAGTTCCTGGTGTATAGGTGCTCAAGTATTTGTTGAATGAATAAATAATTTAAAGAAATAATGGACAGGTCTAAGGGGAATCTGATAAATCAAGCCAGGATGAAAATTTTTAAAAACCTCTCTGAGGTACTAGAAGGTCATGCAGATAAAATTTAGTAAGGTCATAGAAACTTTTTAATAACAAACTTCATGAGCTTGTTATAATGGATATAATAAATTTTGCCAATAACAAAGAAAAGTTTATATGATACATTTATAAATATTGGTTGCAATTAGGTGGCAAAGCAAGTCTTCACAATTCCGAAGAATATATGCCATCTAGCACAATGAAAAGATAATCTTTAGAAATTTCATGTTTAAAGACTGGAAACAGAACTAAACTACCTAGATTAGAGGAGGTCTTGTCTCAGGTCTCCATAATCACGGCAGATGNGGAGTAAGCGTCTTTTAATTTCATGGCTGCAGTCACCATCTGCAGTGATTTTAGAGCCCAGAAAAATAAACACTGTTTCCCCATCTATTTGCCATGAAGTGAGGGGACCGGATGCCATGATCTTAGTTTTCTGAATGTTGAACTTTAAGCCAACTTTTTTACTCTCCTCTTTCTCTTTCATCAAGAGGCCCTTTAGTTCTTCTTCACTTTCTGCCTTAAAGGTGGTGTCATCTGTGTATCTGAGATTACTGATATTTCTCCCAGCAATCTTGATTCTAGCTTGTGCTTCCTCCAGCTCAGTGTTTCTCATGATGAGGAGTGAGTATACATAACTCTTTATTGGCAAACGTTAAATTCATATCATTAAGAAAAAAGGTAAAAATGATATAGTTTGTATTTACTGATTTGTATGTGTTTGTGTTTAATTGTGTACGAATCTTTGAAACCCCATGGATTGTAGCTAACCAGGTTCTTCTCTCTTTGGAATTTTCCAGACAAGAATACTGGTACAGGTTGTTATTTCCTACTCCAGGGGATCTTTCTGATCCTCTTGGATTAGAAGCTGATTGAACCCCAGGATTGAACCTGTGTGTCTTGTGTCTCTTGTGTTGGCAGATGGATTCTTTACCACTGCATCACCTGGGAAGCCCATTAATATTTTTACCAGACTGTAATTGGAAACTCTGTATAAATCAAAACTTTTCTTGTAATAGTACACTTAAGCTTTATAATGCTTCTTCTTCAAAGTATACACCACATTTGTGATCATATAAGTGATTAAAAATATTATTTCTATTTTATGCTTTAATTAAGTGAGTATCCAAATAAATTGACTGTGAGATGGAATGAGTTCAAATCTATCTGCCAAAGACAAGAAACATCCAGATTGTCCATTTCTGTAGCATGACTAAAGTTTGTGTTTGACAAACACAGCATTATAGATGCTAAAGCTGAAGTTTTTTTAAAAAAATTCCTTCATTTAGCAGGTTCAGTAAAAACAGTATATAAATAAGGAATATATTGTGTAAAAAAAATAACTTTAAGTTAAACAGTTGAATAAAATACTCATATGATTCAGACATAGATATCAATACTACACAAAATGTTTTACAAATTGTTGTTTGTCACTAAGGCGTGTCCAGATCTTTTCAATTCCGTTGACTGCAGCAGGCCAGGCCTCCCTGTCCATCACCAACTCCCAGAGCCTGCTCAAACTCATGTTAATTGAGTCAGTGATATCATCCAACCATTTTTTCCTCTGCCCCCCTCTTCTCCTTTTGTAGTCATTCTTTCCCAGCACCAGGGTCTTTTCTAATGAGTGAACTCTTTGCATCAGGTGATCAAAGTACTGGAGCTTCAGTTTCGGCATCAGTCCTTCCAATGAATGTTCAGGGTTGATTTCCTTTAAGATTGACTTTTTTATCTCCTTCCAGTCCAAAAGTGTTTTCTAGGACCACAATTCAAAAGCATGAGTTCTTCAGCCCTCGACCTTCTTTATGGTCCAAATCTCATATCTGTATATGACTACTGGAAAAACCATAGTTTTGTCTATACAGACCTTTGTCAGCAAAATGATGTCTCCGTTTTTTAATATGCTGTCTAGGTTTGTCATAGCTTTTCTTCTGAGGAGTTCGTGCCTTTTAATTTCATAGCTGCAGTCACCATCCACAGTGATTTTGGAGCCCAAGATAATAAAATCTGTCAGTGTTTCCAATTTTCCCCCAGCTATTTGTCATTAAGAGATAGGACAAGATACCATAATCTTCATTTTTTGAATGTTGACTTTTAAGCCAGTTTTTTCACTCTTCTCTTTAACCCTTATCAAAGTATCTTTAGTTGCTCTTCAATTTCTTCCATTAGAGTGGTGTTATTTGCATATCTGAGGTTGTTGATATTTCTCCTGGAAACTTTGATTCCAGCTTGTGATTCATCCAACCCAGCATTTCACATTATGTACTCTGTATATATGTTAAATAAACACAGTGACAATATACAGCCTTGTCATACTCCTTTCCCAATTTTAAACCAGTCAGTAGTTCCATATAAGGTTCTACTTTTTGCTTCTTGACATGCATACAAGTTTCTCAAGTTACAGGTAAGGTAATCTGGTATTCTCATTTCTTTAATAATATTCCTCAGTTTGTTGTGATCCATACAGTCAAAGACTTCAGCTTAGTCAACGAAGCAAAACCAGATGTTTTTCTAGAATTCCCTTGCATTGTCTATGATCCAATGAAAGTTGGCGATTTGATCTCTGGTTCCTCTTCCTTTTCTAAACCCAGCTTGTACATCTGGAAGTTCTTAGTTCACATACTACTGAAGTCTAGGTTGAAAGATTTTGAGCATATCCTTACTAGCATGTGAAATGAGCACAAATTGATATGAATACTAGATAATACAAAATTAGAAAGTAAAAATGGTGTTAAAAATATAAACAATACTGAAATATACCATTTTGTTGTAAATTTAAGAACTTTCTTTAAAATGAAGATATCATTGAATTAACTGTAAAAGTTTTAAACAATCTTATTTTAATTGTGTTTATAAATTTTACTTTATGTCAAATGTCAAGTAAGAAGATAATGTGAACATAAATTAAATCAATGCTGAAGCTGTAGCTCCAATACTTTGGCCACCTAATGTGAAGAACTGATTCACTGGAAAAGACCCTAATGCTGGGAAAGATTGAAGGCAGGAGGAGAAGGATACAACAGAGGGTGAGATCTGTTGGATAGCATCACTGAATCAAGGGACATGAGTTTGAGCAGGCTCCAGGAGTTGGTAATGGATAGGGAGGTCTGTTGTGCTGTAGTCTATAGGGTAGCAAAGAGTCAGACATAAGTGAGTGACTGAACTGAACTGAAAATGAAATCAATATATTAAAATAATATTTATTGATCATGCTAATCAGCAGGGCAAATATGAAAGGGTATGCAAGGGATAATAAGATCTATGATATATCATCTCTACTCTTAATAAGTTTTCTCAGGACTTATCTGGAATATTTCCACTGACACTCTACTTCACAAGGTGAAATTTCATAAATATTTTAAGCTTCAAATGTCATACTGTCATTTTACTTATAAGCCTTTCTCTTACACATTTTAAATCAAATTTCTTCTCATCTCTATGTATTTGTAAGAAGTAGGCACTAGTGTGAGAACTAGAACTTAAGTGACCCTCAATGAATTCCACCTCCTAGTGTTTATAGTTTTGAGTAAACCACTCCCCCTCCCTTGAGTTTTGGGAGGACCCATGACTTGCTTTTGATCAATTAAATAAGGCAAAGATGATGTGATGTCACTTTGTGATTACATTATGTCATTTAAGATAAGTTCTTAGCAAGCTAGAGCTAGAGGATTTTCTTGTGTTTGTGATGAAATACACAGCCAGGTTGAAGAAGCCCACATAATAATAGAAAAAATATATAAATAAATACAATCCTCAGTCGTGAAGCTACAAGGAAATGAATTCTTTTAACTACATAGATTAATTTAGAAGTGGAATCTTTCCCAGTGGTGCCTCCAGATGAGAAAGCAGTCTGGCCAACACCCTGGGTGCAATTTTATGAAACTCTCAACATCAGATCCATCTAAAACATGCCTGGAATCCTGATCCATAGAAATTTCAAGATAGTAAATGTTATTGGCTAAGAAATTATGTTCCTACTAGTTTGTTTTACAGCAATATCAAACAAATACCCTATCCAATTAGAGAAGGAAATGGCAAACCACTCCAGTATCCTTGCTTGGAGAATCCCATGGACCAAGGAGCCTGGTGGGCTGGAGTCCATGGGGTTGCAGAGAGTCAGGTATGACTGAGCGACTAACAGACTCTATTCAAAACACTTTTTATTTCTTCTTAAATATTATTCTAACTACCTATAGTTGACACTAGGCTATGAGCTACCTATAAATTTGTTAATTATTCTCTATATAGAAGATAAGTACAAAAAGTTTAGCAGATATATTTATTTTGAATCTGCCTTGTCTGTCTCACTCTCTCTCACACACACAAGCTATTTCTTGCAGCAAAATACTGTTCTATGTACATTAGTTGCATGAATAAATAAATGAAAATGAATGAGTTATTTATTACTTCCATTTTAATGATTAGGAAACTGAAGCTTGCAAATGTTATATAGCTTGTAAATGGGAAAGCCAGGATATAAACTAGAGCATCTGGCTATAAATCCTGTAATTCTTCTGCTGCAAAACAGAATATGCAAACTTATATATTATAGGATTATTGTGTTGTAGATTAAGTGAAATAAAACAGATAAATTGCTTAAAGAACTCACTAGTATATAGTAGGATCTTAATAAATGCCCAATAACTTTATAATGCCTAAGCTCCCAGAAAGCTAAAAACTTCAATTTGTACTCAGTTATAACAATCAGATCATCTTATCTCTAGAGTAATTTTGTTTGTACCTCCTTTTAAATTGTGTTTGTGTTACTTTTAAGTATGTATTTCAATAATCTTGCTTTATGTATTCTTTTGGCTATCACAAATATTTTTAAATTGTTGAGGGAAATGATAGGGTCAAGAATATTTTAGTAAATATGTTTTACTCAATAGTGCACATTTTGCAGAATATTTTATGTACCAGGCATTTAGAAAATCAAAATGCTAGTAACTGATCAAGACCATATAATAGTTCATTAAATTCTAATGTCTACATGACAAACAAGAGTAACACTGGTTTTCTGCTTCCTTGGATGTTTCCACTCAGTAAAAACAATCTATTTTCTCTGGCAAGACTTTTCTTTTCAAAATTTGTAACACTCTGACAGGTTCTACCTAATCAAAGTGGCATGTCTATAAAGGTAGAACACAAATGGAAGGCTGAGAATTTGCTTTCTTTTTTTTAGTCATTAAAACCACAAAATACCTGAGATTTAATCATTTTTTTAATAATGTGAGAGGCATCTTATTGAGTTACACAGAGAAATTTTAAATTTTCATATCTCAACATTTGTACTTGTATTCTCCTGGATATTAGTTTACATGTAATATTCCCAGGTGTGTTTTAGTTGCTCAGTCGTATCCAACTCTCTGCAACCCCATGGACTGTAGCCTGCCAGGTACCTCTGTCCTTCTGATGTTCCAGGCAAGAAAACTAGTGGGCTGCTATTTCCTTCTCCAGGGAATTGTGCTGATCCAGTGATCAAATTCAGGTCTGCTGCACTGCAGGCAGACTCTTTACCATCTGAACCACCACTAAATTCCATTTGCAACTCCAATTCTTCACTTCTAAGAGAGATTAAAATACCAAAAAAAAAAAAAAAATTTCTGAGCCATGTCAGAAATTACAGCAATCAGAAAATACTGGAGTGACTATTTCAAATATTATGTGTGTGTTTTTCACAGAGGAAGAGAGAATTATTGGGTTATCCTGGCTTTCGCCTAACCACTGGCATTCATTTATTTGCTTAAAACAAAGTACCTGGAGATGTGAGCGAGTTTTTTTTTTGTTTGTTTGTTTGTTTTAGCAGTATGGTTTATCAGCTATCAGTTCAGTTGCTCAGCCAGGTCCAACTCTTCATGACCCCATGGACTGTAGCACGCTAAACTTCTCTGTCCTTCACCAACACCCAAAACTTGCTCAAACTCATTACCAGTTATACTAATTATTATTGCTTTACAAATTACTCCAAAACTTTAAAAAGTATTTATTATTGTCATACACTGGTTGGGCACATCTGATGGTAAGTTTCAGCCTTGGCTGTTTGCAGCTGGGTTTACTTTTGACCTGCTGTCAACTGGAGGTTTGAGTGGAGGCTGTGACTCCAGGACAGTCAAATTCAAGTTGTAACTAGCCCTCTGGCTGTTAGGTGGAGAAGGCTATCCTGGGCCTGTTCACATAGCAATAGTGGAATCTGACAGAAAAGTAGAAGAGCATAAGTTCTCTGAGGTAAAATCTTGGAACTGGCACACCATTACTTTTTCTACATATTATTGAACAAAGCAAATTATAAGAGCAGCCAATATACAAGAGGTAAGTAGATTCTAATTTCTGATGAAACTATTGCGAAAATAACATTGCAAAGATATGGCCCTAGCAGTGAGTTAAGATTTGAGATGATTTTGAAAATAGCATACCACAACATTTTTCCAGGAATTTCACTGAATGTACTAGCTTTGCTAGTTTTTGTTTGTTTGTTTTGTTTTAAGTTATTAGACTCAGTCTGTGCCAAAATGAACTTAACATATTACCTTTATACACAGACTGTATGTTGGAGGAAGACAGAAACAGTACAATGTATTCCAGATGACCACTATTCCTCTCTTGTGGCTAGCCCTACTGCATAAGTGTTCCTATTCGATCTGCTCCATTTCCCACTTCCTTGAGAATTCAGAGGCCACACAATCCTTGTTGGCTACACAGGCTGTAAGAGTGTGAACTTTGTATTTAGAGAGACATAGCTGCGAAACCCAGCCATTGTCCCACTGAGTGACACTACACAGGTAATTTATCCTCTCAGTGTCTGTTTCCTCTTGAAAAAAATGAGTTTAATAGTCCATATCTCATGGGTCTCTTGTGAGGCTTTAGAGATTGTAAATAGCTCAAGAGAGTGCTATTATACAGTAGGTGCTAAATACTTACCGATTCACTCTACCCCCATGGCTTTCTTGAAATGATTTCTTTTTTTTTTTTTTTCCACTATAGGAAGTCTTGTCTCAAAAATTAAGCTAAGAACTGTTCACAAAGGAATAAACTTATAATTTTAAGTGTAGAAATATTTAAGCTGAGTAAAGTAAAAGAGTAAGCTTAAGTCTACGTATATATTATTCTAAGGTTTATTATTTTCCTGAGGATATTTTCATGGCTTTTTTCTCATCAAATATATCCTCAAAGTGTATATTCCAAAGATGAATAATGAGAATAAAGAGGAAAGTGCTGTCACAGGTAGTATGCATTCTTTGTGGATATAAATTATATTAATAACTCAATCATAACAATGTATACTGGGATGACATAATTAATCTTGGATATATTTGGGGGTCACCTTTAATAAGAGGATATTGAAGTTATTAATACAAATGAAAAGAAAAGACATAAAAAAGTGGCATTGATTCATAGGACAGCAGAATATATTACTTGGTGCAAGGTAATTATTTAAATGGTCTCCACTTAAACTGATGAGGTTAGAACCTCCTCAATTCCACAGGTATGTCTCCTCAGCCAGGCTTTCCAAAACCCAGTAAGGGAGTGAAGAATTTATATTCCTTTCAGCAGAAATAATCCAGGTGAAACATTCAATCTCAGTAATGAGATTTAAAGTCTAATTTCATTCCATGTGGGGGTGAGAAAAAGCAGATTGTTTTAAAGTCACAGAGAAATGCTTGTAGGAGCCTTTTCAAATATATGTCCTCTCTCATTTAAATAAACAGCCCCACATCCTGACAACTATAAAGAGATCCCAAAGGGAATGTGACTGGTAAACATCGGATTCAGACAGGTTGTATGACAGGCTATACATTATTACACCTCAACTCCCCATAGCCTCATGAAATGATTCATAAATCCATGCCTGCTCACTTCCTGTCAGAAATACTCTTTACAACACATTGCCCAATCCAACCAGGTGGCTATAGTCCTATACTAACTCACTGACTCCTACATAAGGCCTCATTTAGACTATTTCCTAGGACTGGTTTCTGTTATCCTAAGAAGTCTTTGTAAGTTTTCTGTCTGAGGTAAATGTCACTTTTTTTCATCTTCTCATTGCCATTGCTGACTCCATTCTTCACTCCTGACTTCTTGTCTCATTTCTGAAAACTCATCTTGCCTGGATCTATAGTATTATTTATGGTTTGGTTTTATAAAATTTTGTAAAGCTGTGCCCCATGGTCTTGCCATTTATTTTGTCACTTATATAACTACTACAGTTAGAATCAGACATAGAAAAATGGACTGGTTCAAAACTGGGAAAGAGGTGCAACAAGGGTGTATATTGTCACCCTGATTATTTAACTTATATGGAGAGTACATCAGGTATAATGCAGGGCTGGATGAATTACAAGGAATCAAGATTGCTGGGAGAAATATCAACAACCTTAGATATGCAGATGATAACACTCTAATGTCAGAAAGTGAAAAGGAACTAAAAAGCTTCTTGATAAAGGCAAAAGAAGAGAGTGAAAAAGCTGCTTAAAACTCAACATTCAATAAACAAAAGATCTTTGCATATGGTCCCATCACTTCCTGACAAATAGATGGGGAAAAAGTGGAAACAGTGGCAGATTTTATTTTCTTAGGCTACAAAATCACTGTGGATGGTGATTGCATCCATGAAATTAAATGATGCTTGCTTCTTGGAAGAAAAACTATGATGAACCTAGACAGCATATTAGAAAGCACAGACATCACTTTGCTGACAAAGGTCCATATAGTCAAAGCTATGTTTTTTCCAATAGTCATGTATGGAGTGTCAGACCATAAGGCTGAGAGCTGAAGAACTGATGCTGTTAAATTGTAGTCCTGGATAAGATTCTTGAGAGTTCCTTGGACAGAAAGGAGATCAAGCATGTCAATCCTAAAGGAAATCAACCCTGAATATTCATTGAAAAGACTGATGCTTGAAGCTGAAGATCTGATACTTTGGCCACCTGATGCAAAGAACTGACTCATATTGGAAAAGACCCTGATGCTGGGAAAGATGGAAGGCAGGAGAAGAATGCTGCAACAGAGGATGAAAATGGTTAGATGGTATCACTTCCTCAATGGACATGAGTTTGAGCAAACTCCAGGAGATAGTGAAGGACAGGGAAGC
The DNA here is from genome assembly GCA_006410875.1 of Neotragus pygmaeus. NCBI lineage: Eukaryota > Metazoa > Chordata > Mammalia > Artiodactyla > Bovidae > Neotragus > Neotragus pygmaeus. The sequence continues at coordinate 6,364 of SJYV01055312.1, read as the reverse complement.
CTGGCATGCTGCAGTTCATGGAGTTGCAAATAGTCAGTTAGTGACTGAACAACAAAATAAGTGCTACATCTTGACTTCTCATCTAACTCTGCTGGACTTTAAGCTTCTGGGAAATGCCTAAGATCAAGGCTGTTCCAGGTCTTTCAGTGCTTTGTTTGCCTGGACTTTTCCTGCCTTTTCAGTTTTACCAGATAGGGAGAGTCAGAGAACCCTTCTTTTTTTNTATTTATTTTTAAATTTAACTTTACAATACTCTATTGGGTTTGCCATACATCGACACGAAGAGAGACGTTGTGGGGTGGGAGGTGGGAGGGGGACTCGGGATTGGGAGCTTGTGTGCACCTGTGGTGGACACACAGAGAACCCTTCTTAATGGGCCTTAGTTTTGTTAATAACACAAAGAAGAATCCGAGGTCTTACCTGTGACAAAAACAGGATTAATGAAGAAAGAACAGAAAAAAACAAAAAAACACCTCAAAGGAAAGATGGGCCAAGTCGAGAGAGCTACTGGCCCTGGAATGATGAGGTATAGGGGTTTTTCAAGACAGGGCTTTCACATATTCATCCAGGTGGGTGTGGACTGACAGTGCTGATTAGTGAAAGTCACTCAGTTGTATCTGACTCTTTGGGAATCCATGGGCTATAGAGTCCGGTGAATTCTCTAGGCCAGAATACTGGAATGGGTACCCTTTCCCTTCTCCAGGTGATTGTCCCGACCCAGGGATCAAACCCAGGTCTCCCTCATTGCAGGCAGATTCTTTTTACCAGCTGAGCCATAAGAGAAGCCCACAATTCTGATTAAGGGTTGCAAATTACATAAAAACAGACTCTATTGTACATGTCTTTCTCATAATTCAGTCTGCTACTATCAGATGTATGCATGTATAGAATATTTATAAATCCTTAATAGGCTGCCTAAGGTCACTTGAGGACACAGCTGTGAACCAAGAGTGCACGTGCTGGAGCTGGAGAAGACTCTGTGGTTATTTTGTAACATATCTGTGAGCTCTCCTGGGCCATATTGGGGCATGTCTAAAGTGGGGTTTAGACATCAGCTTGAATCTTTTCAGCTGGGCCACCAGTTGTTACTCAGGCCTAACTTCCCATTTAACATCCAGCTAGTCTCTCCCTGTGATCAATACTGTCACCCATGTGCATTTTTACAAGTTTTATTCAATTCTTTGCTGATCGAAAGGGAGTTTGAGTTGCTTTAATTGCATAATGTACATGTACTGTTTTGAGAGTTTTCAAATATGGGTGTCTGTTTTATATATCCAAAGGTACAGTAAGCATTTATTTCATAAAAATTAAAAAAAAATCATTTCATTTCAGCACTCCATTTACATATGAGGTCAATATTGTTTAATAAATGGGAGAGTAAGTCCCTTAGTGGGGTCTTTAAGGGTCACTCCAAAGTGACTGTTTGAATTACACTGCTGCTGCTGCTGCGGTGGCTGCAAAGTCACTTCAATCATGTCTAACTCTGTGCGACCCCATAGACGGCAACCCACCAGGCTCCCCTGTCCCTCCTGGGAGTCTGCTTAGTCTGTTTAGTGAAAGTCGCTCAGTTGTGTCCAACTCTTTGTGACTCCATGAACTATACAGTCCATGGAATTCTCCAGTCCAGAATACTGGAGTGGGTAGCCTTTCCCTTCTCCAGGGGATTGTCCCAACCCAGGGACTGAACCCAGGTCTTAAACATGGCAGGCAGATTTTTTACCAGCTGAGCCACCAGGGAAGTCCAAGAATACTGGAGTGGGTAGCCTATCCCTTCTTCAGAAGATCTTCCTGACTGAAGATTCAAACCGGGGTCTCCTCCATTGCAGGGAGATTCACTAGTAGAGGGATGTGATAGTGAAGTATTTATTATCCTCTCAGGTCCTGGGGAGGAAGGTACAGCATACCTTAGAGGGCCACACAAATTCACCGAAAGTCCAAAGTTTGGTCATGGCAGGAAGGAAAAGCGCAGAGCAAGGATTCAACCAAATGTCTGGATGGGATAGCTGTGGCATGTGAGAAGCCACAGTGCGACTAGGTCAAAATGGAAAGCAGAGGAATAAAATGGAAAGTCGTCACAAGGTTATTGCTCAAACATGTTGGACACAAATAATAATCCAGAGACAAGCAATAACTAGGTAAAATTTCAAAACAAGCAAGGTGGGTGCTAGCACTCAGGGAGCTATTAAAGCAGAAAATAATATCTTTACATTACAAATACATAAGTCATTCTTTCCCTTCTCAACCCTGGTTATTGTCATAGTTGTATTTTGAAAACCAATTTATTCTTTTATTTTACAATATCTTTTTATTATAAACATGATAACAAATTTAAAGATATATATTGAAGACAGAAATATTCTGAGCAAAAATCCTCTTTTCTATACTGAAAATAGCATTGGTAACATTTTGCTATTTGGAAATGTCTCAGAAAATAAAGAAGTTGTTACTGTCTCTTATGCTGGCATTAAACAAGTCAATTTAAAGTATACAAACCCATAAAGAAGGCTCTGCCAGGACTGCTGTCTCTCACTTTAAAGGCAAAGCTTAAAGACCTAAAAACTTTTTGGAGATTTAACTGTGTTATAATACCCATAGGATACTGAAAGTTAAATCAAAATGTTAACATGAATTTCTAGTTGTGCCTCACATATGTTTTTTTTCTCAATGACTTTTTATTTGCTGTTCCCTACACTTGAGTATCATTGTCCAAAACTATCACATAATTTGCTCCTTCACTTTCATTCATTGAGTTTTTATTTCATCATTTTTAATATCACCTCAAAAAAGCTTTTGTTGATCATTTTATGGGTAGTAATCCCTTTCACTCTCTATCTCCACAATTCAGTAAATTTTTTCAAAAATGTGCCATTACCACATCTTTCTATATTCACACATACAAACATGCAGATATACAATGCTATTGCCTATACTCTACAACAGCTTGTAAGCTCCATTGCGGTAGAAAGTCTTGCATGGACAAAAAGATACAAACAAGCTTATCAGTAAACACACACACATACATACAACAGCACAGAATAATTCTTTTTGAAGGTTGAGCCTTGATACTTAAAATAACAGCAGCTATGCTAGTGGCCAGCTTCCTGAATAGATAATTAGGATTGCTAGACAAAATCTCCCTGTACAGGTGGCTAGGCAATGATGTCAGCTACACCATAAGTCAGAGCTATTTAGGGCCTTAAATAATTTTCAGGCCAATCAGAATGATCCCCTACTAAAAAAGAGATTTGCAATGAGTAGAGAATGGTTAATATTTTAGTTAGGAAACTTAACAAAATTATCATCAATTTTTAAGCTGTTAATGGAAAAAAAGACCAAAAAAATGGTCAAATGTTGAATAATGGGACTAATTTTTGCTGAGCGAAATTCCTACAGCAAATTGTATATCCCACCACTATATCTATACTTTATGAAACAATAAAATATAGATATAATTATAGATATAATGCAAAAGTAGGAAGTCAAGAAACACCTGGAGTAAGAGGCAAATTTGGCCTTGGAATATGGAACGAAGCAGAGCAAAGGCTAATAAGAGTTTTGCCAAGAGAACACACTGGTCATAGCAAACACCCTCTTCCAACAACACAAGAGAAGACTCTACACATACACATCAATAGATGGTAAACACCAAAGTCAGATTGACTATATTCTTTGCAGCCAAAAATGGAGAAGCTCTATACAGTCAGCAAAAACAAGAACAGAAGTGAACTGTGGCTCAGATCATGAGCTCTTTATTGCCAAATTCAGACTCAAATAGAAGAAAGTAGGGAAAACCGCTAGACCATTCAGGTATGACCTAAATCAAATCCCTTATGATTATACAGTAGAAATGAGAAATAGATTTAAGGGCCTAGATCTGATAAATAGAGTGCCTAATGAAATATGGAATGGGGTTCATGAAATTGTATGGGAGACAGGGAACAAGACCATCTCCATGGAAAATAAATGCAGAAAAGCAAAATGGCTGTCTGGGGAGGCCTTACAAAAACTGTGAAAAGAAGAGAAGCAAAAAGCAAAGGAGAAGAGGAAAGATATAAGCATCTGAATGCAGAGTTCCAAAGAAAAGCAAGAAAAGATAAGAAAGCTTTCCTCAGTGATCGATGCAAAGAAATAGAGGAAAACAACAGAATGGGAAAGACTAGAGATCTCTTCAAGAAAACTAGAAATACCAAGGGAACATTTCATGCAAAGATAGGCTCGATAAAGGATAGAAATGATATGGACTTAATAGAAGCAGAAGATGTTAAGAAGAGGTGGCAAAAATATACAGAACTGTACAAAAAAGATCCTCATGACCAAGATAATCATGATGATGTGATCACTCACCTAGAGCCAGATATCCTGGAATGTGAAGTCAAGTGGGCCTTAGAAAGTATCACTATGAACCAAGCTAGTGGAGGTGATGAAATTCCAGTTGAGCTATTTCAAACCCTGAAAGATGATGCGGTGAAAGTGCTGCACTCAATATGCCAGCAAATTTGGAAAACTCAGCAGTGACCATAGGATTGAAAAAGGCCATTTTTCATTCCAATTCCAAAGAAAGGCAATGCCAAAGAATGCTCAAACTACCACACAATTGCAGTCATCTCACACGCTAGTCAAGTAATGCTCAAAATTCTTCAAGCCAGGCTTCAGCAATACGTGAACCATGAACTTCCTGATGTTCAAGCTGGTTATAAAAAAGGCAGAGGAACCAGAGATCAAACTGCAAACATCCGCTGGATCATCAAAAAAGCAAGAGAGTTCCAGAAACACGTTGATTTCTGCAATATTGCCTATGCCAAAGTCTTTGACTGTGTGGATCACAATGAACTATGGAAAATTCTGAAAGAAATTGGAATACAAGACCACCTGACCGGCCTCTTGAGAAAGATCAGGTCAGGAAGCAACAGTTAGAACTAGACATGGAACAACAGACTGGTTCCAAATAGGAAAAGGAGTATGTCAAGGCTGTATGTTGTCACCCTACTTATTTAACTTATATGCAGAGTATATCATGAGAACACTGGGCTGGAAGAAGCACAAGCTGGAATCAAGATTGCCAGGAGAAATATCAATCACCTCAGATATGCAGATGACACCACCCTTATGGCAGAAAGTGAAGAGGAGCTAAAAAGCCTCTTGATGAAAGAGAAAGAGGAGAGTTGAAAAGTTGGCTTAAAACTCAACATTCAGAAAACGAAGATCATGGCATCTGGTCCCATCACTCCTGGGAAATAGATGGGAAAACAGTGGAAAAAGTGTCAGATTTTATTTGGGGAGGGGGGGCTCCAAAATCACTGCAGATGTGACTGTAGCCATGAAATTAGAAGACGCTTACTCCTTGGAAGGAAAGTTATGACCAACCTAGATAGCATATTCAAAAGCAGAGACATTATTTTGCCAACAAAGGTCCATCTAGTCAAGGCTATGATTTTTCCAGTAGGCATGTATTGACGTGAGACTTGGACTGTGAAGAAAGCTGAGTGCCAAGAATTGATGCTTCTGAACTGTGATGTTGGAAAAGACTCTTGAGAGTTCCTTGGACTGCAAGGAGATCCAACCAGTCCATTCTAAAAGAGATCAGTCCTGGGTGTTCTTTGGAAGGAATGATGTTAAAGCTGAAACTACAGTACTTTGGCCACCTCATGCGAAGGATTGACTCATTGGAAATGTTTCTGATGCTGGGAGCGATTGGGTGCTGGAGGAGAAGGGGACGACAGAGGATGAGATGGCTGGATGGCATCACCGACTCAATTGACATGAGTTTGAGTGAACTCTGGGAGTTGATGATGGACAGGGAGGCCTGGCGTGCTGCAATTCAAGGGTTGCAAAGAGTCGGACATGACCGAGCAACTGAACTGAACTGAGCTGAACTGATGACACAATAGTTATATTCTTAATTTTTCTAGGGCGGATCCAATACCAAATCTTTAAAAACATTTTTGACAGTATACTTGCATTCTCTGAACATTGTCCCTAGTTTTCATTTAGAAAATAGCACATATTAATATAAGAAATGCTAATAATGAGGCATGCTTAGAAGGCATTCTTAAGAGGTATTTGCAGGTTTTTCTAATTGCTTTCAGGTCATTGCATAAAACAGTAGGGAATCAAAAGTAAAAATTCTTCCTGAACTCTATTTTTGAAAAATTATCTAAATTTTATACCTCAGCTTTTAGTACAAATAAATATATATTAATGTGTACTGTTCCACTATTTGAATAGTAATAATAAGTAGAACCATGATTAATCAAAAAACATATAAAATAGTCATATACTTTAGAATTCAAATACATCAGTCATTCCTGAATCTATTGTAGGAATCAGTGGAATATGAATTTATTTATGAGGTCTGTGTTCTTAA
>SJYV01055308.1:0-25397 GCA_006410875.1 Neotragus pygmaeus | reverse complement strand
CCCAACGTTCAGTGAGCCACATGGCTTCTCAGAATGGCCGTGTGGGACAGACCTGAGATTAATTTTTCATGGGGCGTTGGACTGTAAATGATTTTTCTATTTACTTATGTAACTCGTACATAAAAGACGATGGCATTTAATCAAATACAGACCAACTGCAAATTATGCTGGATAAACAGTGTGAAAAAATTCAATATGCTATTGACCATTTATATATACATGCACACACATATATTATTGATATATATTTAAAAGTAGCAATCTACCTCACACTGTTAACCCTGCCTGAATAGGTTTACACTTCCGAGGCCTTTGCTTGTGGTTTCGAGAGTCTCAGATGCCATTGCCATCAAGGGGTTGTTGTAGCAGGCTTGCTTTCCATCCCGTCCCCACCAACATCTGTGCCACCGAGGTTCTGGGAAGACCACGAGCTCCTTTAAAAAGACGCACTTTTATACTCTTTGCCCCTCTAGCCTCTAACACAGAGTATCTCAACTGGGGGCAACTTTGGCCCCAAGAGACGTCGGGCAATGCGTGGAGGTATTTGTGGTTGTCGCAGTTTCTGCAGGCATCCAGTGGGTGGAGGCCAGGGATGTAGCTAAGCAGAGAACTGACTTGTTCGAAGATGTCGGTAGTGCTAAAGGAGAAGCCCAGGTCTGCGGCTGCAGCAAACTTGGTCCGTGGGCGGGGAACGGTGCACGCGGCTCCGCGTCTGTCTGCTGCTCCCTGGAGCGCCTCCCGGCTTCTTTCTTAACAAACACCCTGGCCTCCTGGAAGACAAGCCCAGGATCACTTTCAGGACAATGCCTCCCTGCACCAGGGCGCCCGGGGCGTCCACAAGCCCTAGACGGGAGCACTAACCCTAGAGCACAGTCTAGCTTCTCAGTGGGTCATGAAGCCCACTGCACACGTCAGCTCGTCTTGCTCTTTCTGTTTTCCCAGCAGCTGCACAAGGCCCCAGAGCCTCGTTTGCTCGGAATAAATGTTTGCTGGGTAGATGGCTGGCTGGCTGGCTGGCTGAATGGATAGTGGATGGATATGAGGGTGAATGGATGGATGGGTAGAAGGGTGGATGGTTGGGTGGTGGGGTGTTGGGAAGATGAAGGGATGGATGGATAGACGAATGGAGGGAAGGATGGACGGGAATGAGTGGGGGATGGATATAGGTGGACGGGGGATGGAGGAGTGAGCGGACGGGCGGGAGGCCTGGCTGCAGGCCTCTGTCTGCCACCAGCCGGCTGTTTGCCTCTTGAAAGGTCAGAAGTCTGCGCACTGAACAGCTCGGAACAGTCTGAGTAGCGCTTTCTTTCCCAGGAGCGCTGGGAAGTCCTGAGAACCACGTGGAGGTGGCCTCTGGGATGTGCTGCGAACATGCTGGACGCCTGAGGGAAGTGTTCAAAGAGATAAAATACAGGATTCCTCGTTTACTTTGATTATTTTTGATCCGATAAATAACTNGGAGATTTCCTCTCACTCAATGTGTACAGTCTTAATGATGGCAACAGTTAAGGCACTTTATTTCCTACCCAAGGATGTATGATTCAAGTGTGGCAGATCAGCCCTTTCCTATTGTGACTTTGAATCTTGAGTACAGGACCTTAAAGAGTAAAAGAGTTTGTCATCACCTCTTCCAGGAGGACATCTTTTCAAGAATGCTGTCCACTTCACACCACTCAGAAGTCAGAGTATCCCTTTCCTTTTCTGAGCTGGATCTTCCAGCCTTCTCATTGATTCTATCATCCAATATCCTTCTAATAAATTCATTTTCTGCTAAAATTAGCCTGTGTCTGTTTTAACATTTTATTACCTGAGATCTCTATCTGATACTTTGGGATTAGAAAGCAAGAGGTGAGGCAAGAGAAAGCCATCATCATGAAAAGGACAAGTCCCAGGGCTGGTAAGAAGCCAACAGGAGAGGTCTGCCAAATGAAACCAATTGTTGCCTATTTTGCTTGACTTTGACCTCAAGTAAATTTAAAGATCCTCAGCAGTCTAGCTTCAGGTAGGGAGTTGGGTATTTTTCATGACTGTTTGAGGCTGTGCTCAGTTGCTCAGCTGTGTCTGACTCTTTTAAACTGTATGGACAGTGGCCCACCAAGTTATTCTGTCCATGGAATTACCCAGGCAAGAATACTGGAGTGGGTTGCCATTTCCTACTCCAGTCTGCATGATTAGCAGGACTCAGAAGGTCTTCTTGATGTAAGCCCACCTTTAACATAGCTTCTGTGTCTCATTTCCCAGAGGATTTGAGTGCTCAGCAATGAGGTCCCCACCTTATCTCTATGTAATGGTCCAACTTCACAGGCTGTTTGGAGGGAAAACCTCAAGGACATTGTGGGAACAGTACATGTGAAAAAATCATGGCTTTCCAATGGTCCCTATGTTTGTAAACAAACTGCAGGTTTGTGAAGCTGGTCGTCCACCTTTGACTGTCACTAGTCACATGTAACAAAGTTAATATTAAATAATTTTACTGCACCCAATATTAGACAGAGAATATAAAAGAAGAGAGGAGTGGGAATTCCCTTGCAGTGCAGTGGTTAGGACACCATGTTTCAACTGCAGGGGGTACGAGTTCAATCCCTGGTCAGAGAACTAAGATACTCCATGCCCCATGGCATGGCTAAAAAAAAAAAATAATAATAATAATATAAAATCTTAAGTAAAAAGAAAAGAAGAGGAACAAAGAGAGAGTCACATTAGGGATTCCATTCAGTGTCTGCCCCCAGAAACTCATTCAAGGAAAATCATCTACCCCATGGGCCTCATTGTTTCAGCAGGAAACAGCCTCCTCCTCCTGTCAGTTAACTGGGACACATGTGGGCTATGACCTAGGAATGATGGGTCCAAAACATGGCCAATGACTTATGACCTGTGTGACCTGGGATGAAAAGATGCATTTGACCAATCAGATGGCTCTGAGATACTGAAAATTGTAAAGCTGGGAACTGAGATGTCATAGGGGCTGAGGATGAACAGGCACCTTGAGATAAGAAAGACAAGCCACTAATAAACCAACATTCTACCTGAGCAGAAAAGATGAAGAGTGAGAGGAAATTAGCCAGGAGAGAGGAAGGAGAACCGAACAAATAACTGGAGAGAACAAGAGGCAGGACGAGAGAGAGAGAGAGAACAAGAGAAACTAGTGCCTAAAGCAGTCGTGGGTCCTGGCAGCTTTCCAGATTGAATTACAGTTCACAGTTGCCTTAATAATACACTGCTGTTTTGGAGGCAACTGGAAGGAGTCTTGTTTTTTGCAACCAAAAGAACCCAAATGAAACAAAGGAAAACAGGACACAAAGTCCGAGGAGAAGACTACATGAACCAATGCCAATTTTCTCTGGCCCAAGCTTCCAAACCAGAGATGGATCCATCTAAAATAGCCTCTGGTGCCTGGAGCATATTCTATTTCTCACTGTGTGCACTATTATCCCATTTGAGCCTTATGACAACTCTGTGAGATAATAATGTCTGACACATTCATTCAGCAAACATTTGTTCAACTCCTGCAACACATATCACCAGCATTCTTCCAGGAGTAAATACAGGAAAGAAGAACAGCCAGAGAATCCCGGCTCTTGCCCTGGAGGAGGATGCCAGCTTGTGGACAGAGGTGTCTGCATTTTACAAATGAGGAGATAGACTAAGATAGGGGTATGGGTGTATTCAAGTTCATCCAGCTAATCAATCAAGGAGATGAGATTTAGTTCAGATCTCCTGAATTCATCATCTTTCTAGACTTCTGTTGCAAAAGGACCCTGCTTCTCCCATAGCCACAACTATGTCAGGGGTTGGCAAACTTTTACTTAAGGAGCCAGACAGTAAATATTTTAGGTTATGCAGATCATTTTTAGTATTTGTCATGACAACTTAATTCTGCTGTTGTAGCACAAAACCAACTTTAGATACTATGTAAATAAAGGGGCATGGTTGTGTGCCAATAAAGCTTTATTTACAACAAAACAGCAGGCTGGGTTTGACCTGGGGACCATAGTTTGCCAACCCCTACTAAATACCTGTGTGCTTAAAGGAGGCTTCCCCTCTCATGGCTGTTACCCATGAGAGTCCCAAGAGCTTTAAAGGTGGCAAATCTATGGGAGTTAAGTAATGTTTAGGCACTTTCTCAGCCTTATGGTGGCTGACTGATTGGGCCATAAGAGGATTATACAATATCCACATCCTTAGAAATGGATCATTTCACATAGATAATATATTTTCTCCAAGAGTCTCTCAATATCCCAGCTGCCCATCACCATAACAACCCACACTCTATACTGAAAAAGTAGAAGCAATAACAAATAAAGAAAGAATTCAGGCATTGACTTCTTTGGATGTAAGTTTTGACATTTCAAGGTATGCTACTAACAGACCAGTCACTGGTGTCTTCAAACGTTTTGAATTTCTTGGATCTTCATAAGATAGCAAATGTGTTTGTGTTTTCCTAAAGGCCAGTAGTTGTATATCAGGAATCATAAATTATTTAGGGCATATATACACACCAAGAAGAAAACCCAGCCTCTATCAGGCAAGGCAAAAAATGTAAGATTCAGAGATGATAGACACACTCAAAAATTAACTGAGAAATGCTAATAAAGACCATTGTGTAAACATAGACAAGTCTGCTTTATGTCGATTCTTGGTGGGGCAGATAGAGAGGGAGTCAGAATATATTCCATATTTTTCTGCCCCTGAGAAGGATGCATCCTGATTCTGTTTGAATGTTAGGCTTTGTTGTGAATAGTGTTATAACTTTTCTATCATTAGAGTCCACCATGATTAGACGGATGAAAGGCAGACCTCTGGAGTCAGACCCATGACCTCCCACATTCTGGGTCCCTGTGAAATAACAGAAGTATATGTATTGGTCTGTGCCCCCTGGGTTCCTGTCACAAAGCTCCCAAAACTCTTGAAATTTCCTAAGTGATAAGAGCACTATGAACATCTCTGGTTCTAATATTTGGTATCTGACTCCAGAGGTCTTTGTTTTTGACACACGGTTCCTGAAATGCCTATAATCTCTTGGGTAGTAGGAGTGTATTTTCCTCTAATGAGGTGACTCTGTGTGGTTTCTGGATGAGGGCTCGTCACTGGAAAGACCAAGCTGTGATTAGGAGTCAAGAATTTTCGGCACCCAGAACTCCATTCTCTTGAGAAGGGAGAAGGGTTGAAAATGAGGTCAGTGATTGGTCATGTCTACCTGATAAAGCCTCCATAAAAATCTCAAAATGATGGGGTTCAGGGAGCTTCCAGGTTGGTGAACACATTCACATGCTAGGAGGGTGATGCACTCCAACTTCACAGCGACAGGATTTCCTGTGCTTGGGATGCTCCCAGACTCACCCTACGAATCTCTCCATCTGTCTATTCACTTATATCCTTTATCCTTTAATAAGCTGGTAAATAGAAGTGTTTCCCTGAGTTCTGTGAGATGCTCTAGCAAATAAACTGAACTTCTGATATACGGCCAAGTTAGAGTTTGTGGCTAACCTCGGGAAATACTACTTTCAATGGACACCTAAGGGGCGGCGTGGTGGGAAAGCCTTCTGGGACTGAGCCCTTACCCTGTTGGGTCTGACACTATCCCTGGGCTGACAGTGTCAAAACGGAATTAAACAGTGAGGCACTCAGCTGAACGTTTTACTTGAAATTCTCAGTCATGGAGGATAACCTTTTGCTAATGGGGAAAAACCTCCACATATTTGCTGACCAGAAGTGTCATAAATGAAGTGTTCTGAATGAGGAGTAAGGAGAAATATAGGTGGAAAAGACAAAGCTTTTCCAACATGGGGCCCAACTCATAGTGCTTCCCAGGTAGCTCAGTGGTAAAGAACCCACCTGCCACTGCAGGAGATGCAGGAGATACGGGTTTGAANCCCCCCCCCAAATTCTCGTGTGGAGCCCCACGCCCAGCCCCTCAGAGCCCAGCCTTACCTGCAAACAGGCTCCTTAGAGATGTAATTAGTTACATCTCGCCCACTCTACAGCAGGGTGGGCCCTGATCCAACGTGACTGGTGTCCTTGTAGGAAGAGGGGACTCAGGAGGAGGCCTGGGGACGAGAAGAGCCCGCGGAGGATGGCTGGCCAGGCGATGCCTGAACAGGCACTGGAGCATCGCACCCACAGCTGGGTGCTGGCGGAGGCAGGGGGCAGCCCCCGGAGCCTCCGGGAAAGCCCACCCTTGCTGACCCCGTGGTTTGGGACTGCCGTTCTCCAGACTGCGAGAGGAGAGGTTTCTGTCGCGTTAAGCCCCAGCTTGTAGTAATTCGTCTCAGCAGCCACGGGGCCTGGGCAGGCTCGTCTGTCTGGGCAACCTTGACCGTGGTCCCTCCTCTGGGGTCAGTGGCTGCAGACACAGCTCTTCCAGGCGAAGGTCCCCCCGCTTCGGTGTCTGCTCAGCGTGGAGAGGTCAGCTGAGGGCTCGGTGAGCATCTGGAGGACTGGGCTCTGCAGGAGGCGCCCAGCTCCCGCCTGCAGCCCTTCAGCCGGCAGGCCCCATGCCCTGGCCCCCTCGCTCCATCTGTGCGGGGGTGTGTGGGGGTGTCTGTGCACACACACAGTTACCCAGAGGCCTGAAGGGAATGGTGGCGGCCCTGGGCCTGCGAGAGCCCCAAGGCAGGGGGCACTTCCGGGCTGACTCGTTAGCGGTGGTCCTAGCCAGGGTCCCCAGGATCCAGAGGCCCTGCTGGTAACTGGTGCATCTGAAGCTCGGCAGATTTGGACAGCTGAGAGGGGGACCACAGCAAGCTCCCCTGGAGGGCCGAGGGGCAGGGCTGCAGGTGGTGGTCTCTCCGGGGCAGGGGACTCTGGGATCTCCCCAGGGCAAGGCACACATCCATCCAACCTGGCCAAAGCCCTGCCCGCCTCATGCAGGCAGCGACGGTCCTGCGCTAGAGGGGCCATTGGGGGGGGATGCAAGTGGCTGGACGTGGGAGAGCGATGCCCAGCTAAGGCACCAATACTGGGCGCGAGCGCCCCCAGCATCAGGGGTGGAATCCATGCAGCTGGTACCCACAGCTGGGCGTCGACCGGTATGAGGATACCTTGGGAGCCACCTAAACATGCAGACTCCTGGGCCTCAGACTCTGGCTCAGAAGGGCTGGGTGGCCCCAGCAGCTGCTTGTTTGCTGCGTGGTCTTGCGTCTTCCTTCCCTCCCACCTCCCTGGCAGCTGAGGACCTGGCTTCTCCCATTCACTCCTCGTGGCCTCTCCATCTGCAGGTCTTGGCCTCAAGGTAAACCCATGCACAGGGGGGCTCCCACAGCACCCCCTGGGTCAGGCCCATTGGCTGCCCTCAGCTCCTTGGGGCCGGGAACTGCAGCACCTGTCGTTAAAGGGACCTGATAAACGCTCCCAGAGCCACTGACGTAAGCGGCGCAGCTGGCGTCTGAAGGCGTCTTTTCTCCCCCCCAGTGTTTTCCTGTGCTTTAAGGGCAGGCTCCACTTTCTGGCGGTGATCGGCTCCTGGATGGTTTGTCGATTGCACATGTGGGTCCTCCGCCATTCCCTTCAGGCCTCTCGGTGACCCTGTGTGTGCACAGCCCCCCCAGATGGAAACAGCAGTACCTGTCTCAGGGCATCCCTGTGGAAATCAGACAAACCCACGCAGAGTGCTTGCAGCAGCTCAGAGCCCACACCTGCACTCACCTGGCCGACAAGCGGTCCCGCACGGGCAACTGACCAAACACCCAGGCTGTGACGAGGAGCAGATCCCTGCCGGAAAGTGAAGCCTGCCCTTAAAAACTAGGAAGGCACGGGGGATGACAAATGGCGCCTTCAGACGCCAGCTGCAGAGCTGACGTCAGTGGCTCTGGGCGCGTTTATCGGGTCCGTTTGCCCATGGAGGACGATGAGGAGTGACCAGCACATGCCCAGCGGTGGGGCTGCTGGATCGCGAGGTCGCTCTGTTTTGAATTTTCTCCGGAACTTCCTTTTTCACACAGTAGCTGCAGCCCCACCAACAGCGCACAGCGGCTCCCTCTCCTCCACGTCCTCACCCATGCTCATTGCTCATGTTCTTTTGGGCGAGGGCCATTCTGACAGGCGTGGCTTTGATTTGCATATCCCTGATGATTAGCCATGTTGCACATCTTTTCATGTGCCATGAAATTAGAAGATGCTTACTCCTTGGAAGGAAAGTTATGACCAACCTTGACAGCATATTCAAAAGCAGAGACATTACTTTGCCAACAAAGGTCCATCTAGTCAAGGCTATGGTTTTTCCTGTGGTCATGTATGGATGTGAGAGTTGGACTGTGATAAAGCTGAATGCCGAAGAATTGATGCTTTTGAACTGTGGTGTTGGGGAAGACTCTTAAAAGTCCATTGGACTGCAAGGAGATCCAACCAGTTCATTCTGAAGGAGATCAGCCCTGGTTGTTCTTTGGAAGGAATGATGCTAAAGCTGAAACTCCAGTACTTTGGCCCCTCATGCGAAGAATTGACTCATTAGAAAAGACTGATGCTGGGAGGGATTGGGGGCGGGAGGAGAAGGGGATGACAGAGGATGAGATGGCTGGATGGCATCACGGACTCGATGGACATGAGTCTCAGTGAACTCTGGGAGTTGGTGATGGAAAAGGAGGCCTGGCATACTGCAGTTCATGGGGTCGCAAAGAGTCGGACATGACTGAGCGACTGGACTGAACTGAGCTAAGCTGATTGGCCATCTGCATGTCCTCCTTGGAAAAACATCTATTCAGGTATTCTGCCCGGTTTTCAATTATGTTGTTTATTCAGTTATTTATTAATTTTGATGTTGAGCTGTAAAAGCTGTTTATATATTTTGTATATTAACCCCTTATGGGTCATTTATTTGCAAACATTTCCTCCCATCCAGTAGGTTGCCTTTCCCTGTATCGCTGGTTTCCTTTGCTGTGGAAAAGTTTTTAGGTTTAATTAGGTCTCATTTGTTTATTTTTGCTTTTATTTCCATTATTCTAAGAGGTGGTTCCAAAAAAATGAAATAAAACGCAGTGACTTAAGTCAAAAAGTGTTGTGCCTTTGTTTTCCTCTAGGAGTTTATAGCATCGGATCTTACATTTAGACCTTCAGTCCGTTTTGATTTTATGCTTGTGTAAGGCACTAGAGAGCACTCTGACTTCACTCTCTTGCGTGTAGCCGCCTGCTTTCCCGACCCCCTTGCTGGAGAGCCGCCTTTTCCGGCCTGGCTGCTGCCGCCTCCTGTGTCCTGGGTTGCCTGGCGGGGGTGAGCTCATCTCCGGGCCCCCGTCCTGCTCCGCTGACCCGAGCGTCTGTTTCGGCCCTGCCGCCACACCGCTTTGATTCCTGTAGCTTTGTGGTGTCGTCTGAAGCCAGGAACCATGGTTCCTCTACCCCTGTTCCTGTTTTCTCAAGATTGCTTTGGCTCTTGGGGGTCTTTGGTGTTTTCATACAGACTTTCTTACATTATTTGTTCTAGTTCTGTGACGGATCCCACCAGTATTATAACAGGGCTTGAACTGAATCTGTACATTGCCTTGGATAGTGTGGTCATTTTAAAAACATCCGTTCTTCCATTTCAAGAACAAAGTGCATCTTCCCACCTGTTTGTGCCACTTTCAGCTTTTCCTCACCGGCGTCTCACAGCCTCTTCCTGGCACAGTTCTACCTCCTCAGGCAGGCTTCAGCCCAGGTGCTTTACTTGTTTTGATGTGATAGTGAATGGGATTGTTTCCTTAATTTCTCTTTCCGACAGCGCATTGTTTGGAAAAATACATGCACCTCAAATTTCACAACAGCATTATTTGTACCAAGATGTGGAAGCAACGGAAGTGTCCATCAGCAGATGAACGAATAAAGAAGACACACACACAGTGGAATACAGCTCAGCCATTTAAAAAAGAATGAGATGTTGCCGCCTGCAACTACATGAATGGCTTGGAGTGTTAAGTCAGACAGAGAAAGACAAATCCTGCATGATATCACTTATACACGGAATCTAAAAATACAACAAGCTGGTGGATGTAACGGCAACAAAAAAATCACAGCAGACAGGACTTCAGCCGTGAAACTAAAAGACGCTTGTTCCTTGGAAGGGAAACGACGACAAACCTAGACAGTGTGGTAAAAAGCAGAAATGTCACTTTGGCGACAAAGGATTGTGTAGTCAAAGCTATGGTTTTCCCAGTAGTCATGTATGGATGTGAGTTGGACCATGAAAAAGCTTGAGCACTGAGGAGTGGATGTTTTTGAACTGTGGGGCTAGAGAAATCTCATAAAAGTCCCCTGGACAGCATGGAGATCCAACCAGTCCATCCTAAAGGAAGTCAACCCTGAATACTCATTGGAAGGACTGATGCTGAAGCTGAAGCTCCAATACTTTCCACCTGATGTGGAGAACCAACTCATTGGAAAAGACCCTGATGCTGGGAAAGACTGAAGGCAGGAGGAGAAGGGGACGACACAAGATGAATGTTTAGATAGCATCACCTACTCAATGGACACGAGCAAACTCTGGGACTTAGTTTGGACGGTGAAGCCTGGTGTGCTACAGTTCACGGGGGTCACAAAGAGTCAGACACAACTCAGTGACGGAACAAGAACAAATAACAGAAAGGAAGCAGACTCAGAAGCAGAGAAGAAGCCAGCGGCTAGCGTGGGGAGCGGGAAGGCAGGGGGAATACCAGGGCGGAGGGCTCAGTGCTGCAGAATTACACGGAAGAGCCGCTGCGGGATGCGAGGCACAGCGCAAGGGACACAGCCGATGCTGGGTGACAACTACGAGGGGAGTCCAACTGCCAAAGACTGCGAGTCACTCTGCGGGCGCCTGTGACTCACAGAACATGCTGTGCTGCGCTCAGCCGCTTCAGCCGTGTCCAGCCACGTGCAGCCCACCAGGCTCCGCCATCCATGGGGATTCTCCAGGCAGGAACACCAGAGTGGGTTGCCATGCCCTCCTGCGGGGGATCTTCCCGACCCAGGGATCTAACCCGGGTCTCTTACATCTCCTGCATCAAAAGGCAGGGTCTTTACTATTAAGCCACCAGGGAAGCCCCGCTCATGTAGTATTGTACATCAACTGTACTTCAATCCATCAAAAAAAAAAAAGACAATGAGCAATCGGTCGTGGCTGGGAGAGTTGTTTCCCTCCACAGAGCCATGCCTAACTAGACTTCAGACTTGACTCAGGTCTCCCCAGCGTCCTCCTCTGTCCCAGGACCCCGAGGGGCCCACGGGGCTGGTAGCTCTCACCTCCCCGCCTTGGGCTCCTCTGAGCTGGCGCGTCGCCTCAGGCTTTCGTTGCCTCTGGGCAAAGCTTTGGGCGGTTCAGGAGGGCTGGGCGGGAGTCTCGTAGCTGCCCCTGCGCCGGGACTGGTCAGATATTTTCACGTCAGTGGCTTTGGGGCAGTGTTCCTCGGGTCACTGGTCCAACTTCCTCTGTCTCCAGTTTGCACTTGGGTGGTGGGTTTGGGGAGAAAGGCCACAGAGGTGAGGCTCCCCATCTTATCAAGGATGCCTGTTGTCAACACAACTCACCACCTTCATCTCTGCTGACCCTGACCTTGACCACCTGGCTGAGTTGGGCTTCGTCAGTTTTCACCACTGACAACGACTTATTTTTCCAAGAGGGACCTATTTCATTATTAGTGCTTCCTGCAGCCTCACCAGGCAAGGGGCCTCTCCCCGGGGCTCAGACTCTCCTGAAATGCCATGTGCAATGCATTTAGCACCTGCCAGCTATTCATGAGACTCTGGTGTGCACTTGTGGGCCACCCCTTCAGTGCCCCCAAAGAAGGGCTTACGACCCTCTCCCAAGAAGGAGATAACAATTAAAAACCCAGGCATCAGAGTTGGAGGGCCCACAGGCCGGCTCATGGCGGCTTCTCCACCTGGTAGCCATCCCCACTTCCCGCAGGGGCGGTCGCTGCCCAGCCTGCCCTCCGCACCCCGGGGCGCTGACCTCCATGGGAGCCTCGGCCGGGGGCGCCTCCACGGCGGGATCCTGCGGAGCGAGGGCTTCAGACAAACGGAGCCGGGATCCATGCTAACGAGGCCAAGCCGGGCAATTTCACAGCTTCTCTGCCCTTTTCAAATATTTATTTCTCAGCCCTGCCGTTCCTCACTCTCAAACGGCCCCTATCCTAAAACGGCATCTGATTTAGTGCTAACGGTGGCAGCCGTCTGAGCCACGGCAGCGCTAACCTTAATTAAGGTAACAGCGAAGGGGCCGGGGCTGAATTAGCGGAGCTTTCTGTTCCCGTACAGCCTCAGTTAGAGAAGAGGGGCTGGGCTGCCCTCGTTGCAGTCTTGATTTAGAACCGGGGGCCCAGACAGCCGCCTCGCCAGGGTGCCTGGAGCCAGGTCCGCAGCTGGGAGGCAGGCCGGCCGCCCTTCCTGTCGGGAACCCCGAGGCCTGGCTCACCCGTGTCCACCCCGTATGGGCTGCCGTCCTGTCTTCCTTCCTCCCCAGTCTCTCTCTCATCTTCCTCCTGGGCATAAATGGGTCTTTACCAGAAGCCTTTCCCTTCCAGAAAAGCAGCCCATCCCCAGGCAGACGCCCAGCGGCACTTCCAGGTTTGGTCCGTGCCCCGGGATGGACTGAGGGGGCCTGGCGTCCACTCACTCCAGCGTGCTTGCCTGGAGACTCCCTGGGACAGAGGCGCCTGGCGGGGCCGCAAAGAGTCGAGCGCAACTGACGTGACTTAGCGCACGGGCACAGGACAGTGTGTCCCCAGGATCCCCGTATCGAGGTCCTAACCCCGGGATCTCAGTGTGGAACCGGGCTCAGAGATAAAGTCGAAGGAGGTGGCTAAGTTAGAAATGAGGTTTTTAGGGCAGGCTGAACCCAGCTGACTGGTGTCCTTATGAGAAGAGACATGGACACAGAGAGAGGGACCGGAAAAGTGTGGAGACAGATGGAGGTGGAGTGGGAAGCAGGCAGGGAGGTGCGTCTGTGGGCCCCGCAAGGAGAGAGCAGGCCGGGAGGAGCCAGCCCTGCCCACGCCTGCCTGGACGTCCAGCCTCTGAACAGGTGGAGTTCAGGCTTCGCTGCTGCCGAAGCCTGTCTGGGGAGCTGTGTGCTGGCCACTCGGGGCAGACCCCCTGGTAAAGGCGCCTGAGAAACTTGTCCTGTTTCTACTCGCCCGGCCCTGCTGGGGCTGGGGGCCCAGGGTGGTCGTCTGAAAGCACGTTTCCCCTCCTGTTTGTGAGCTTTGCCTGGGTCCTCCAGGGCCCCTGGGACCCCAGGACCAGGCCACCTGGCCCAGAGTTGACGCAGGTGGTGGCAGAGGCCACCGGACACCCCGTGTGCAGACTGGCAGCCGTGACCCAGAGCCGTGACTTGTGATCCCTGGTGTTGTCCTCTTCCCACTCCTGGGGGACCAGAACCCTAGCCCTCATCGAAGTGGCAGGGGTCGCCCTCCGCCCCACCATAAGACACGTGCATGGGCAGGGCCAGGAGTTGCCAGATAAAATACAGGATATTCTGTGATATCAGAATTTCAGCCACAGGACCCAGAAATTCCACTCCTACACAACTACCTAAGAAAAACGGGAACACGTGTCCACGCCGAATCCTGTACTTGGACGCTAGAGCGGCAGGTGGGAACACGGCCTAGAGAGGGAGCAGACCGGATGTCTGCTGGGAAAGAACATCTGCCCTGGGCACGTGTTAAAACTGGCAAGACAGACTGGACTCAAGTCACCGTAGCAGGTGAGAGAGACTGTGGGGCAGACGTGAGCTCAGCTCTGCGCAGAGCAAGGCGGCCGGGGATGGACTCCCAGGGTCGGGGGAGACAGGAGGCGGGGTCAGTGGGTGGAGGTCACAAAGAGGAGCTGATTGGGTAGCCAGGTGGGGAAGTCTGCTCACCTGGCCTATCAGAGTTCCTTCTAAAGGCCACATCAAGGATGGAGCGGGGAGCTGGATCGGGTACCAGTGTTGGGGGAGGTGAGGATGCCGTTTGGTTTTCATCAGAGTTCTTTGCTAAACCTGGGCTGGCCGTGCCAAGGGCAGGCAGCAGGCCGAGGCCAGGAAGACAGTCCTTGCCGCTACTTCCGATGACTGGATAAACAGATGCAGCTCATCCACATGAAGGGTTTTAATAGCATGACAAGGTGTGAGGCCCTGACACGTGGGGCAGCGAGGATGAACCTGGAAAGCGCAGGAAACGAAGAAGCCCGCTGTGGACCTCACACGATTCCACTCCTGCGAGACGCCCAGGAGAGGGAACTCCACTGGGACCCAGTTCGAGTGACAGTTGCTAAGGACGGAGGGGCGGGGCCGGTGAGTGAGAGTCAGCGGGACAGGGCTCCTCTCTGAGTTGATGAAAGTTCCTAAAAATGACCATAGTGATGGTTGTGTTCATCTGCAAATATGCTAAAACCTGTGGACTGGCACACTCGAAGTGGATGCATTGTGAGTCTGTGAATGTTTGTCAATAAAGATGTTTAAAAAGAAAACAGGTGGATTAGATGTCCACCCAGCACACGAAACACACAAGTCGCCCACCGGACAGCTGCTTTCCCTGAATGGTGTCAACATTATCCTGAAAAAATTTAAATTTCAGGTAAACAAAAATCTAAGCATAACAAAGTACCACGGGTACTGGTTGTTCAGCTGAAGGTCACATGGGCAGGCATTCCGGATGTCCACCCGTCTGTCCGGGGCTGGCCCTGGCTGCCCAGGAGGTTCAGGAACCTCTTCTCCAGCCCGTCCTGGTCTTCGAGGAGTCGCACTCCACTCTCCAGGTGCCAGAAAGCAGCCCCTGGTTTGGAGGGGGAGGACCAGTGATAACAGTGACCGTAATAATAAATCACAGCCAGTGAAACAGTACCTGAGACAACAGATTTGCTGTTGTTCAGTCGCTAAATCATATCTGACTCTGTGACCCCACGGACTACAGCATGCCAAGCCTCCCTGCCCCTCACCGTCTCCTGGAGTTTGCCCGAGTTCCCGCCTACTGTATCGCGATGCCGTCCAGCTGTCTCATCCTCTGCAGCTGTCTTCTCCTCCCGCCCTCAACCTTTCCCAGCATCAGGGTCTTTTCCAAGCAGTCAGCGGTTCCCTTCCGGTGGCCAAAGTATTGGAGCTCCAGCTTCAGCATCAGTCCTTGCAATGAATATTCGGGTGGCCGGCCAGAGAAGGGAACGGCGAGCCGCTCCAGCCTTCTCGCAGCAAGAAGACCGTGAACGACATAAGAAGGCCAAGACGACCGATGCCGGCCGCCGCTTGCCGAGATCTCGCTCCGGGCTCTGCGTCTGGTGAGATGTCCCAGGTGGGCTGTCTCATCGCACCCCAACCCGACTCCCATGAAGCAGGAAAACAAAGCTCAGGGCAGCTGCGGAAATGGGCTTGATCCTTACCTGATGGGTGAAATCGCACAGCTCGGGGACCCTACAGAGGAGGAGCCAGAGATGCTGGCCGGTCGCGGCCCTGTGTCTGCCAGCGAGCGTCCATGAGGATGTGCTGGCTGCCCGGCAGGTGTGAGGACCCCTCCTCCTCGGCCTCCCGGGATCAGAGCTGGATTCCAGGTCCTGGGATCCTGGTGGGACTCGAGGGCGGAGGTGGGCAGGCAGGGCGCACAGCGGGCCTGGGTCTGGGCAGCAGGTGTAAAGGCGGCCCCAGTGGGCGGCACTGGGCCCAGGAGTGTGGAGCCGCGTCCTTGTCCGGAACCCCAGGGCCTCCAAGGCTCCACAGCACAAACGCCCCATGGATAAGAGGCGAAGCTTTCAGGAAGCGCGGCCTGACCTCCTCGAGGAGAAATGGAAGTGAAACGCCAGGTGCTTCCCTGAAAAGCACCTCTACAGGAAAGAGAGAAATGTGCTCCGCTGACAGCTGAGATCTGACACCCCAACTCCTCTGTGCTTGCAGAAACCCCACCCTGGAGAGGCCCTCTGGGCTCCAGTGCCCCCGGCTGGGCCTTCCTCTCTGACACCTGCCCCGGTGGTGGGGTTGGCCCCGGTGTGGGGGGGTCTGCCTAGTTCAGGGGGTCTGCCACAGTGTGGGGGTCTGCCTTAGTTGGGGTCTACCCCCGTTGCTGGGGAGAAGACTGACTCTGGAGCCCACAGACTGGAGAGGGACGGAAGCACGGCCAAGAGCCTGTTCACAGCTGCCTCCTCCCAGCAGCTACACAAACTCGAATAAGCAGGTGTCCAGAGAGGCGAGGACCCTGGAGACGGGCCGTAGAGGCGACAGCCCGCATCCAGACCGGGCGTCTCGCTCCCAGCCTGGAGTGTTACCTGGATGACAAATTCCTCGGAAACAACAAGACTTGTTTTTCCGTTTCTCTGCGGCCCTGTGCTCACCAAGACGAGACCCGGCTGACGGCAGCCACTGCCGCCGCCACTGCCCTGCCCGAGCCCGCCCTGCCGGGGCCCGCCNCTGGATGGCATCACCGACTCGATGGACATGAATTTGGGTAGACTCCGGGAGTTGGTGGTGGACAGGGAGGTCTGGCGTGCTGTGGTTCATGGGGTTGCAAAGAGTCGGACACGACTGAGTGACTGAACTGAACCATAGATTTTTATATTTTTAATAAATGTAAAAATATGCTATACCTTTCTATATTTTTTAAAAATTGTATATATGTAACATACATAGTGAAATGATTACTACAATCAAGCTAAATAACATATCTCCTCACATAGTTACCTTCCATGTGTGTGATGAGAGCACCTAAAATCTAGTCTCTCATCATGTTTCCAATATTCAATACAGCATTATTAGCTATAGTCTCATTCCTATACCGTAGATCCCTAGATTGATTCATCCCACATAACTGCACCTTGTACCCCCTTAACCAACATCTCCCCATTTCCCCCACTCCCAACTCCAGTCCCTGGTATGCACTGTTCTCCTCTCTGCCTCTGTGAGTTCGAATCCCCTGGTATTCTTAGTATCGTTTCGCAATTCTCTCTTACTCAACCATGACTCCCTAGGTCATCTTGCCATCCTCCCCAGTGCTGAGCCAGCATCTTTCACACAACAGATGCTTAATAAATGTCTTATTCCAGTGAACCTATGTGTTTTATGACCACATACTCTCCCACATCTTTTATTCACAGAAAACTTCCTACAAAATTACTCTCTCAGATTCATCATGGCAAGAATGTCACTAAGCACCAGAGAATGCAGCAATCAAGCAAGCGCTGCATTGCCCTCTTTGTGGAAAGGGCTGATACGCCCCATCCTCTTTATGTTCTTCAAGGCTCTGAGTTTTCAGAATAACAGACAAGTATCAAGATACTGACGGTGCAGTCCATTTAAAACTGACCAACCCGCTATGAAAAGAAATAGAAACTAACTTGAAAGGAGCCCCACTGGCCAAAAATGGGACATCTGAATAAGAGTGATGGGTACACTAAGATCCATCAAATTATTCTCTTGATCTTCATATTTGAAAAGTTCCACAGTAGGGTGGAGGAGACAGACTGTGGCTTTTAAGTTTTAAAACACTGACTTAAATTCACACAATTATGCAAGTCAGCTCTTCACATACTATGCCTGGGGAGGGGTTACCATAGTTTTTTATTTTCTAATATTTATTTGGCTGTGTTGGGTCTTAGTTGTGGTTCAGGGAATCCCCACTGCGTCACGCAGGATCTTTCGTTGCAGACTCTCTAGTTGTGGTGTGTGGGCTTAGTTGCTCTGAGGCACATGGGATCTTAGTTCCCAGACTAGGGATAGAACCTGCATTCCCTGCATCACAAGACAGATTCTTAACACTGGACCCCCAGGGAAGTCCCAACTGCAGTTGTAAATAACTGAAATCTGTGAGACCTGAGTGTGGAGGGGACCTGGCCAGATCAGAGAACCTTTAAACAGAAGCCAAGGAAATGTGGACTTAACATGAGGGCAACAGAACCTGGCCTAGGTCTCCCACCATGTACCACTTCCTCCCAAAAGTTAAGGTCAGTGTGATCAGTGTGTCCAGATACAAGGTGCCTGCCCTCACATTCATTATGAACACATCCACATCAAAAATCTAGAGCTTTAGCAAGCCACAGGTGGTTTGGCCCTCAGGTCTTGGGCAAAGAGAAATGTTTAGTTGCTAAGTCGTGTCCAGCTCTTTGCAATCCCATGGACTGTAGCTTGCCAGGCTCCTTTGTCCATGGGAGGAGAATTTACCTTTGGAGACAAGTCCTGAAACCCTAAACTACCAGGCCTATGTTTCAGCCATGTGGCTCTAATATTCCTATGATGATCCATCCAATTCAGACCCCGTCTCTCCCAGAGGTCAAAAATTAATTTTCCCCTTCATCAATACTCTAATTTCCTATAAAGTAGCGTTCCTAAACTGAAATTTATTAACACACGCTCCTTACAATATATCTCTTCCTATAGTATCTCTATCTACCAAGATATCTATGTTCAATTTTATGTTCTATTGTTTATGTTTTATGTTCTATAGTTTTTATTATGAAATCAACAGGTATACCAAGTGTTCTTAACCTACACACTACACTATATGAACCCCACCCCAACTCTTCTGCCCCCAGATGTCTACCTTCCCCCATGCCCCACTCTTTTTAAGAATCACTGCTATGAGGATTGGGAATCTGATTCCCAAATGAAAAAGGGATTGTTTGCTATTTTGTTCTATTAAAGGTAATAATATCTTATACACAATATACATTTTCTTTCTAAATAAACCTCCTTTTCCTATCCTTGATTATTTCTTCAAGATAAATTCCCAGGAGAGGAACAGTTGCCAAAAAAGATAAAAAACGCTCAAGACTTGTTCCATCACTATCTGTCTTTCAGAAATGGTATACCAACTAATATTCCCACTTGATTGACTTCTACTGTTAACATTTTTAAAAAATCTGTGCCAATTGTGGAGGTGAAAAATATGTCCCTTGATTGTTTAGTGATATATGAATTGCAGCTCCCAAGCAAATAGGCCACACTCTGCCTAACAAAGTCCCTGTGATACCTAGTGGAATTGAAATTACAGGGAATTAGTTCCAAGCTCTTTAACAGTTCCTCCTCAAAAGGTGTGCAGTACCACTAACTGCCACCAGGTGGTGGTGGGCTGGTGGGGATCTAAATTCATAAAGGATCTTCCCCTAACTGTGGCCAGTTCGGTCTCTAATAAGAGCAGTGATAACAATAGCAGATAACCGTTATTGAGACTATGCTGTAGGCATGACACTATACTAACTGCTTAATATGCACTATATCATTTAATCCTCCCCAAAATAGCCCCCGAGAGCATCATTTGTTACACTGCTGAAACAAAAAAACTATGAAAGTACCAGAAGAAATTATACAACTCTCTCAAAAGCAAATATTCAGAATTACCAACACCTGGGGACCATTAATAGCCTATTCACTAAACAGTTATTTAATTACTAGCTAAGTAAATCGAAAGTTACCAATTTACTTTGCCTAATTTTGTAGAACAGCAGGCCTCTCTTGGCCATGTGGTTGCATCTTGACGGGCTATAAAAGGATTCTGGTATGAGACAGCGTACCCCAAAGGTTCCCTATGGATTCCCCAACAGTCTTCTGAAGTGGGCTATACATCTCCACTAACCAATTGTTATTCGTGTTTTCCAGATCAGAAAAATGAGGCTCAGTAACCTGCCTGTGGTCACACAAATAGTAAGTAGCAGAACCAGGATTTAAACCCAGGTCTGACTCGATGCCCTCTGCTCTACTTAGCCCACTTCTTTCAGACCTAGCGACAGCCTCTAGTGCCCCTGCTCAAATTACTTGTCAGTCAGCAATCTAACTGTAAGCAGGGAAAGGTCCTAGGGCAGAGCAGCCTAGGAGCTGTGCCTGCTTCTGCCCATCTCCGTTTGTTGGCTCCCCCGTCCCCTTTCTTTCAAACCCCGGGTCCCCAGTCCCCACCCCCACAGGTGTCTTGCTCTGACTCTAACCAGGGCACTGAAATAATGTCCACTGTTGATCTGCTAAGAATGCGTGTCTGAAAAGTAACTGTAGCAATAATATGGAGCTTTAAAATGGTCACACCTCAGGGAGATTGGATGCTGATGTTGTGCTGGAGCACCTGAATGACAGTCCTAAGTAAACAAACACTTTCTGGAGAAGGAGATGTCCGGGCACAGCCTATTAGTAGAAACGCCAAGACTAGAAAGCACCTTCCAGCTTCAAACTGCTCAGGAATGTCCATAACTGATTATATATGACAACATAACAAGCCTCTGCGGCATCAACTTTTATTAAAAACTGCCCCCAGCTCTCCTCAGTATGGATCATCTTTTCCATCCGTTGTTCTGCTAGACAGAGTGCAGATGCATGGTTGTAGGACAACAAGCAGCCCAGAGACCCTCACATTGTGGGCCCTCGGCAAAATTTCACGAATCAATGTCTTTTGATATAGACATAAAACTGCCTACCATGCAGAGAATGAGTATCATATGTGATAAAATAATCAGTACACCAAAAGCTGCACGAAAGTAAAAATGGTGAAATAAAATAGCAAAATCCAAATACGGTGGAAATTCCTCTTGGGCTAAGCAAAGACCCATAGACAGAACTAAATAAAATAGCAGGATTTCAATACTATAAAAGAACAAAGAGGAAATAATCAGCACAATTCCCAAAACAATAACACTGACTAAACCACCAGAAGACTGTAATAAGTACATTTAATATCCACCTTAAAAATCCATCTGTTAGGGGACTAAATGTTTGTATTCAACCCATCCCCCTAAAAAAACTTCTTTGTTGCAACCCTAACCCTCACAGTAACTGTATTTGGAGATAAGCTTTTAAGGAAGTAATTAAGATTGAATGAGAAAACAGGCCAAGAAGCAACAGTTAGAACTGAACATGGAACAACAAATGGACTGGTTCAAAATTGGGAAAGGGGAGTGCTTCAAGGCTGTATACTGTCACCCTGTTTATTTAACTTATATGCAGAGTACATCATGAGAAATGCTGGGCTGGATGAAGAACCACAAGCTGGAATCAACGTTGCCAGGAGAAATATCAATAACCTCAGATATGCAGATGGTTCCACCTTTATGGCAGAAATTAAAGAGGAACTAAAGAGCCCCTTATGAAGGTGAAGGAGGAAAGTGAAAAAGCTGACTTAAAACTCAACATTCAAAAAATGAAGATCATGGTAACCAGTCTATCACTTCATGGCATACAGATGGAGAAACAATGGAAACAGTGGCAGATTTATTTTAGGGGGCTCCAAAATCACTGCAGATGGTGACTGCAGCCACAAAATTAAATAAAATTTAAAAATTTTAATTAAAATTAATAAAATTAAAAAAAAAATAAAAGATGCTTGCTCCTTGGAAGAAAAGCTATGATAAACCTAAACAGTGTATTAAAAAGCAGAGACATTACTTTGCCAACAAAGGTCCGTCTAGTCAAAGCTACGGTTTTTCCAGTAGTCATGTATGCATGTGAGAGCTGGACCATAAAGAAGGCTGAGTGATGAAGAATTGATGCTTTTGAACTGTGGTGTTGGGGGAGACTCTTGAGAGTCCCTGGGACTGCAAGGAAATCAAGCCAGTCAATCCTAAAGAAAATAATTCCTGGATATTCATTGGAAGGACTGATGCTGAAGGTGAAGCTCCAATGTTTTGGCCACCTGATGGGAAGAAAAGACTCATTAGAAAAGATCTTGATGGTGGGAAAGATAAAAGGCAGGAGGAAAAGGGGAAGACAAAGGACGAGATGACTGGATGGCATCACTGACTCAATGGACATGAGTTTTAGCAAGCTCCAGGAGATGGTAAAGGACAGGGAAGCTTGGCATGCTGTAGTCCATGGGGTCGCAAAGAGTTGGACTGAATCAACAAGATGGAATGAGGTCATAAGGGTGGAGTCCTGGCTCAAGAGGATTAGTGACCTAATAAGAAAAGACAAGAGAGCTCTTGTTCCCTGCCTCCCCAACCACCACAAACTGCGAGGTTACAAAGAGGTCGTGTGAGCACACAGAGATGGCAGCCACCTACAAGCCAAGAGAAGAGCCCTCAGAATGAAACCTACTTTACTGGCACCTTGATCTTGGACTTCCTACGCTTCCAGAACTGTAAGAAATAAACTTTTGTTGTTTAAGCCTCCCTCCTGCAACCAGTCTGTGGTATTTTATTATGGCAGGCCAAGGTGACTAATACACCACCCAATAATATTCTAAGTCCACTAAGGATGAAACGAAGTCCTAAAATTTGGGCAAAGACTAGAGATTTGATCTCTACTGCCCTTTGTAGGAACCATGACCAAAAATCGTGACACTGGGACTTCAGACAGATGTTAGGATATGAACTACTGCTCTTAAAGTGAAGACACTGGATGCAGAAAACCTGGGCACAAATCTTAACTTTAGCACTCACTTAGCAACTCTGGGCACGTCAATTAACCTTATGCTCCATCTGTAGTAAGAGTTAATACCCCCTACTCTGCCTTAGTCCCTCCATATGACTGTCCTGCAATGGGAGTCAAGAAGCACAGACTAGATCTTCAATAAATTTTAGTTCTTTCCACCCCTCTCACCCATACTGAACTGCTTCCAAAAGTAAAACAGTGGTCTAAATACAACATACACTCAAATACTTACTGGTTCCTCTATTCACTGACAAAAAAAATAACAAACAAAAAAACCCCGTCAACAGATACGTAATGAATTCCTGCCAAAGGCTCAGTACTGTCCTAGAATATGTGGCAGATACAAAGACAATCTGAACCACAGGAGCACTGGCATGCAGAAACTGACAACCAAAAGGACGGGCACACTGAGACCATAACACAGGACAAAGCACCCTGCGCAGTCAGAAGAGGGAGGAGGCTAATTTGCACTCTTCATGAACAAGAGAGGACATCTGAGCTACATCTTTTAAGAATGTATAGGATATGAACAGAGAGCGCTGAAGGAGATCATGCAGATACATAATTGATAAGGAAGGGCCTGGATTCTGAGTGGCGGCGAGTTAACGGAGAGGAGGCAGTACGTGCCAGGGTCTGTTTCAATGTGAGAAATGACCAGGATGTGTGTGTGTCTACACTATGGTGGGGGATCAAGAGAAAGCAGAGGCAAAGAGAATGCACAAGGATTAAAGAAGCACCTGCGTGTGCAGGCATTGGACATGGGAGGGGTATGTCTTAAGATTCAGGATAAAACAAAACAAAACAATTAAAAATTCAGGAGATCATGGGCCACTGAAGACACAACGCAACACAGTGTACTGTGGATGGACTGGTGACAAGATAGTGTGATAAGCACAGAGGAAGAAATGTGCAGAGGGGTGTGACTCCAAGATTGGGGAGGACCTAGAATAAGGACCTTAACTCCCATCAGCACAGACTGGAATCAGAACTGCCACTAGAACAAAGCAGGGCAACTTTGGACAGAAGGAGAGTATCCAGAACTGGCAAGTGGTCTGCGGGAAGTGTGGC
Organism: Neotragus pygmaeus; assembly: GCA_006410875.1. Classification (NCBI taxonomy): domain Eukaryota; kingdom Metazoa; phylum Chordata; class Mammalia; order Artiodactyla; family Bovidae; genus Neotragus; species Neotragus pygmaeus. Next base: position 2,080 of record SJYV01055308.1, on the reverse strand, counting down.
AGCCAATTCCCTGAAGGGGGTCCTGGCCACAGGTTATGGGTGATCAGCTTGTTCTAAAGCGTAGAAAGGCTGTTTCCTATCCTGGTCTATTGACTGTCTCCTCTCTCAGCATCCCCCCAAACCACCTTTTGTAAGGGAACAACATCGATCCTAACATGTTAAACTCACAAGGGACTTCAATCCAATCTTCTCACCTTACAAATGAGGAAACTGAGTCTCAGAGCGAGCTGAGACAGAGGAGGGGCTAAAAGTGAAGCTTCATTATTTGTTTTCAACCCCTCCCGCCATATCTCTTCTCTGGAACCCTCTCACCACCAAGATGCCCTTTGGCTAGGTATCCTCAAGCAATCTTCACTACCCCAACTGAAAACTTGAGGCCACTGCCCTCAACTCTTGACCCTCACCCTGTGCTATTAGGCACGTCTTCTTTCCTCCTATTGATTCCTCATCTCTAAATTATAAAACTACCATGCATGTTCTCTAAAGCTCCATCCAGTGCTGTAGTCCACACTAACAACGCTGTTACAGTGGTTTTTCTGCAACCTAATTTCCATGGTCCTTTGCCAAAGACACATAGATGGCATTTTCTGATTATTTATGAGGCTAGTGGGGCTATTAGCCAAAGAAAGAACACTGCAACAGAACAGAGCGAACTCAGCAGCTTAGGGGAGGTTAGCCCAGGTTTAACTCTGTAGGTTATTTCTAAGTGAAATGTCTAAAGCAAGTGATGGACCCCTCCCTCACTACTGTAGCCCAAGCTTCTTAAAGGCGCCCCTGGAATACAGCAGAGAATTAAATACAGGGGAAATATATGTTGAAACTAACCTGCTCGCCATTTGCACTTTCTTTAACTAATTATATCTAGATGTTCCACTACCTTAAATTTCTCCTTTGATCAACGATTTATCCTAACAAAAATCATTTCATGGCTTCATCTTATAAATACTGTTGTACTATACACCAAACTTTTTAAATGTATTTATTTTTGGTTGCACTGGGTCTTTGCTGCTGCGTGAAGGCTTTCTCTAGCTGGAGTGAGCAGGGCCTGCTGTCTAGTTGCGGTCCGTACGCTTCTCATTGAGGTGGCTTCTCTTGTTGCAGAGTATGGGCTCTAGGCTCACGGGCTTCGGTGGCTGCAGCACAGGGTCTCATTAGTCGTGGCTCTCAGGCCCTAGAGCACGCTGGGTTCAGTAGTTATGGCTCATTAGGTGCAGCTCACGGGCTCTAGAGCACAGGCTCAGTAGCTGTGGCACACAGGCTTTAGTTGCCCGCAGCATATGGGATCTTCCTGCACCAGGGATCGAACCTGTGCCCCCTGCATTGGCAGGTGGATTCTTATCCACTGTACCACCAGGGAAGTCCCTGTATGTCAAAGTTTTAAGGGCCTAGCTAGAGCTATCTTGCCTGGAGAATCCCAGGGATGGGTGAGCCTGGTGGGCTGCTGTCTATGGGGTCACACAGAGTCGGACACAACTGAAGTGACTTAGCAGCAGCAGCAGCAGCTAGAACTACGATGCCTTCCTGATTTCCTCTGATGCAGTGCACGCCCAGTCACTCAGTCATGTCTGACTCTTTGCGACCCCGTGGACTCCAAACTGCCAGACTCCTCTGCCCATGCGATTTCCTAGTCAAGAATACTGGAGTGGGTTGCCACTTCCTCCTCCATCTGTCACAGAGGTTAAGAATAATCAAACGTTCCTGTTCCCGTGCACACCTTGCCATGTACCTGCTCTCACGTGTTCAGATCTCTTTACTCAGGATGGCCACTCACCTGTGCCCTCTCCGCCCTCTTTCTTTCCTTTAGAAGGTTTTCCAGTCTATACCCAGCACTAAACTTGCTTCCTCTGGTGCTCTCCCTCCTCTTCTCCTTCACCACCCACTCCAGGTGGCCAAATAACCGGGAAGTGTTTATTTTTACCATCTGTGTCTAAGTGTGACCATGAGCAGAACCAGCTCTGTGTTTAAGGCAAGGGGCTCCCATCTCCTGTCCCCCACCCTCCTCATGGTTCCCTCTGCCAACCAGGGAAAGGTTCTTAAAGGTCCTGACCCCTCCCCTCCCCTCCCCCACAGCTCCATCCCA
>SJYV01055307.1:0-13342 GCA_006410875.1 Neotragus pygmaeus | reverse complement strand
TCAGTGGATTCTTCGACCTCCCTCTCCCCTTCCTGCTGGCAGATTTACATCCACATATTTCCTCATCAAACCTTTCACTCCCACACTGTGCACTCCATCAAGGTCTTCAGGCTGTTTAATCAAGGACACAGAAAAGTATTTGCCCACAGAGGTACCTGCAGGGCCCACTTAGCTGCCTTTAACGTCTCTGCCAGGGTTGTACCCAGTGCAATCACAACTTGGTATTTTCAAATATTGCTCCTACTCAATCCCCTTCACCTGTGCCTTTCAAATAAGGAATTAATTCTTAAAACATACTTGCTGCTGAAAGCAGTATTACCCAAATCTAGTACCCAAACATTAAGTATGATTTCAATACTTTTTCTTTAGCTACTCAAATTGAATGACATTAGCAGTTTGGTTTCTTTTTGTAATTTTCATTGGAATATAGTTGATTTACAATGTTCTGTTAATTTCAGATGTACAGCAAAGTGAATCAGTTATCCACACGTATCCACATCTAAGACTATTCTTCCCGTATCGGCCATTACAGAGTGATAGGCAGAGTTTCCTGTGCTATACAGCAGGTCTTTATTAGTTATCTATTTCATATACAGTACTGTGTATATAAAATGTGTATATGCCAATTCCAGTCTCCCAAGTTATCCCCCCCTTGCATTCTGTTTTTCAGGCAGTTCCTATCACATGTAGTTTATTGCACATGATTTGGTGACATTTGCTGAGTGGCTGCTATGTACCTGGCAGTGTTTCTTGTGACTTAGGAGCATTACTGGGCTTCCCAGGGGGCTCAGTGGTGAAGAGCCTGCCTGCCGGTGCAGGAAGACGCAGGACACACAGGTTCAACCCCTAGGTTGGGAAGATCCCCTAGAGGCAGAAAGGGCAACCCACTCCAGGATTCTTGCCTGGAAAATCCCATGGACAGANTCAGTGGTGAAGAGCCTGCCTGCCGGTGCAGGAAGACGCAGGACACACAGGTTCAACCCCTAGGTTGGGAAGATCCCCTAGAGGCAGAAAGGGCAACCCACTCCAGGATTCTTGCCTGGAAAATCCCATGGACAGAAGAGCCTGGCAGGCTACAGTCCATGAGGTCACACATGGACTAAGCACGCATGCGCACACACACACACACACATACACACAAGGAGCACTACAGCAGGTCACGTTTACAATTGCCATTGGAGGTAGAGATGAACACGCTGTCACACANCCTGGAAAATCCCATGGACAGAAGAGCCTGGCAGGCTACAGTCCATGAGGTCACACATGGACTAAGCACGCATGCGCACACACACACACACACATACACACAAGGAGCACTACAGCAGGTCACGTTTACAATTGCCATTGGAGGTAGAGATGAACACGCTGTCACACAAGAGTTGATACACTCCAGGCCTTAGAGCCAGCTTCCCTGTCCTTCCAACTCACTTCACAAAAGAAACTGCTTTCAAAATGTCCTAGTCTCTGGATGCCCTACCCCTGACATTTTTACATTAAGAACCTGAACCAAGAACTTCCAGATGTATAAGCTGGATTTAGCAAAGGCAGAGGAACCAGAGATCAAATTACCAACATCCACTGGATCCTAGAAAACACAAAAGAATTCCAGAAAAACATCTACTTCTAAACCATTGACCACACTAAAGTCTTTGTGTGGATCACAAAAAACTGTGGGAAATTTTTAGAGATGGGAATACCAGACCACCTGACCTGCCTCCTGAGAAACCTGTATGCAGGTCAAGAAGCAACAGTTAGAACTGGACAGGGAACAATGTACTGGTTCCAGGTTGGGAAAGGAGTACGTCAAGGCTGTATATTGTCACCCTGCTCATTTACCTTATATGCAGAGTACATCATGCGAAATGCCGGGCTGGATGAAGCTCAAGCTTCATCATCAATCTTGGTGAAGATAAAGATTGCCGGGAGAAATAGCCTCAGATGCACAGATGACACCACCTTTATGGCAGAAAGTGAAGAGGAACTAAAGAGCTTCTTGATGAAAGTGAAAGAGGAGAGTTGAAAAAGTGGACTTAAAACTCAACATTAAAAAAAGAAGAAGATCGTGGCATCAGGTCCCATCACTTCATGGCAAATAGATGGGGAAACGATGGAAACAGTGACAGATTTTATTTTCTTCGGCTCCAAAATCACTGCAGACAGTGACTGTGGCCATGAAATTAAAAGACGCTTACTCTTTGGAAGAAAAGCTATGACAAATCTAGACAGTGTTTTAAAAAGCAGAGACATCACTTTGCCAACAAAGGTCCGTCTAGTCAAAGCTATGGTTTCTCCAGTAGTCATGTATGGATGTGAGAGGTGGACCATAAAGAAGGCTGAGCACCAAAGAATTAATGCTTTCGAACTGTGGTGTTGGAGAATTCTAAAGGAAATCAACCCTGAATATTCATTGGAATGACTAATGCTGAAGCTGAAGCTCCAAAACTTCAGCCACCTGATGTGAAGAGACAACTTACTGGAAAAGACCCTGACGCTAGGAAAGATTGAGGGTGGGAGGAGAAGGGGACAGCAGAGGATGAGATGGTTGGATAGCATCACCGACACAATGGAAGAGTTTGAGCAAGCTCCAAGAGATGGAGAAGGGCAGGGAAGTCTGGCGTGCTGCAGCTCGTGGGGTTGCAAAGAATCGGACATGACTTAGCGACTGAAAACCAACAGCAACAAACTCTTCCAAAATCTTAGTGACTTAAAACATCAAAGATTTCTCTTCACTCACTAAACCTGCCCACTGACGTTCTCGGGACACACCTCCACTTTGCTCTCACTTAGCCACTCGAAGTGACAGTCCAGAATGTCCTATTTAGCCTGGGAGAAGGCAACACGGTAAACTGCACGCTGACCATCGGAGAAGTCCACTGCTGCGTAACACACCTGAGTTCTTTCCAGACTGTACTGGCCAAAGCAAGCCTTAGGATGAAAAGCTTGAAGGGGACGGGGAGATGCAATCCAACCTCACACCCAGGACAGGAAACCAGAGATATTACCAGGGATTACAGTGGGAACAGAAGAGCATTTCTTAGAGCAGCAGGGGTACTGGGAACAGCAAGTGGGAGAAAGGCTGAGAGGAGGCTCAGGGAAGACGTGCAAAGGTCGGCAGAAAGCAGACAGCTGGTCAGGCGGCAGGAGAAGCCCCTGGGTCGTGGCGTGTCTGCAGCACAGTGTGGAGGTCGTGTGGGAGCCGGGGCTGAGGAAGGGGGCTGCGTCAGGCTGCCAAGGGCTCTGAGGCGATGTAACTGGTCACACCGCGGTGGTAACCCAGGAGACTGGTGTGGTGATACTTACACTTGAAGACGATCAACCTAAGGCTCTTTATATTCTAATAGGAAGCATGTTTATTCTGTTGCTAAACTTATCAAAGAAAAACCCAAGTTTCTCTACTTCCTTGCTTCATTAGCTTGGAAATAGCAGACTGACATTTTTCAAAATACCTTTCCCACTTTAGTGGAGAAAAATGTTAACTTTTGGGAATGCATTAACCGTAGCTGTCTCTTATACACATCTCCATCACAGAGCCCAGGCCCCCCATCACAGACCCCGGCCCCTCCCATTACCCTCTCCCGCACTCCAGCAGAGCCGGTGCCCTCCCCTTGCATGAACTTCCTCAGTGGATTCTTCGACCTCCCGCTCCCCTTCCTGCTGGCAGATTTACATCCACATATTTCCTCATCAAACCTTTCACTCCCACACTGTGCACTCCATCAAGGTCTTCAGGCTGTTTAATCAAGGACACAGAAAAGTATTTGCCCACAGAGGTACCTGCAGGGCCCACTTAGCTGCCTTTAACGTCTCTGCCAGGGTTGTACCCAGTGCAATCACAACTTGGTATTTTCAAATATTGCTCCTACTCAATCCCCTTCACCTGTGCCTTTCAAATAAGGAATTAATTCTTAAAACATACTTGCTGCTGAAAGCAGTATTACCCAAATCTAGTACCCAAACATTAAGTATGATTTCAATACTTTTTCTTTAGCTACTCAAATTGAATGACATTAGCAGTTTGGTTTCTTTTTGTAATTTTCATTGGAATATAGTTGATTTACAATGTTCTGTTAATTTCAGATGTACAGCAAAGTGAATCAGTTATCCACACGTATCCACATCTAAGACTATTCTTCCCGTATCGGCCATTACAGAGTGATAGGCAGAGTTTCCTGTGCTATACAGCAGGTCTTTATTAGTTATCTATTTCATATACAGTACTGTGTATATAAAATGTGTATATGCCAATTCCAGTCTCCCAAGTTATCCCCCCCTTGCATTCTGTTTTTCAGGCAGTTCCTATCACATGTAGTTTATTGCACATGATTTGGTGACATTTGCTGAGTGGCTGCTATGTACCTGGCAGTGTTTCTTGTGACTTAGGAGCATTACTGGGCTTCCCAGGGGGCTCAGTGGTGAAGAGCCTGCCTGCCGGTGCAGGAAGACGCAGGACACACAGGTTCAACCCCTAGGTTGGGAAGATCCCCTAGAGGCAGAAAGGGCAACCCACTCCAGGATTCTTGCCTGGAAAATCCCATGGACAGAAGAGCCTGGCAGGCTACAGTCCATGAGGTCACACATGGACTAAGCACGCATGCGCACACACACACACACACATACACACAAGGAGCACTACAGCAGGTCACGTTTACAATTGCCATTGGAGGTAGAGATGAACACGCTGTCACACAAGAGTTGATACACTCCAGGCCTTAGAGCCAGCTTCCCTGTCCTTCCAACTCACTTCACAAAAGAAACTGCTTTCAAAATGTCCTAGTCTCTGGATGCCCTACCCCTGACATTTTTACATTAAGAACCTGAACCAAGAACTTCCAGATGTATAAGCTGGATTTAGCAAAGGCAGAGGAACCAGAGATCAAATTACCAACATCCACTGGATCCTAGAAAACACAAAAGAATTCCAGAAAAACATCTACTTCTAAACCATTGACCACACTAAAGTCTTTGTGTGGATCACAAAAAACTGTGGGAAATTTTTAGAGATGGGAATACCAGACCACCTGACCTGCCTCCTGAGAAACCTGTATGCAGGTCAAGAAGCAACAGTTAGAACTGGACAGGGAACAATGTACTGGTTCCAGGTTGGGAAAGGAGTACGTCAAGGCTGTATATTGTCACCCTGCTCATTTACCTTATATGCAGAGTACATCATGCGAAATGCCGGGCTGGATGAAGCTCAAGCTTCATCATCAATCTTGGTGAAGATAAAGACTGCCGGGAGAAATAGCCTCAGATGCACAGATGACACCACCTTTATGGCAGAAAGTGAAGAGGAACTAAAGAGCTTCTTGATGAAAGTGAAAGAGGAGAGTTGAAAAAGTGGACTTAAAACTCAACATTAAAAAAAGAAGAAGAAGATCGTGGCATCAGGTCCCATCACTTCATGGCAAATAGATGGGGAAACGATGGAAACAGTGACAGATTTTATTTTCTTCGGCTCCAAAATCACTGCAGACAGTGACTGTGGCCATGAAATTAAAAGACGCTTACTCTTTGGAAGAAAAGCTATGACAAATCTAGACAGTGTTTTAAAAAGCAGAGACATCACTTTGCCAACAAAGGTCCGTCTAGTCAAAGCTATGGTTTCTCCAGTAGTCATGTATGGATGTGAGAGGTGGACCATAAAGAAGGCTGAGCACCAAAGAATTAATGCTTTCGAACTGTGGTGTTGGAGAATTCTAAAGGAAATCAACCCTGAATATTCATTGGAATGACTAATGCTGAAGCTGAAGCTCCAAAACTTCAGCCACCTGATGTGAAGAGACAACTTACTGGAAAAGACCCTGACGCTAGGAAAGATTGAGGGTGGGAGGAGAAGGGGACAGCAGAGGATGAGATGGTTGGATAGCATCACCGACACAATGGAAGAGTTTGAGCAAGCTCCAAGAGATGGAGAAGGGCAGGGAAGTCTGGCGTGCTGCAGCTCGTGGGGTTGCAAAGAATCGGACATGACTTAGCGACTGAAAACCAACAGCAACAAACTCTTCCAAAATCTTAGTGACTTAAAACATCAAAGATTTCTCTTCACTCACTAAACCTGCCCACTGACGTTCTCGGGACACACCTCCACTTTGCTCTCACTTAGCCACTCGAAGTGACAGTCCAGAATGTCCTATTTAGCCTGGGAGAAGGCAACACGGTAAACTGCACGCTGACCATCGGAGAAGTCCACTGCTGCGTAACACACCTGAGTTCTTTCCAGACTGTACTGGCCAAAGCAAGCCTTAGGATGAAAAGCTTGAAGGGGACGGGGAGATGCAATCCAACCTCACACCCAGGACAGGAAACCAGAGATATTACCAGGGATTACAGTGGGAACAGAAGAGCATTTCTTAGAGCAGCAGGGGTACTGGGAACAGCAAGTGGGAGAAAGGCTGAGAGGAGGCTCAGGGAAGACGTGCAAAGGTCGGCAGAAAGCAGACAGCTGGTCAGGCGGCAGGAGAAGCCCCTGGGTCGTGGCGTGTCTGCAGCACAGTGTGGAGGTCGTGTGGGAGCCGGGGCTGAGGAAGGGGGCTGCGTCAGGCTGCCAAGGGCTCTGAGGCGATGTAACTGGTCACACCGCGGTGGTAACCCAGGAGACTGGTGTGGTGATACTTACACTTGAAGACGATCAACCTAAGGCTCTTTATATTCTAATAGGAAGCATGTTTATTCTGTTGCTAAACTTATCAAAGAAAAACCCAAGTTTCTCTACTTCCTTGCTTCATTAGCTTGGAAATAGCAGACTGACATTTTTCAAAATACCTTTCCCACTTTAGTGGAGAAAAATGTTAACTTTTGGGAATGCATTAACCGTAGAAGCTGTAAGAGCTCAAATGCACACGCATCTCTTACAAGGGGCAGGTTCTCCTCTGGAAGGACGAAGCCACATTTGCACCGTAAAGCCCAGTCTTCGACGTGTGGCCGATGAAGTTTTGAGATTATTATTCAAGGACCAGCGCAGACAGAACTGGGCAGGTGCTTGGTGAAGACGGCTTCAGGCACGCGGGGCTGTCTCCACGTGAGACCCCGGGTCTCTGGCATCAGCTGAGCTCACAGAGCAGCAAGGGCAGCTGCCTAAACACCACACTGTGTCATGAGATTGGGCCAAGATGCCCGTCCCCACGAACAGCCACCTTCCGCTGATCATTCTAGAAAGAGTTCTGATTCAAGTACTGCTCCTGCTGCCATAAATGACAACTTACAGGATTTTCAAATACAATTCCCACCTCGTGGGTAAAGCGCCCACTACGTCTGCTACCTCATATCCATCTGCCTTTTCTTGTGACAATTTGAGTCCAGCCCTGAAAACCTTCCTACCTTCATTTGTGTGAGAGAGAAAGAGACTGGAAAACCCTGAAAGAGTCCCTGCACGTGGAGCCAGGAGAGCCCTTCGTGGCTTCAGTCCTGGCCCTTAGCTTCTCATCTGACCATCAACAGAAGGGCCAGGCCACTCCCCACCTCAGCTCTCCCTTCAGAAAGTCAGGGCAACGACGTGTGTAACTTTGAGTTTTAACTTGAGAGTCTTGCCCTAGAAGCAGCCGAGAGCCCAAATCCATGTTGCAGTAAACCCTGAGGCTGCCTGACCCTGGAGCCGCCTCAGTCTCTCTCCTACAGTGGTGTTCCTTTCCACCGAACCAAATCCCAACGTGTTTCTCAAAAGACCCTTTCAACTGCAAGAGACAAAAATCCCAATTCATACTTAGCCCAGCAAACAAACAAACGGGCAAGCAAAAAGTGTGGCCTTATGATGCTCTCACCTGGTCCTGCGGTGAACCGTGTGGGAGAAAGAAAGACGGGACTGTCACCCGGAGCCAGGACGCTCTGGGGCCACTCGTTACGGCGCTTTAACTTGGCCCGTCCTGACTGTAGCACAGGCTTCCCACACACAACAGACCAGGCACACGCCACCCCTGCCTACCAACCTCAGCAAAATGAGAGGACCTCCCCCCCCAGGGTCCCCTCCCAGCCCTGCACAAGGGCCCGGATGGGCCGTGGCCAAGTCCCTGCCCCGATGATGGACACTGTGAGGTCTAGCCCAAGCCACATGCCTTCCAGTAAAGCAGGTGTGCAGGGCCTGTGACCAGGAGCTGACAGATGAGGGGCAAGTACCACTGGCCATGGAGTTCTCTCTAAAACTAACCTAATGGAAGTCCCTCAGTCATGTCTGACTCTTTGCGACCCCATGGACTATCCAGTCCATGGAATTCTCCAGGCCAGAATACTGGAGTGGGTAGCCTTTCCCTTCTCCAGGGGATCTTTGCAACCCAGGGATCAAATCCAGTCTCCCGCATTGCAGGCAGACTCTCTACCAGTTGAGCCACCAGGGAGGCCCCAAACTGACCTAATCTCCCCACAAGTACCTGCCAGCCTGGCCCATTAGTGGGGGAGGGGCCATCACATGTCCCCATTCTCTTGAAAGCAACATGCAGAAAATTCTCCATAAATGTTAATACAATTTTCTCTAAGAAAACCTGCCACAATATTTGGATTAATCGAGCTGTGTTTGTTTAACCTCAAGTGAAACGAAGATCGTGTACTGTTTATGTGAGTTTAGCTCCTTCATTCAAAAATCAGCTCTCTGACCCTGCCTCTGAGGACTTGCCAAGTTCCAGCTGAAAGTCACACGGTCGTGAGGGAGTACCGCAGACAGCTTCAGCTGGCAAGAGACGGGACGCGCCTTCCCCTGTGTCTTGCACACCCCTGTGCCGTCTTCCCCCAGGGACTGAGAACACAGTCTGTCCATGGGCAAAAGACAGCTCACCTCGTGCAGGGCTTCAAGCATCGCCACGTACTGAGCCATACGACTAGGAAGAACAATCTGCACCGAATTACCCAGGCCGAGTTACCCAGTACAAGACGAAAGGCAGCCCAGGTGGGAGGGCTGCTGCTCAGGGAACAGCAAGTAGCTCTCTGACGGGAGCCCGTGTTCCCTCTCGTACTCCTCCCAACCACGGCAACCCGAGGGAGGGTCTTCTCACTCCCGTCAGAAACGCAACAGCTGCACGCAAACATCAGGAACACTCTCTGCATCCACACACGCTTTTGAAGAAGTCTTCACATTAGAAAACGAGGTGAGATATAAACCTCTTTGGTTCACTTCATGCCAAGAATACGGACTGAAGCCCACCATAAGAAACGGTACTGAAACATCTTCTCTAGTGAAAGACTCTCCCCTCGCTGCACTTCTTTCACGAATAACTATAAAAATATCTCAGCTTCCAGACAGCAAAACCCAAAACCTTACCATTTCAATCAATAGGGCATAAATTCAAACAGAATGACATGAGAACTGCTAGCAAAATCCTTTATTACATCTGTAATCAGAAGCAGCGTTCAAAGATGAAACTTCATTCAAATCTGAAACGTGAAATGTTCTAAAACTCCAACAGAAAAGAGTATTTTTATTTAGGCATAGTTCCTCTTTTACATTCCCTGGTTGCCTTTCACGTATTCATACTTTAAATTAAAAAACAAATGTCTCGTTTTGTTCCTATTCCTATTCCACAGTGTCATAGAAGGTAACGTTACTTCCCCAATAGGTGCTGTCTTCTGAAGAGTAATAAAACACATTCTTTGCATGTGTTTGGATGTATTTCCTTTAACATACTTCACCCCGTAACCCAGCAGACAATGAACCAAATACTTGATTACAGTCGAGAAATCGCGAATTTGTGGACACTGATGAAGCCCATAGAACTCTAAAGTAGAGGCAATCAAACATTACTGGTCACAGTGGAGTGTGAAATCGCCCGAGGCAACGCACTGCAGCGCTCCTCTTCCAATGGCAACAGAAACACTGAAGACANCAATTAAACCCCACTCATTATATTAGGATAAAACAAATTTGGTAAGGTAGCTAATTAAGTCATAATAACTGTGTAAAACCTATCATTTTAAATGTCAGTCTTCCAAAGAAGTTTTTATTCAGATACTCTCAACAAGCTGTGGAATGTTACAGATAGCAAAGTGATGAAGATAAGTCTGATTGCTTCCGTGAGTGACAAACAGAAGCAAAAGGCGAAGATGCTCATTAGTAATGATGAAAGCAATGAATGATCACTTTGTAGGTGTTCTTTTTTTAAAGAAACATTTAAAACAATGATTAAAATATTACATGTGTGAGTCCGAGATTCTTTCAAGTATGATGGGTACCAAAATGTTTCAAGAAAATTTTATCTTAAAACACTTTTTTGCAAAGAAACACTTTATGCTTAATACGGTTTACTCGTTCAGCTTAGATTCATTTCATGGGGCTACTACTCAGCTCCTCTTACTGGAGTTCACACGTCTTTTCACACTTGTGCCTCTTCCTCTCGGCACCTCCGTCAGGACCCATTCATGGTCACCCTCATTTGCCGGCTCCTGTGACCTAACACTGCGTCCTTGTGTTTGCAGCGCCGCGGGGCGTGCACCCGCAGCCCCCAAGCGGAGGAAACACAGCGACATCTATTTTCACTGATTCACACGCGATCACCTAGAACCCTGGCTTCTGTCCACAAACGGGAGTTCTCCTCCTTTAGTTTTGCGCCTGATGCGCAGTTGGAAAACCCTAGCTTTTCAGGAAGTTGCCTGAACTTCATGTCCCCTTCTGCTCTTCCCAAGGAACAGAAGGCATCCTCCAGGGTGGCCGTGGTTCAGGGCTGCGCGGCTCTGCCCACGAGCAGGGACGCCGGAGAGCAGAGCTAAGCGGGCAGCGACTGCCGTCTCCTCTACTTTCCTCACACAGGAAACTCGTGGGAACCAATCTGCAAAATTACCCTGAAAACCAGCCCTCGCTCGAGCACAGAGCCTAGGTTTAAACGGCCGGAACTGTATTCAGCAAGGAGACAGCGCAAGGTGCCAGGAGTGAGTTCACGAAACAACGGCTCCTTGGTAGCCACAATAAACTCTTAAAAAAATATCATTCCAGTTTTTCCTCAAGTAGCTTTCATGCCCTTTGAGAAACATTTTCTTTAGGCAGACAGCCTAAAGGGCTGTCTCTTATACACATCTAGATGTGTATAAGAGACAGCTGGTGCACCGAGCCTGCCCTACCTGCTCCCCCCGGGGCATTTTTCAGAACAGGGATTACTTTTTATCTTGTTCACTGCTACATTTCAGCAGTTAGCAGAGTTCCTGGCACACTGGAGGCATCCAGGAAACATCTGAATAACTGATGAAGTGCATGGAAATTGAGAAAATACTTCCTGTGCAGGTCCAGAGCATCTCCTGGTCACATGGAAGTAAGGGCTGGACCAGGGGCCTGCTCGCTGTTAAGGAGTGTGATAAAATAAAGAGTCTAATGAGCAAAGTGGTAGACTCACCGGACCCAATTTACACAAATACATACAAAATAATTAAACCCCACTCATTATATTAGGATAAAACAAATTTGGTAAGGTAGCTAATTAAGTCATAATAACTGTGTAAAACCTATCATTTTAAATGTCAGTCTTCCAAAGAAGTTTTTATTCAGATACTCTCAACAAGCTGTGGAATGTTACAGATAGCAAAGTGATGAAGATAAGTCTGATTGCTTCCGTGAGTGACAAACAGAAGCAAAAGGCGAAGATGCTCATTAGTAATGATGAAAGCAATGAATGATCACTTTGTAGGTGTTCTTTTTTTAAAGAAACATTTAAAACAATGATTAAAATATTACATGTGTGAGTCCGAGATTCTTTCAAGTATGATGGGTACCAAAATGTTTCAAGAAAATTTTATCTTAAAACACTTTTTTGCAAAGAAACACTTTATGCTTAATACGGTTTACTCGTTCAGCTTAGATTCATTTCATGGGGCTACTACTCAGCTCCTCTTACTGGAGTTCACACGTCTTTTCACACTTGTGCCTCTTCCTCTCGGCACCTCCGTCAGGACCCATTCATGGTCACCCTCATTTGCCGGCTCCTGTGACCTAACACTGCGTCCTTGTGTTTGCAGCGCCGCGGGGCGTGCACCCGCAGCCCCCAAGCGGAGGAAACACAGCGACATCTATTTTCACTGATTCACACGCGATCACCTAGAACCCTGGCTTCTGTCCACAAACGGGAGTTCTCCTCCTTTAGTTTTGCGCCTGATGCGCAGTTGGAAAACCCTGGCTTTTCAGGAAGTTGCCTGAACTTCATGTCCCCTTCTGCTCTTCCCAAGGAACAGAAGGCATCCTCCAGGGTGGCCGTGGTTCAGGGCTGCGCGGCTCTGCCCACGAGCAGGGACGCCGGAGAGCAGAGCTAAGCGGGCAGCGACTGCCGTCTCCTCTACTTTCCTCACACAGGAAACTCGTGGGAACCAATCTGCAAAATTACCCTGAAAACCAGCCCTCGCTCGAGCACAGAGCCTAGGTTTAAACGGCCGGAACTGTATTCAGCAAGGAGACAGCGCAAGGTGCCAGGAGTGAGTTCACGAAACAACGGCTCCTTGGTAGCCACAATAAACTCTTTAAAAAATATCATTCCAGTTTTTCCTCAAGTAGCTTTCATGCCCTTTGAGAAACATTTTCTTTAGGCAGACAGCCTAAAGGGAACATCTCTTTTGGGGTCTTTTCTAAAGTTTCTTTGTGATATTATCACAGTGTGGATATATATATATATGTATAACAAAATCCACAACAAGATATTATAAGAAGATGTTACCATGTACAAAGGGCTTCCCAGGTGGCACTAGTGGTAAAGAAAGAACTCGCCTGGAAATGCAGGAGACATAGAGATGAGGGTTCCATCCCTGAGTCAGGAAGATGCCCTGGAGGAGGGCATGGCACCCCACTCCAGTACTCTTGCCTGGAGAATCCCATGCACAGAGGAGCCTGGCGGGCTGCAGCTCATGGGGTCAACAGGAGTCAGACACGACTGAAGCAACTTTGCACGCACACGCCTGTACAGGTGAAGCCAAGACCACTGCTACTACAGGCACTTGACTTGGATGCCGAATTAATATTCGACCAGCAAATTATGACACAGCCACTGAATTTCAAAGGCGAGCTGCCTTCTAGCCCAGTGAAGGATTCTGTTAATAGATAACTTTTCACAGTTTCTCCTGAACCCAGCCAGTTAAAGTGCACTGCAGTTTCCTATGCAAATAAAAAAGTGGATTTCTCAACAACAGACGAAAAGGCACATATACTGTACATCACCAGCATCTTCACTGCAAAACACTGAAAGTGACACAGATATGGAACAGATCACTTTTTGGATACAATTTATTTTAGATAAATATCTTCAGTCATACTGGCAGGCATCTCTTGAATCTCTGAAGAATTAGGCAATGCTATTTCTGTACTAGATGCCTAGAATCAAAACTAAGGGCACAACTTCAAGAAAATACATGTTCGTAGAAGAGGTATTTGCAATGCAAAGAGACTGATGTT
>SJYV01055303.1:46207-72729 GCA_006410875.1 Neotragus pygmaeus | reverse complement strand
GAGAGATCAAAAAAAAAAAAAAATTATTGTCATCCATTGTGTAATACAACCTTTCCCTTCTTTAAATATTTTGATGTAAAATTACAAAAAGCAATCTACGGGGCCAATATTTTAAATTACTCTCTGAAAACAATGAAAAAGGGAAAAAACCTTTCCCAAAGGTATGAGGTTAAAATTTAACATTACCTCCACCAAACCCTCTGCTGCTTCCATGGCCACCTCCACCACTGCGGCTGCTGCTGGCGCGGCTGCTGCTGAAGCTGGAACTGCTGCCACCACTACTCTGTCGATAGTCTCTGGCACCAAATCCTCCACTGAATCTACTACTATAAGGACAAAATGTTAGTTTACATAAAGACAACCCAATTCTTGTTAAAAATTTCCAATGACCAATTTCTGATTTTCCAATTCAAGCAATTCCACTCAGCCCTTCTTTTCTGTAATGAGAATTTTATAAGGCCTTAGCTGTGAAAAGCTGACACTGAAGGTCACTTAAATAACCTTAAAAATCACACCCCTCTCCATTATACACATTATTTAATAATAATACATATCATTTCTAACTCACCTTTTGGATCGTCCACGACTGCTACCCTTGTAGTGGTGTTCATAAGCCATGTTTTCTAACCAAGATGGCACTTCCTGTTTAGCTTCAACAAGAAGATCCAACAAATCCTTGGTAATATTTATGTTCCTCTCATTAAAGAATGAGGTGGCAAGGCCTAAAACAGTTCCAAAAAGTACATAAATTAAGGTCTTCCACAGAGCAGCACAATATTCTTACTTTTCATATTAGAATATTAAGTAGAATAATAGTTTGTAAAAAAGATAATATTTATAAAAAAGATAATTTGCTATTTGTTCTTTGAACAAACCTTGACTCTCCCCTCTTGCCACCTCTGATATTTTAATAGCATCCTTAAAAATCAGAGTTCATCTAAGACCCTGAAAAGATCTTTGCTATAAGAATCACACTGAAAATCAGGAACCACCAGATCATTCTAAGTAATCACACACTTACCAAGGTTTCCTACACGTCCTGTACGGCCAATGCGATGTACATATTCTTCAATATCACTTGGCAAGTCAAAATTGATGACGTGTTTCACATTTGATATGTCCAGTCCTCTTGCTGCTACCTAGAAAGTAATTTTTGTTACATATGGTCCATTTAAAACAAAGTAAATAGTTGAACATGCTTACCTAGAAAATAAGATTTTACATACTGCTGTAGCCACGAGAATTGGGCTTTTTCCTGAGCGGAACTGGTGAAGGGCCTCCTCTCTATCTCTCTGAGATCGGTCTCCATGGATACTGGTACAAGCATATCCTTCATGGTATAAGAAATCCTCCAGAGAATCCGCACCCTTTTTGGTCTCCACAAACACTAAGGTCAGTGAATCTTTGCCTGAAGTTAAAATATCACAAGGTTTCTGTCACTAATAGTGGCTTGGTTCTCTTTGCACTTAGTAAACTTACGAATAGAGGCAAATAGACTGTTCTCAACAGAATGTATTAGATGAGAAGGAAAAGCACTAAAAGGTGATCCAAATAGATTACCCTAAGCCACCAGACTGATGTTAAAATTATACCTGTTGCATTTAGAAGATCAAGCAGAAACGACCGTTTGTCTGACTCTTCAACCCAAACTACTTTCTGTGTTATGTTCTCAGAGGTAGAGCCAACTCTTCCTACGGCCAAAAAGATATACTCATCCAAGAAGTCACGAGCAAGCATCTGGAAGAGAAAGATTATTGTTTTATCATCTATTGAGATAAACAAATTCCTAAGTAAGATCTGCAGCACCAAACAATACCTGTATTTCCTTAGGGAAAGTAGCACTAAACATCATAGTGTGGCGAACTCCCTTTGGTGGCATAGTATCTTGTTCAACGATTCTACGTATCTGAGGTTCAAACCCCATATCCAACATCCGATCAGCTTCATCTAACACCAAGTACCTGCCATGAAAAAAAAAATCCAGCTTAGAATTTGAGGCGAAAAGGTAGTTTCCATTTCTATAAGCACAGTTAATTATTCATTCAGGTAGTTTAGTTCCTCACACCATACAATCTGACCCATGTACATAAGACACTGCACAGATCTCCGCCACTAAATCGCACAGTCAAATTAGCTCTGTATACTTGACTCTGGTCTCAAGGTCTGGTCATTCTTAGCCTCTACTAAAATCACTTCAAATTAAAATTACAATGAGCTAACGTTTTATAAAAGTTGGAAGACTAAAAAATGTATTTCACACATTTAAAAATTAACATACTTGCAGAAGTCTAATCCAATTTTTCCTCTTTCCATCATATCCACTAGACGTCCTGGAGTCGCAACTAATAAATGGCATCCACGTTCTAAGTCTCGAATTTGCTGACCAATATCAGCACCACCATAAACCACGCAAGGACGAACTCTAGATCGGTATGAAAACTATAAGCAAAGAAAAATTTTATTAATTTTAAGACCAAGATTTTTACATGGTCATAAAACACTTCATCACAATCAATGAGAAGGCCAATAACCTGAAAGGCATACTTACTTTCCTGGCTTCCTCATAGATCTGTACAGCCAATTCTCTAGTTGGTGCTAACACCAAAGAGATTGGGTATTGCTTGCGGCGCCCATATCTTCCATTTTCCTAAAAAATAATTTATTATAAACTTGTTAACATCCTCTCTTAAAGGTTCATTACAACATAATACCCTCCTGCAATTTATAGATTACATGTAAATGCTGTTACTAATTATACAGATTAGAATGCAAGTCTTACCGTCATTTAGAAAGCTTTCTCATTTTATACAGAAATACTTACCTTCATGGCCCTCAGAGCCTCGCCGGGACCATCAGAATAAATCTGACTCAAGATGGGCAAGAGAAATGCTGCAGTTTTTCCAGACCCTATTTTAAAGAAAGCATATTCATTTAACCACAGAAAAACTGGCTTATTACTTTTGAACATATATTGGTAGATGATGGTGTTAACTGCCTAATTACTTAGCAATCTCACTTTAATTCCCAAATAAAATTTCTAAAAATTGGCTAATTCTAAAAAAGTGATGACTTTGATCAACCTGTAATAGGAATTAGCAAACTAAGTCTAAACTATTTATCTTTATAAATAAAGCTTTACTGGAATATAGCTGTGACCAGTAATTTACATATCATCTATGGCTGCTTTCATACAACAGCAGTAGTTGCAGAGACCACACGTTCCATCAGCCAAAAAATTATTTCTGTTCATTTACCAAAAAAACCATATATATACACCAAATTTTGGTCACAAACATTGTAGTAGTTTTTACTTCTTTGCTTCACTTGTGTAACTTATGCGTCACGCAGTCATGTCCAATTCTTTGCAACCCCATGGACTGTAGCCCACCAGGTACCTCTGTCCATGAGGACTCCAGCCAAGAATACTGGAGTTGTCATGCCCACATCCAGGGGATCCTCCCAACCCAGGGATCGAACCCTAGGTCTCCTGCATTGCAGGCAGATTCTTTACCATCTGAGCCACTAGGAAGCACTTGTGTAAAGAGAGCAGGAATTCTGTCTCAAAACTGGTGTCAATTTCTAACACTTCCTTATAAGTATTGTATATAGTGATAGGGAGGTACTACTTTACCCATCAATGAACCTTCTTTTGGCCACATTTCCATGGATCACAGGCTATTCTCTATCTTTCTCTAATTTTCTACAGTTCTCACTTCCCCACCACTGCAATCACAAAAACCTATATACTTGTTACAAGCTCATGACTTTCTATAAACCATCCCTAAGATACCCAAATGAAAGCACTAGAAGTAATATAACCAAAAGGCTAAGACAAAAGAGATACCATCCAGCTACTCCTTACCAAGGTGTTCCAGTCAGGCTACATACAGGACTCAAACTTCCTCACGAAATTTAAAATGCTCCATGCATATTTTCCTGGTATTGGTTTTTATTAGAGCAAGCCAAGTCAAGGTATTCTTGACAACTTTTTACTTTCATCAAGTCTGCTTACCTGTTTGTGCACAGGCCATCAAGTCTCTCTTCTCTTTGATAATAGGAATAGCATGCTTTTGCACTGGAGTTGGGCGAGTGTAACGAGTAAGCTCAATGTTTCCCATAATAATTTCTCCCATCTCAACATCACTGAACTGTCAAGAAATTCATCGGGGTAAACAAGCAGAAATGCTATCTGGAGCATTTTGTTTCATACAAATACGAGGGGGGGACAATTATCAACCAATTTGAACTTTCAATTTGCTTTATAGTAAGTCATCATCTTACACATCTTGAGGACAAACAAAACCAAGCCACTTCGTAAGCTTAAACTGCAATGGAGAAGTTTTGGGTTCTTCCTATGTTTGACCCACTTTCTATTTCTTTTTACCCCCAATCTTTTGCTTTGTTTATTTCAACTCTCAGCTTCTTGACTATTTACCTTTTTGTAAACTTAGTTTTTATAGGCATACAATTACTTTACAATGATGTGTTAGTTTCTACTGTACGGCAAAATTAAATCGGCTATATGTATACACATCCCCCTTTTGGATTTCCTTCCAATTTAGGTCAACACCCGACCCATTTTCTATTTCAAATTATTAGTAATGGTAACACCAAATTCACTCTCCCCCTTTCCACAAACCAACGAGGCAGGTTTTTAAATTAACTTTAAAAAACTGTCAAGATAAAGCAGGCAGTCTATGTATGCCTTTAGGAAGCCCAACTCATCTTGATGTGCTGTGAAAAGATCTACACTTCCCTATCTTAAAGGTCATGCAAAAATACCTACACTTTCAATGTGTGGAGGACAGTTGTTGCCTGTTGCCTCAACTGGAATGTCATCATATTTTTCAAAGTTAATCCCAGTGTTGCCTCCAGAAAAGAGTTCTCTGAAATCAGATTAAGTTTGTTACACAGAGCTGATAAGGCTTCATCACAATTAACATACATTTCAGGAACTTACTGTTCCAAGCGTTCACTTGGTGGGAGTGGTTTTGACCAATCATCTTCATCTGATTTGTCACACCAGCGACTATTTCCACGTTCATATTTGCCAAAACCACCTCTGTCACCACGGCCGCCAATGC
The DNA here is from genome assembly GCA_006410875.1 of Neotragus pygmaeus. NCBI lineage: Eukaryota > Metazoa > Chordata > Mammalia > Artiodactyla > Bovidae > Neotragus > Neotragus pygmaeus. The sequence goes on along the minus strand of SJYV01055303.1, from coordinate 67,645 downwards.
CATCATAGTCACCTCGTCCACGATCATCAAACCTATACAGCACAAGCAATTAATCAAAATCTTATTTAACCATTATCAGATTCCTACCACTAGAACTGTACCTGGAGAGAGGTTCATTATGGCTAATTTCAAGGATGTCACCAGTCCAATTCGGGCTTACTCTTACTTGACAAATAAGGCCTTCTAACCAGACTATACCATTTATATAACTTTACTTTCTAAATTCAGTATTATTATATAGCCAATACAGTCCTCATACATTTTGAAATCAAGAATCAAGTTAAAAAAAAAAAAAGAATCAAGTCTTTGTACCTGAAACGTAATATTGTAAAGCAACTACACTTCAATAAACATAGAAATAAAAACCCTTGGGGCAATCAAGTCTTATATGTGAAACTAGCACATTAACTTACACCTTTAAATGTTTTCATCCAAATATTTTTAGTGTTAGAGAAAAAAACGAAAGTATCACACCAAATATCAATTGTCCTGGTTACATTAGGATGCTACTTAAAGGACAACTCACCTGTGTGACAGACTTTGGATAAAAGGTAGAAAATAATCCTTACCTGAATTAAGATGTTTTTAGTTTTAGGCCTGTTTTCGAAAAAGCAGGACACACAGGACTAACCACAGCTATTAGGCGCATGAGGTCAGTTCATCACACTTGTGTAATCAAAAATATAAGGTTTAAAAATTGTCATAGAATATCCACAAAAATGTCAAATTAGGCCATTGACTAACCTCTTTTAAGTAGAATACATAAAATTAGAGAAATACAAAAATGATTTCATTATGCCAAAGGGCATATTCTTATTCTTAATTTAGGTGTAGTAAGTTCAATTTAGTAAAAACTTCTTACAGTTTAAAATCTATGATTAAAAAGACATACTTTAACATCCAAACAGGTGGTCCACTAAGGGGGAAAGATAATCATGCTTAATGGTCAGGGTACAGACCAATTTCTAAATTGCTTTATTGTACACACACACGAAAGGCAAGAAAATAATACATCACTTACCTTCCCCTTGATCCACTTCCACGATCACTGAAGAAACTAGACTTTCCTCTTGAATCACTACGGGAACCAAAACTGCTGTATGCATCCTTATCTTTACTAGAACTCCACCCTGAACTGTCTTTATCATAGAATCCTTCAATTAAAAAAAAAAAAAGAAAACTCATTTTATTGTAGTAATTAGAAAACGATACTACTTTAAAACATGATTTCTATGTTTCTGAGTTTGAAGCCCTCCAATGACTATCACATCTCTGGACCAGAAGGACAACGGAAATATTCCTACCATGATACTAGAACATACTATACGCTGAACCATCAAGTCTGAAAATGTTCTGAATGAATACAACTTCTAAAAGGTCAGTAGGTTTGCCTTTAACACAATGACTATGGTCTTGTTACATGACCATCACAATTTAATTTCATTTTACAGGCGTGAATCAGTTTACTAGGAAAGAGCAATCATTGTCTCTATGTTTCTTAGAAGTGATATTCATTTAAAACACTACGAAATTTACTTGGTTTAATATACTATTTCTTGGTTTCAATAGTAAAAAGTTTAAGAACAGTGCTCTGTTCACATGTAATACATACATAGTATCAGATGAGAATTAGAAATACCTAGAAAAAAGAAAAATCCTGATACCTACACACTCACTATAAACAGGTTCCTAGGGTATAGCTATAAACATTCCGTAAGAGGGTATGACAAAGGTATAAATTAGCCCAACAGGTATATGGTTTAAAGACAAGCAGAGAGGGTTTAACTAGCTTCAGTGACATTTTATTGAATAGTCAGAGATAGTTTACAAGTTAATTAGGTTACTTTCCTTCTCCCTTGTGCCTCTACTAGCCCAGTGACTAACAGCCTTAGCAACCAATAAAGAGCCGAGTTAGATTTCTAAGACCTATTTCAGCTCTAACTCCTATACGATACCACCTCTCTTTCCCTGCTTTGATTCCTATCATTGCAATAAGGCAGGAAAAGCACTAAATACACGTGGGGGTCAATTTCAGCTAGTACATTCTAAGGAGTAAGAATCCGACTGTACAGTAACTAAAAACAATGATGTGACAGCTAAGAAATAATATAGGAATTCTTTTAATGTTTTTGGCCCCATGGCATGTAGGATTTTAGTTCCGTTCCCTAGATCTTATATTCCATGTATTGCCTTGGATAGTTTAGCTAATACAGACTACCTATGAATATAGACAAATGACATCAAATCATGTGCTCCTGTGGACTCTCCACCCTTCCAATCCTGCTTTCTTTATCCAGTATCTTCCCTCTTCATGGCTTTTAGTTTTCCTGACCTTCCCTTTTCCTCCAAAATCTCAGATCACCTATTTAAATGAAGCAGTTGAAGCCAGAGAATCACTCCCATCTATCAGGAGCATACCTGATGCTTGTTAACTATCCCCCAATAATCCCATTTCATTTTGGCACCTCTGCAAGACAGAAATAACTGGATTGTTATCACTGTGCAGCAGTTTTGTTTACACAGTAGGATCCTCATCTTTTTAAAATTGAACTCATACTATTTATGATTACATACAGAGAGGTTAAGTACAAGACTAATGAAACTGTACAAAACCATGCCCTTGGCCTCAGAAGAGTGTGACACAGGAAATGCAGAGATTTCCTCTATCTGACATCAGATGAGTTTTTCTAAGCCCTAATAAGCCCTAGTATCTGAAATTATTCTGATAGTAGGAGAGAAGAGAAGAGCACAGTATTCAGACTTCGAGGTGTCTCACTTTCCCTAAGCTCCAATTTTTAAATGCAGCAATAATTAAGTATACCACATTGCTAAAAATACTTACCTTTAGTAGCTTCTCTGTTCCTTAAGTGAGGAGGAATATAGCGCCCTTCTAAAAGAAATGATAAAAGTTAAACTTCACATTCCAAAAAACTTTAAAGCTTTTTACCAAAATTTGTGATGCTAAAAAAGTCCTGGAAAGAAAAAACTTAAATCTCTAGTCTTCTAGTCTGGTCTACTTCTATTTTAAATGAGTTAGTGCTTTAATAAGATGAATTTTAAAAGGGGAAGAACAGATTTGAATTGAATTGGAACCTAATAGTTGAAATCTACGAATGAATTTAATTTGCCACTAGTGGCCAATTTAACACGCTATTTTAAAAAGTCTGCTCTGATTTCAGAGAATTGTCATAAATAACAAGAGTTGCAACATTGTTACTACAATAATCTAGCAAAGACATAACAAAAATATTAATAAGTCTCTTATGGAGCATAAGTATTACTGTAACTACCTAAAAAGTAACAAATCGTGTATCTAGTCACTAAGAAGCTTTTTTGTTCCTGCTGTGGTTAAATCCAAAACATATGTACATATGTAATATGGGAAAAGCTGCAGAGTGAAATGATTTCAAGGAATTGTGGGTTTTGACACTTGCACCGTTTAAGGAAAGTCAACTGTTGTTCTGTATGCAATAAAAACACAGCCTAGACTATGAGTGAGAACAAAAGCAAGTAATATATATCCAAATAATAACATCAACTTGCTTTATTATTAGTTAATCTGCAATTTAACCTCTTCACTTCTGGGTTGAATTAAATAGTAAAGATCTCCATTAGAATGGTCAATTACTAAAAGATTCTTAGCCTGACAAAGTGAAATTTAAAACAAATACCAAGTAACTGTGCCCAGTGAGGCCCTTCCTGCCTAAAAATAAACATCCCTTAACTATGCAATAAACAGAGCTTGAAGAAACCGTGCTTTCAGACCTTAACACATTCAATATACACACTATGTTTTTTCTTTCGGTTAATTCAATAGGAAGAGATCTGAGCTGAAGCAGGTCTACTGCCAGCAATAAACCATCAAGAGCCCCTACACCTTAATCTTTACCATGTCTCAAAAAAAACCCTTTCAAGAGGGGGGGAAAAAAACACTTCTTTTCAGGGAAAAAAAATACAATTCAGCATTTAAAATCCTAACTACCACTTTGAGATTCATTATAGCCTTGTTCTATTAGTAATTCTCATGTTCTTCATAGGAAAGGAGTGGCTATACCTGATGTACGTGAATATATGAATATTCTCTTTATTCAGTTTAATTCCAGTAAATTCACTCTTAATAGTGAAATATACATTCCCACCTTTAAGCTGTGTTCAGGATTCATAATGGACATAATCAAACTCTATAATTTGTGTGTTGTACAAGGTCCTTAACGATTGTTTCACTCAAAAAAACTACTCATTATCAAAAGACCACAACGCTACCCACATTCTTTAAATACTGGAAGGAAAATTCCTAAATTTTAAATAAATCCAATGAAACATAAAGTTATTATAGTTCTAATACTAACACAACATTGTAAATCAGCTATATTCCGACAATTTTTAAAAGCTCTAATATTCAGTAAATGCGTAAAATATTTTACTTACTGCTGGCTGTACTTCCTCCACTCTGATTATCTGAAGAGTTCAGGTCTAGGCCAGCAAACTAGAAGAGAGTTACATTTTCGTTAGCAGCCCATGTGCAGAAACATTACACTAAAGGAAAACTTAGTGGAACTCTTAAGGAGAATATGACTAAGAATGTGAGCAAATGCAAAATACTACAGTACACACTGCAGAAGGTACCTAACCAAGATGGTGGCGCTATCCAGGAGAAACCGGGTCCAAACTCATAATAAAAATGAATTTTCCCTGTAACTTTTTCCATTGTAAAAGTTCAAAAAACTTAAATTATTTTAAAATGTCAAGTAGTCAGTGGATTCATTTTAGCTCCAAATATTTGGAGATAAATGTGTCCTACTTGGAATTATTCTAAACCTACAGAGCACACCTGAAAAATATTCAGAACAAAACTTGCATCGATCATTTCTTAGCTTTCATTTCTAAATACTGCAATTAAGAGTAGCACTCTTCACAACAAATATTTACAATATAACCACTACACAACCACATTAAGTAGGTACCTATTTATTCTTCCATTTTCACAGTTAAGCTGAGAACACTTTGGACATAAATGGCACATTTTACTGCCTTTTATCTCCATTTCTATCCATCGCTTTACACTGGTAACTTAAAGCCTCAACACTCTTAAAAAAAAAAAGCGCTACATCGAATTCTGTAATGACTTAACTATTTACAAAGCAACGAGGAGAAAACTATGTGCCAAAAGCGGTATTTCATTAAAAAAAAAAAAAGTAACCAGCCACACGGCACTATTGCCACGTGTTTCCAATAAACCACAACGTTTAAGTCTTCTGTTAAAAGCTTAAAATTGTATACTGTCAAGTTGCAAGTATCAATGTAATCATTGAAAACTGGAAGATGCTAAATCTTAAAGAAAAAAATGAATTCGGTAACACTTTGGAGACAGCTCGTTTCCTAACTTCTATTAACAAAACGCTGCGGTGTTTTCTCTGCACGATTGTCTCAGCAACAAACTAATACTTTAAGACACAAGAACTTCCTTTTTGTACTTACTGCAGTATGTGTTATTAATTTTACGCTTGGCAAAATGAACTACGTAGAGCACTTTAAATGCTACTGTAAATTGCTAAGGTGACATTAATGTAATTTTCTCAGCTGTGAATTTGCTTGCTGCTTAATTCTAACGACTGTGTATATTTTTTCCCAATTATTTCGATTTCAAATTTTATTCCTGTTTATTATCTTAAAGAGGTGCCGGCACCACCTATATGTTAAATTTTAAAACTGAGGACCGGCCATGTTCTTGATAATCAAGTTTTTTTATGTCTCTGCTCCATTTAACACGGAACATGTCAGCATTTGGAAGATTGATTCTGATTCATTAATAGAAAAAATGCTCTCGCCCAAACAGATAGCGAGTCCCTAAAAAATACTACACACGACTGAAAATCTATTAACAATTCATTTGTGTCACTCAAGTTCGTTTCAGAATTCTGGAGCTCGCGGTACGCAGAAGTTTACTTAAAAGCAACAAAACATCGACTGAAGAGCTTTTCTGAAGCGTGGTGCCACTGTTGCTGAGGGATGCAGACTTCTGCCATCTCCGCCCAGAACCCCTCCTTTGAGATCACGCGCCCTCCCGTCCTCTACCTCTAAACCCTTACAAGAGGGGTTCCAATTAAGACAAACCCGGGTCCTCTGACTGACTTTAAAATTTTCAGACAAAAGCAGCAACAAGTCACCAACAAAATTCCTTATTTCTTCCCAGGCCACATTCCAGGCGTTTTTTCCCAGGCCGAGCCCCGCACCAAACGTCCCCAACCTGAGGACACTGGTACACTCCGTGGTACCTCCCAAAACGACGCGTGGCTCGGAACAAAACCTCCAGTGACTATTGCGACCACGTGAGGCGGAGCCCGCCGGGCCGGGTCGCTAACCTCCTCGCCGCGTTCCACCTCGATCTCCAGAGCCCGGCGCCACCGCGCACGTAGCGGCCCATTCCTCCCTCCTCTCCATCCCCCCCCCCACTCCTCCTCGAATCTTCTGCGTCACAAAACTTTCCACTCCGGAAACGCGGCCTCGCGGGCCACAGACCCGAGGCTGCGGAAACCGGGCTGGAACGAAAAAAAAGCCCCGGGGAAAGAAGCCCAGAAAGAACAAGATGCCCATCCATCCCCGTTTCCGGGCCCTCGGCAGCCCGTCTTCCCCCGCTCGGGGGGCGCAGCGCCGCCCAGCCACCCGACACCACACAAAGGAGGCCGCCGCCATTACCCCGAGCGAAGGCCACCCCCCGCACCGCCCCCTCCCACATTCCAGGGACGCGTTCCACCTCCTGCTCACACGCGCGTGCACACACAGACACGCCANAGAAGTGGAGGGGCGCTGGCGACGCGCGCGGGTGGTGGGACACTAGTTGCCTAGGCAGCGGGTGCGCCGGCTAGGAATGCCATAGCCCCTCGGTTCCCACACACACCTCCGACTCCCCCATCAAGAGAGCGCGCTCTAGCGCGCGCGTCCCCGCCCCCCGCAGTTAAGAAACAATGAGACAATCGCGCTGAACACGAGCTGGAGGTAGCGCACCCTCTTGGGACCCCCGCCCTCCGCCGGCACCACAGCTCCGTTAGGCCGCAGGTTTCCTACTGGGGCGTCCAGCGGCTCAGGGCCGATGGCCACCACCGGCGCTGCTTCCCTCAAAGCCAGAGGACTCTGGGGATGGAGAGCCGTTCTTCTAGGGAGTCGGAGGCGTTTGTGGTTGGGCGCAATCTGGGCCTGCCGAAGAAAGTCTACCGCATCATCGGCCTGAGTTCAGGGTGACCCCGGGCCACTGCGGTGGATGGGGAATTGCCGGAATGGGTCGGAGGCACCCCTTCCTTATGCTCCCCCCTCCTAAGCAGGCGACCTCCGGTCCCAACCTCAGTGCCACAGAACCTTAAATAGAGGAAAATGTGTTGACTAGTGAATCCCTGGCTTTAAGCGAGCGGCGGCACATACATGGTTCTTAGAAACGTTTTTCTCTCTTTTCTGACCCTCAGCCTGACAGAATTAAATAATATACAGGGTTTCCNCCTCAGTGCCACAGAACCTTAAATAGAGGAAAATGTGTTGACTAGTGAATCCCTGGCTTTAAGCGAGCGGCGGCACATACATGGTTCTTAGAAACGTTTTTCTCTCTTTTCTGACCCTCAGCCTGACAGAATTAAATAATATACAGGGTTTCCAACCATCCCCCAAAGGATCTGCTGCTGCCAGAATTCAAACAGCTCGTTCACATCACATACTTTACCACTTTGCTTTTCTCTTCCAGTTTTTAAAATTGAAACAAATTCTAACGAGATAGGGAGATAAAATAACACTTCTGTCGTGGGCAAGTTGCTTAACTGCTTTAGGTTTCGATTTCCTCTATAAAAGGAGTTGGACTACATGACCCCGAGAAAGACCAGATTCCTTTTTATAACAACTATTTGGTAATGTCCTCTTTAACCATACTGAAATAGTACACCACAGATAATATAACCTAACAACACACAATTTCAAAAAACACGACATAACGAGAATAAAAGCAAAATAATTATAACAAAGCAATATATTTTAATATATGAATGCTCCCACACAGGGGCAGTAAATGATGATAGATATCTGCCTAGCGCAGTCACAAATGCAAACTGAAAAAAGTGTTTTCACAATTCAAGTACCATAAACAAATGTTACATTGGTGACCTTAGTTTCCAAAATGGCAAACTCTTCGTAATGTTTGAAACAAAAACACAATAGTCTTCCCTCAGGTGATAGTTTTATTCCTAGAATTCAGTGTATATCGAAACTGGGTAAAAATATTTTTGTTTGTAGGTAAAATATAGTGTGTGTTCTAAGCTTATATCATGATGAACCGTTTTTTCCATTGGGTCAAACTGTCAGATATTGAACTATTCAGATATTGCTAAAATAGCTAGCAAACCTGGTCTCTGCTCACTTACTTTAGTAGCCCTTGCCAATCATTGCAACAGCCAAAAAATATATATATATATTTTTTCACAATTCTCCCTTGAGAACTGTTAGGCTTAATAATGATCATTAAGGTCCCTTTCAGCCCTAGAAGCACGGGTGAGGTGAGTTTTCACTTGGTTTTGCTTCCTTTTTGTATGGACCAGAGTAAACATTTGAAAGCCCAGAGTTCCGACAGTTCAAACTGCATATAGCAACGATGGGATGTTCTGAGTACCCAGGTTCTGCTTTAAGTAGAGCAAAGTAAAGGGTACTGCCATGGGAGTATCTAAAAGAATTCAAATATATAGCTGTTTCCCGTTTTCAATTAACCCCTGCTCACAGGCATTCTCAGTTCGAACCACTGGCATGTTTTGTTAATCAATTTGTTATTATTGGCATATCAATTTGGAAAGGAAGCAAAGTAAACATAAAGCTTTGTTTTCAAACGCATTCATTCTGAAAAAGGATGGGCGCACTTGAGGTAGCTAAATGAGCCAACTTTCACAACACCCGGAATGACTTTACCTCTAAGCAGATATTTGCATATCTTTTCCATTAGGTCCTTTTTGTGGGTTTTATTTTTGTTTGGCCACACTGTGCGGCTCGCTGGATCTTAATTCCCCAACCGGGGATGGAACTTGCACCCTCTGCAGTGAAAGTGAGGAGTCTTAACCACTGGACCTGGACCGCCAGGGAAGTCCCGTCACAAGGCCCTTCTTTGTGAATTTTATTTGAAGGGACCTAAAAATAGTTAGGAAAAGCTGAAGCCAAAGAAACTTTTTTCACAAGTTCCTTTTCTTACATTCCCAGTCATTGTTAAGCCGCATTCCCAGGCATTGTTAAGCTGAGCATCCATACTGAAACAAATATACTATTTGCACCACCCCGACACTTGTCCCCTCCTCACCCCCGCATGCCATTCTACTGCTGACAAGCTGTGTGACTGGAGGTAACTTACTTGACATCTTAGAGCCTCAGGTTCTTTGTCTATAAAGTTAGAATAAAAATAGTTTAGTTTCTGCCTCAAAACGTAGTTGGGATTCAAGGGCTCACGCATGAAAGGAGTGAGAATATTTCTATATCTATCTCTCCGTTGTCTCTACCCCAGCAGAGTAGGTTGCTGGGCTCCAAGAGCGCTCACTGTTCAAGTCTCCACTGTAACACTCACTGTGTTGTACTGCAGTTGGGTGTGAGCCCATGGAGGGAAGGGAACTTGTCCCACCCCAGGACTGCACAAGGTGTGGTACACACAGAGGCCCAATAGATGTTAAAGATGAATGAACAGTGCAGATATTCGGCCTCAGCAACATATGGGACATGTTACATCCATTATTTTGCTTCCACACACGGCTTTAGGAAAATTTCATCACCACTCTCTGAGACTAAGATAGACTGAAATCATATTATCGTGATGCAAATAAAATAAAATGTCCAAGTAGCCTAAAACCTCACAGAAAGATAATTACAGTAGTCTGCAACTCGAAGAAAAACAGTAATGAGAGGAATTCCAGGAGACAGAAACCTCAGAGCCTTTAATCAACCTCATGATTGCCAGTCATTTTTCTGCAAGGTCCAGGAGGCCTTTTGGGTCCAACTACCCACACTTCCCTTTAGTGTGGATGGTGAATAAAGTCCAAGGAGGGCAGAACTCCCCTGTAATCAGAACGATAATTATAGGTGTAAAGTTAAAGCTGTTGCCGAGTGAGTCTCCTTTTATGTTTTAAAGTGTAATTGCCTTTTTGAGTGTTTGTTTGTTTGTTTGTGGCTTCAGATACAACTGATTAAGCTTCCAATGCCAGGTGATTTACAGTAATTAAGAAGATGTTACTATGAAGGCAGATAAAAGTTCTTAAGGGAAAAAAGGAGTCCTAGGCGCTAAGATATTGTTGTACACTTTTATTCTCCAAGGATGAGAGCTGGTACATACAAAACCAGCTTTGTTTTAAGCAGCTATTATACTCCCCAACGGGCTTCCCTCAGTGGTAAAGAACCCGCCTTTAAATGCAGGAGACGGAGACATGGGTTCAATCCCTGGGTTGGGAAGATCCCCTGGAGAGGGAAACGGCAACTCTCTTCAGTATTCTTGCCTGGGACACTTAGTGGACAGAGGATCCTGGCAGTCTACAGTCCACAGGGTAGCAGAGAGTCAGACACAACTTGGCGACTAAACAACAACAGCATACTCCCAAATAGCAGATCTGGCCTAGAATTTGCTTTCCTTTCACAGAGATGGCAAGATTAAAAACAAAATTATATTGGAGGGCATATGCTCTACAACTAACATTGCTAAAAATATTTTCAAACAAGAATCCAGTGTCCTTCTGCCTTCATTCATGCGAAGTGATTGGGCAGTAATAGGACTAAATAACAAAGAAACCTTGGGTAGAGCTGCCTTGCTTTGACAGAAAAGACAAGAGGTCCTGGAAATACAGCAAAGGGATCACAGACTTTCAAAATTCCTTGCTGTGTCTTAAGTAATAGGGGCATTTTTAGCAGTTTCTCTCTCAGATGATAAGAACTTGGCCATGACCTCACAGATATGGCTGAATAGCAGTCCTTGTGTTGGAATTACAATCATTCCTCTGTATCCACGGGGAATTGGTTCCAGGATCCCACTCAAATCCTCAAATCCTCAGATGCTCAAGCCCCTTATATAAAATGGCATAGTATTTGCATATAAGCTATGCATATCCTCCCATATATAGGCAAACTTCGGAGATTTCAGGTTCAGTTCCAGGGCACCACAATAAATCAAATATTGCAATAACTCGAGTCATACACTTTTTTTTTTGCTTTCTCAGTGTGTATAGAAGTTATGTTGGGAATTCTCTGACAGTCCAGTGGTTAGGACTCCACACTGTCACTGCTGAAGGCTTGGGTTCAATCCTTAATCCCACAAGCTGCACGGCGCGGCACGGCTCCAAAAGGAAATTAGTTATGTTTACACTGTACTGTAGTGTATTAAGTGTGCAATAGCATGTCTAAAAAACAGATATAACTTAATTTTAAAATACTTCATTGCTAAAAATGTTAACCGTCATCTGAGCTTTCAGAGTCGTACTCTTTTTGCGATAGTAATATCAAAGACCATTGATCACATATCACCATAACAAATGTAATAACGAAAAAGCTTGAAATATTGTGAGAATTACGAAAATATGACACAGAGAGATGAAGTGAGCAAATGCTGTTGGTAGAACAATCCCCAGAAACTTGATCCATGCGGGCTTGCCACAGACCTTCAATTTGTAACAAACAAATTATCTCGGAAGCACGGGAGAAAGAGATGTGCCTATACTTGACACCATCTCTTGATTACTTATAAAACCTAATACAATATAGAGACTATGTAAATAGTTGTAAACAGGGCTTCCCAGATGGCAGTAGTGGTAAAGAGCCCGCCTGCCAATGCAGGAGACATAAGAGACTCGCGTTCGAACCCTGGATCCCTGGAGGAGGGCAGGGCAACCCACTCCAGTATTCTTGCCTGGAGAATCCCATGGACAGAGGAGCCTGGCAGGCTACAGTGCAGGTCCTTGGGGTCCAAAGAGTCGGACACGACTGAAGCGACTTAGCAAGCACACACGCAAAAATGGTTGTAAATACAATGTAAATGTTATGTAAATAGTTGCTTGAAAAGTGAAGCAGTCGTGTCCGACTCTTTGCGACCCCATGGACTATAGTTTATCAGGCTCCTCCGTCCATGGGATTTTCCAGGCAATAGTACTGGAATGGGTTGCCATTTCCTTCTCCAGGGTATCTTTCCGACCCAGGGATCGAATCCCGATCTCCCTCATTGTAGACAGATGCTTTACTGTCTGAGCCACCAGGGAAGTCCTTGCCCCAGGGCAAATTCAAGTTTTGCTTTAGGAACCTTTATGGAATTTTTTTCCGTGAATATTTTCCTTCTTCAGATACAGAACTAGAAGATTTGAAGGGCCAACTGTACATACTCTGAGCTTCCTGAAATTAATTCACTTTCCCCACCCCTTCCAATTTGGTGATTACTCTCATCGCCCTATAAACCTGGATAGCTAGTAGGTTTAATCATTTTTAAAGTTTTTAAAATCTTTTCAATTTTTTAATTTTTATTCCTGAAAAGACGTCTTGTTTTAACTGTAATTTTGAGATTAATAATAAGAAATATATACAACATTTGGTATTTGACCTTGTTCCTGGCACAGAGTTCCTAAAACCCTAGGAATTTCGTGTGACGGGAGTGATTAAAGGTCTTTTGTTATGTTAATGAGGTGGCTTTGTGAAGGCTGCTAAAGATGGGGGCTGGTTGCCAGAGAAGGCAGTCACGTGATTAGAGGGTGGGAACATTCAATCCCACGCCTTCATCTCTTCAGAGAGGAGAGAGGCTGGAGAGTTCAATTGTTCTGACACTCAGTTATGTCCGACTCTTAGCCGCCCCACTGACTGCAGCATGCCAGGCTTCCCTGTCCTTCACTGTCTCCCGGATTTTGCTCAAACTTACGTCTATTAAGTTCGTGATGCCATCCTCTGTCACCTCCTTCTCCTCCTGCCCTCAGTCTTTCCCAGGGTCAGGCTTTTTCCCAGTGAGTCAGCTCTTCGAATCAAGTGGCCAAAGTATTGGAGCTTCAGCTTCAGCATCAGTCCTTCCAATGAATATTCATGGTTGATTTCCTTTAGGATGGACTGGCTTGATCTCTTTGCAGTCCAAGGGAATCTCAAGAGTCTTCTCCAGTACAACAGTTGGAAAGCATCAATTCCTCAGCGCTCAGCCTTCTTTATGGTCCAACTCACATCTGTACGTGACTACTGGAAAAACCATAGCTTTGACTGTATGGACTTTTGTTAGCAAAGTGATGTCTCTGCTCTTTAATACACTGTCTGTGTCTGTCATAGCTTTTCTTCCGAGGAGCAAGCATCTTTTAATTTTGTGGTTGCAGTCACTGTGCGCAGTGATTTTGGGGCCCTCTGGGGAGGGGAGAGAGGCTGGAGAGTGAATTCAATTACCAGTGGCTAATGATATAATCCATCATGCCTACATAACGAAACCTCCATGCTGCTGCTGCTAAGTCGCTTCAGTCGTGTCTGACTCTGTGCGACCCCATAGACAGCAGCCCACCAGGCTCCCCTGTCCCTGGGATTCTCCAGGCAAGAACACTGGAGTGGGTTGCCATTTCCTTCTCCAATGCATGAAAGTGAAAAGTGAAAGTGAAGTCGCTCAGTCTTATCCAACTCTTAGTGATCCCATGGACTGCAGCTTACCAGGCTCCTCCGCCCATGGGATTTTCCAGGCAAGAGTACTGGAGTGGGTTGCCATTGCCTTCTCCGGAAACTTCCATAAACACTCAAAAAGACTGGTTTCGGAGAGTTTCCAGGTTGGTATGGAAACTTGTGCCCTTTTCCCATAGCTTACCCTATGCTCTCTCTTTCATCTGGCTGTCTCTAAGTTATATCCTTTTATAATAAATTGGTAATCTAGTAAGTAAAATGTTCTTTTTGAGTTCTGGGAGCCACTCTGGTAAATTAATTGAACCCTAGGTGGGGGTGGGGGACAGGTGAGGGTATTGGAGCCTCCATTCTATAGTCCTGTGGTCAGAAGCGCAGGTGACACCTGGATTTACAATTGTTTTCTTAAGTTGGGGGAGCCACAGTCTCCTGAGACTGAGCCCTTAGCCTGTGGGGCCTGCTTCTCCTGGTAGATGGTGTCAGGACTGAGTTGAATTGTAGGACCCAGCTGGTGACAGAGAATTGCAGGGTGATGTGGGAAAACAAACATACATTGTGATTGCAGGCAGAATTGTACTGTCCAGCCCATTGCTCTATTAGGAACCACCGAATCTGGTTCCGAGATAGAACCGTGGAGCTTCGGTGAATTCTCCCTTCACACTGGCCATTCTAATATTATAAAGCAAAAAGGCAGGGAAGATTCATCCTGGAAATACAGTTTAATTACAGACAGTCTGTTAGTGTCACCACATACACAGGGCAGGTGACTCCTCCTGGGATGTGGAGTCCGGAGAAGGTGCTTTGGAACTCTTCTTGTTCTCTGGGAAGCTAAAGAGCTGCAGGTTCAACGGTTTTCTGGGTCTATTTAGAAGCACTATTCTAAGTGCTTCAAGCGTAGTTAGCTCGTCAAATTCTCACAGCACCCCGTGAGGAAGGTACGGTACCCCACCCTCACCCGAGGTGTACAGATGAGAGGCCCCAGGACTTGCTGGGATTCGCACATAAGGCTAGTAGGGCTAGTGAGACCAGAGCATCTCAGACCCCTCAAACTCAGACAGTCCTGTATCAGACAAAATGACTTCCTCCTACGGTCTTTATCTCAGATAAGAGCATCATCATCTCTTAAGATTTAGACTTAAAACCACTGTGTCTGTTCTCTCCTCCCCGCTAACTACAAACAGTCCCTTTCTATTTTCTACCTATGCCTCTCAAATTGGTCTCCTTTTCTCACTGCTAAGTTTAAGCCTTTTTTTTTTAACTTCCACATTTGTAGTGAGCATTCTTTTTTTCTTTTTTCTTTTGGCATTAGTGTCAATTTAAGAACAATATACATGTGTATAAGCTGTCTTTTCCCACAAGAGGAAAAAAAAACAACACTATCTTCTCCCAGATGGTTGGAACATGGTTCTTGATTATCCCAGGAGCTTCCTCATTGCCTCTGCTCCCTCCCTCCTCCCCCCTCTACCCAACCCTTTACAGATCTGCCAGAGTTTTCTTCTTCAGAGTCCTAGTGTGCCACTTCCCTGCTCAGAAACCTCTGACACCTTCCATTGCTTCCAAGGTCCTTCCCGACCTAGCTTGCTGCTCCCCACCATTCCCTACCCCGCTTGTGCGCCTTGCCCCCTGCCGCGTGTGTCCAGCTCCTTCCTGGCACTTTTCGCCTCTCTGCTGCACTGCGCAGTACTCTGAACAGACTCAGACTCCGTTTTTCTCCACCTCTATTCTTTCTTTTCAGTGTTTCCTCCCCACGAAATGTTCCTCCTCTGTATTCCCACCTCTCAGATTCCTACCTGAACCTACACACAGACACAAGCAACACCTGCACACTCCAATGCAGCCTGCGATGTGTCCACTTTGGCTCAGCCATGGTACCCGGGTATTTGGTCAGATCCAATCTAGGCGTTGCTGGGAAGATACTTATCAGGTGAGAATAACTTTTAAGTCGGTAGACTTTGAATAAAGCAGATAATCATCGTCCACAATGCACACATGCATGCGTGCCTGCTTTGGTCGTGTCTGACTCTTAGCGACCCTATGGACTGTAGCTTGCCAGAAGAAGGCTTTTGCAACAGCAGCCCCTCTCTGGGTCTCCAGCCTCTCGGCCCACCCTGCATATCTCAAACTTCTGAGCACCCATATCACATGAGCCAATTCTTTAAAATCTATCTCTTGATAGAAAGATGTATCAATAAAAAAGACACATACACAGAATCCTATTGGTTCTCTGTTTCTTTGAGAACACTGCCTGCTCTGTGCTCACACAGTTTCTGCCTGCTCTGTGCTCCCGAGGCCCTTTCTCTGTTTCCATTGCTTCCTGTCTTGCGTAACATACATACATGTGTACGCAGGTCAGTACCTCCATGTGTATGTCCATTGAGGGCAGAGACACTTTCTTTTCTGCAGATCTCCATAGAACCCAGTGCCTCTTAAAGATCTTGCTTCACCCAGAAAAGAGATGCCCCAAAGCAAACACAGAACTGGGGAAATGAAGGGCTTGAATAGGGCAAAGGGGAAATAACCAACCCTGAAAGGAAACACACGAGCCGAAGGTTATAACCTCAAGACTCCTCAGGGCCAGACAGGCCTAGTGGATGAAAGAAGACACCCAGACACAGTGGGGGACATGGTGAAACTGGAGGGGCGACTCCATGCAGGGCCTACTAATTATTTCCCTAGAGGAACGCAGGCCCAGGGGTGCCAGGTTTTTCCAGAGAGGCTAGCCATCCAGACTTTTGTGTGAAACGCCCCAGTCTTACAGTGTGTGCCTAGAAGGTTTCAGGCTATTGGTACTGTTCTATTTGTTAAGCCGGGTTGACGGGTTTGTGAGGGTTTGTTTTTCCTGATTCTTCTTGCCTCGCAGATGTTCGAAATACCCATTTCTGTGCATTGCAAATTAAACCGAAAAATCTGTAAACCCTTTATATGAATTCAGTCGCGCCAGCAGACCACCCATCTGTCCTCTACTGCAGGTTAGTTTGTTGTTTTGCAAAACTTGCAGATTAAATGAAGCTTTGTGGCTATATACCTTCTCTTGAATAATAATTGGATTAGTTAAGCGTTGCTTTGGGACGAAAATAGAAAAAAGGCAGCAATGCTGTTTCTTCCACAAGAATTGCTCTATGAAAGGAAAAATGTTGCAGCTTACTGACTGCCACCCACTCCTTCCTCTCTGGAATGTTTTTGTCTCTTTCATATGTTACCTTTTGCACAACTTGATCTTGAATAGAAGGATATTAATTATACTGCACAAACCAAACTCTGACTCCAAGCATATACATGTCCCTCTTTGCAGCTTTGATGAAGTCTGTATGTGTGTATAACAGGGCACAATTTGTACTCAGCGTCTGAGAGAGAGAGATCTAAATACTAGCACCATGGAGATAGCTCTGTCTTTGCTTCCAAAAATGTTCAGCCTCTATTTTGAATGAAGCAACTATGACTCCCTTGCAGCTGGGAACAAGTTACTTCATCATTCTCCGCCTCAGTTTACTCATTGATAAAATAAGAATAATGAGAGCTATCTCCTAAGTATAATGTATGGGTGATAGGAAATCATTTTATCTGGTTGGAGGAAGAAAACTACAGAGAGGGAAAAATATCAAATCAAATTATTATTTTAATCATTCTGTTACCAAGCCAAACTTGGGTCTACTCCCCTGAGTACAGTAAAGCCAGTCTACTGACAACCAGGTTGTCATGAAGGAAAAGTGTGGTATTTATTTTAAGGCTTTATACAAGTTATCTGGGCCAGCTAGTGCTGAAAAAACACCAACTGGGTTTCAGAAACTTTCTTTTTTAACTTTTTTTTATTATGGAAAATTTCAAACATACACAAAAGTGGAAGGACTAGTGTAATAAATCCCCATGGGGGATTAGCCTTGAGAATTATCAACACATGGCCAATCTCATCTCAACTATCTCATTCTCTTGTCCCTTCTTCATTTATTTATTTTCAACTGGAGGATAGTTGCTTTGCAATATTTTTTTGGTTTCTACCATATCTATTGTTTTTTAACAGTAGGTCCTTTTGTTTGCTATTTATTTTAAATAGCAGTGTGTGCATGTCAATCCCAAACTCTAATTATCCCTCCCCACCAGGTAACTATAAAATAGTTCTCTAGGCCTATGAGTCTGTTTTGTTTTGTAAAGAAGTTCATTTGTATCGCTGTTTTTTTTCTTCTTCTTAGATTCCCCATATAAGCAATATCATAAGGTATTTCTCTTTTTCTGTCTTACTTCACTCAGTTTGAAACAGGAAAGTATTTTTAAAGGATAGGTGAGGGAGGTAGGTTGCAAGGTCTGTAATCATCTTACGCACAGTCCTCTGATTGGCTGGTGGTGAGGTAGCAGGGGGATGTCACAGGAGTTAACATTATCAATCCTTAGGCTCCAGTAGGCCTGGAGGCTATGTGCTCAGGGTCAGTAGATAACATAATGCCATGTGGGGGAGAGTTTTCACATCTGTAAAACAACTCAGATACTGTTATCTGGGTATCACCTTCCAAAGGCCCCATCTCCTCTGGAGAGGAGCCTAAAGCTAAGGATACAGGGGAAGGGCCTACCCCAGGAATGCCCCATAAGGTCCTGTTGGTTATGATTCAAAAGATGTTTATTGAACACCATGATAAGAGCTGGATGTGAGGGGGTGTCAAGTTTAAAACATGGCCTCTGCCTATGTATGACTGAGTCCCTTTGCTGTTCACCTGAAACTATCACGATATTGTTAATCAGCTACACCCCAATACAAAATAAAAAGAAAGAATGCTAGATTCAAAAATGGCCTCTGCAATCATAGAACTGGGGAAACAAGACATATACACAAAAAGTGATTAACCCAACATGAGGCAATATGTGGTAAATGCCTTCTAGACTGTGAGCTCCTCTACAGCTGGGCCTGCATTTTGTTTGTCTTGTTAAATGTGGACCAAATGAATGAGTCCAGGGCAAACTGGCGGGCTATAGTCCATGAGGTCGTAAGGGGTTGGACGTTGAATGAGACTGAATGACTAACACTTTCTTTCAAATGGATGACTGGTGCCAACAGTGAAAGTGAAAGTGAAGTCACTCAGTCATTTCGACTCCTTGTGACCCCATGGACTGTAGCCCGCCAGGCTCCTCCCTCCATGGGATTCTCCAGGCAAGAGTACTGGAGTGGGGTGCCATTTCCTTTTCCAAGGGATCTTCCCGACCCAGGGATCGAACCCAGGTCTCCCACATTGCAGGCAGACGCTTTAACCTCTGAGCCACCAACAGTACAATAGCTCTTCTAAGAAGGAAGACACCTTGGTGGGCTAGAAAGTTCCAGAAGCCTTCAAAGTTGCAGCTTGAGTCAAACCTGGAGATATGGTTAGGACTCAGATATCGTTAGGATCAAAGGGGAGGGGAAAGGCGTTTCTGGTGGGGGTAGCTGTGGGGATGAGGGAGAAGAAAAAACCTAGTATATGGAAACTTGTGGGCGGGGTAGCGTAGAAATGGCCAGGGAATTTTTTGAAACAGTGAGTTTTAGAAACAATGGTTGGAGGGGACAATTTGATCGTTTATCAACAAAATAAAGCAGGAATACAGTGCTGAATAAGCAAGACTCCAGTCCTTGACGTCATGGAGTTGGCCATCCATTGACTATGGTGTTTAAGTTTAGAGAAATGGGGGAGACTAAAAGGTAAGAAGAAAAAAAGAAAAGTAGATTAAGGCTGATTATGGAAAATGAAGTATTTGGACTTTATTTTGTAAGCAGTGGGGAGCAACTAAAAATTTCTAAGCAGGGAGTGACAGGAGGAACTGTTGCATTTGGGATGTAAATCTAGTGTTGCTTTCTTAGCTTATGCTGCTATCACAGAATGCCACAAGACTGGGTGGCTTATGAAAAACAGATGTTTACTTCTCATGGGGCTGGAAGCTGAAAGTTCAAGATAAAGACGCCAGCAGATTTGGGGTACTGTAATGGTCTGCTTTTTGCTTCATGGAAGAGACCTTCTTACCATGTCTTCACAAGGTAGACGAGACAAGGGAGCTCTCAGTTCTCTTCTAAAGGCACTGATCCCATTCTTGAGGGCTCCACCCCTGGGACCTAACCACCTCCTAATGCTATCACAATGGGGATTAGGCTTCAACACATGAATTTGGGAGGACACAAACTTTCAGTCTAGAGTATACAGGATGGGTTGGGGCAGGGGACGGAGAAGCTGAAGCTGGATATGTCAAGTGTCCCCACACCAAACTGAAGCAGGAATAGGAAGAAAGGAAGAATATAAGGGAGCAACGTCACCAAGGGAGAATTCACAGAATGAAGTCCTGATTAGACACAAGAACAGAAGGCATTCTCACGTTTTCAGCCTCAAGTATTTGTTATAATGATAATATGATCAAGCTTTCTACTTAAAAGATTCTTGACCTAAATCACTGGTTCCATTTTTTTTTTCTTTTGTTTTGTGTTTTTGGCCTCACCTGCTATGCATAGCTGTCTATGGGGTCACACAGAGTCAAACATGACTGAAGCAATTTAGCAGCAGCAGCAGCTATGCACAGCTCCCTGAACAGGGACCAGGGATCAAACCCTTACCCCCTGCAGTGGAAGCACTGGAAGCTGAGCCTTCACCACTGGACCACCAGGGAATTCCAAGTTTGAGCCTCTTTTCTCACTTAAGAATCCCTAAAGTGTTAGCGTTAGTCACTTAGTCATGACCAATTCTTTGTGACCCCATGGACTGTCTGCCAAGCTTCTCTGTCCATGGGATTCTCTAGGCAAGAATACTAGAGTGGGTTGCCATTCCCTTCTCCAGGAGATCTTCCTAACCTTGGGATCGAACCCTGGTCTCCCACGTTGCAGGCAGATTCTTTACTGTCTGAGCCACCAGGGAAGCCCCTAAGAATCCCTAGTTTCCTCCCAAATGTGTCGCTGGACATACTCTTCTAGGTCCCTGGGGAGGGAACATCATACTTTACTCGGAATATAGGCCACTGCATAATAAATCTTGTCTTGCCTTCTTTGAAGAGTCAGTGCAAAATGAGGCAGCTTGTCATGTGAGTCCAGTCCTTTAAGCTTCTTGGGTGATGTTGCTATATTAAGACCAAGGACTGTTATGCAACAAGACCCAGCTACACCTTTCCTTGATGCCGGAACTTCTTAGTGAAGACCACCTGTTGAACTAACAGGTGTCATTTTATTTTTGAAAAATGATGACATCCAGGGGTGAATTCTACATTAATCTCATAGGATCTCAGTTGGAGTATTAGTCAGTGGGGGATGTGGAAAGAATATTCTAGAAAATGAATGAGTGGTGATTTTCATGAGAAGAATAGGTGGAAATGTTTTTACAAATTATACCATGGCCTATGTATAGCTAAAATAATACTAGGGTTTCAACTCACCCATAACTGACAGTCCTTGAGAAGCTGTGTGAAAAGAGGCAAGCAAGGATTGGCCTTCCCACCTGTCCCGGTCAGAGCAAGTGCTCTATCTTGGGCTCCCACAACCTGCTTTCCATCCCTTACCACATTCCATAGAAGGCACATGCTCCATGTCCCTGTCCTTGCTAGATTATGGACACCTAAAGGCAACTGTACTTTACTCCTTTTCACATCACTAGGACCTGACTCTGAACCTGAAACATCAGTTCAGTTCAGTCACTCAGTCGTGTCCGACTCTTTGCGACCCCATGAATTGCAGCACGCCAGGCCTCCCTGTTCATCACCATCTCTCGGAGTTCACTCAGACTCATGTCCATCAAGTCCGTGATGCCATCCAGCCGTCTCATCCTCGGTCGTCCCCTTCTCCTCCTGCCCCCAATCCCTCCCAGCATCAGAGTCTTTTCCAGTGAGTCAACTCTT
>SJYV01055303.1:0-35365 GCA_006410875.1 Neotragus pygmaeus | reverse complement strand
GAAGAATTGAAGCTTTCGAACTGTGGTGTTGGAGAAGACTCTTGAGAGTCACTTGGACTGCAAGGAGATCCAACCAGTCCATCCTAAAGGAAATCAGTCCCGAATATTCATTGGAAGGACTGATCTGAAGCTGAAATGCTAAGAACTGACTCATTGGAAAAGTCCCTGATGCTGGGAAAGATTGAAGGCAGGAGGAGAAGGGGATGATAGATGATGAGATGGTTGGATGGCATCACCAACTTGATGGACATGAGTTTGAGCAAGCTCTGGGAGTTGGAGATGGACAGGGAAACCTGGCGTGCTGCAGTCCATGGGGTTGCAAAGAGCCAGACATGACTGAGTGACTGAACTGAACTGAACTGATACAACATAGTAATTTGATATTTTTGTAGATTATACTGCATACAAAGCTTTTATAAAATATTGGCTATATTCTCTGTACTGTATATTACATCTTTGTAATTTATTGTATACCTAGTAATTTAATCCCCTTTACCTGTTTTACCCTTCCCCCCGACACCCCTCACTCATCAGTAACCACTACTTTGTTATCTGTATCTGTATGCCTGTTTCTGTTCTGTTCTATTTGTTTATTTTTCAGATTCCACTTATAAGGGAAAACATACAGTATTTGTCTTTCTCTGTCTGACTTATTTCACTAAGCATAATACCCTCTGGGTCCATCCATGTTGTCACAAATGGCAAGATTTCATTTTTTGTGTGGCTGAGTAATATTCCACTGTATATACATATCACATAAACATATTACGTCTTCTTTATCCATTCATCTGTTGATGGACACTTAGGTTGCTTCCATCCTTTGGCAATTGTAAATAATGCTGCTATAAACATTGGGGTGCATGTATCCTTTTGAATTAGTCTTTTGATTTTCTTTGATAAATACCTAGGAGTGGATTGTTGGCTCATATGGTAGCTCTATTTTTAATTTTTTGAAGAATCTCCACACTGTCTTCCATAGCGGGTGTACCAGTTTACATTCCCACAGTGCGCTAGGGTTCCTTTTTCTCCCCATCCTGGCCAACACTTATTATTTCTTGCCTTTTTGACAATAGTCATGCTGACAAGTATGAGGCAGCATCTCATTATGGTTTTGATTTACATTTCCCTGATGATTAGTGATGTTGAGCATCTTTTCTTGTGCCTGTTGGCCACGTGTATGTCTTCTTTGGAAAAATGCCTATTCAGCTCCTCTGCCCATCTTTTAATCAAGTTGTTTTCTTTTTGGAAATTGAGTTGTATGAGTTATATATATATATATTTTCTCTTGTCAAGTAGTTTTATTTATCTATTGGAGGATAATTACTTTCCAATGTTGTGTTTCTGCTGTACAACAATGCGAATCAGCTCTAAGTACACATATATCCTCTCCCTCCTGAGTCTCCCTCCCCCTGCCCACATCCTACCCCTGGGTCATCAGAGAGCACCCAGCTGAGTTCCCTGTGCTATACAGTGGCTTCTGGCTAGCTAGCTATCTTACACCTTTATATATTTTGTATATTAACCTCTTATCAGACAAATAGTTTGTAAATATCTTCTCCCATTCAATAGGTTGTCTTTTCATTTTTTCGGTGGTTTCCTTTGCTGTGCAAAAGCTTTTAAGTTTGTCGTTCCCATTTGTTTACTTTTGCTTTTGTTGTCCTTGCCCGAGGAGACAGATCAAAAAAATACTGCTAAAATCAATGTCAAAGAGCATACTGCCTATGTTCTATTCTAGGAGTTTTATGATTTCGGGTCTTAAGTTTATGCTTTTGATCCATTTTGAGTTTATTTTTATATATGATGTGAGAAAATGTTCTAATTTCTTTTACATGTAGCTGTCCAGTTTTCCCACCACCATTTATTGAAGAGACTGTCGTTCCTCCATTGTACATTCTTGCCTCCTTTGTCATAGGTTAATTGACCCTACGTGTATGGGTTTATTTCTGGATAAGCCATAATTCTTAAACTTTAACAAGACATAGAAATTTTGACTTAAGCCAGGGATGAGAGGAGAGAATCTTTTTCTTTTATGGCCACGTCAAGTGGCATGTGGGATCTTAGTTCCCTGACCAGGGATCGAACTCATGCACCCTCCAGTGGAAGCTCAGAGTCCTAATCCCTGGAGCACCAGGGAGTGAGAGGAGGGAATCTTTTTAAAGAGACACCAAATATTTATTTGTCATCATTCAATCTCATGAACTCTAATCACTGCCTGAAAATTAATCTGTCACCATGTCAGGTCTCCTAAACGGATAAAGAAAAGCAGAGTCATCTTCTATTGAATAGCACCTCTCAGAGGGTTGCCAAAACTCTGGAAAGACTTCTCAGGCAATGTTAACTGTGCAATCCACAGCTAGAGCACAGACCAGCTTCCACAAGAGATGCCAGTATGACCTGAGATGTAATATTTCAAATTGCAAATATCCCTTTACTGTGGAAGAATAAGTTGCAGNCTCTGGAAAGACTTCTCAGGCAATGTTAACTGTGCAATCCACAGCTAGAGCACAGACCAGCTTCCACAAGAGATGCCAGTATGACCTGAGATGTAATATTTCAAATTGCAAATATCCCTTTACTGTGGAAGAATAAGTTGCAGTCAACCTTTATGGACAGCAATTTTGTCAATATCAAAGTCCTTAAATAGAAGCATTTATACCTTTTCGCTTAGAAATTCCACTTCTAGAATCGCATTTAAATAAATCAAAGATGTATTTTGATAATGTATGTAAGAAGATGTTTATCACAATATTATTTATAGTAGCAAAGACAAGCAAAAGAAATCAGTGTGAAAAAATAGGGCACCCAAAGGACTGAGTACTCTGATTTAAGTCATTAAAGTTTTAGAAAAATCTTTAATGCCCATAATACTTTAAGTAGAAAGAAGCAGGTCACAAAGGAGCATCTTGTCCAGATTTTGAGGGATGTGTATACATTTTTTTGGCTGTGCTGAGGGGCTTGTGAGATCTTAGTTCCCTGACCAGGGATCGAACTGGGGTTCTTGGCAGTGAGAGCATGGAGCCCCAATCACTGGACTACCAGTGAATTCCCAAAAGTGATTTTAGAATCTTCTTTGTGCCCATCTTATTTTCCAATTTTACAGTGCACATATCAGTTACATATATAATCAGGAATAAACATATTCTAACAAAATAGTGGTTCTGTAAGGCCCCTTTGTTTTCCTCTGAACTTTTCATTTGTGTCACAAATCCCCTTGCAAATCTGAGGAAAATTATAAATTTTCTCCCCAGAAGTGTAAATACCCATCATCAGACTTCACCAAACATTTCTGGGGATTTACCACCTACAGGTTGATAGGTTCCAAGTTAAGAACTGTCCACCCAGAGTCTGAGTGGCTTCCACCTTGTGGATTTAGTCACTCCAGCGGTGCTGGGGTCTCCTCTGTCACTTCAAGAGCAAGGACATGCCCATCAGCCTCTGTGGCTTCACGGACCCAAACAGGTACTTTGAAGGTGCCCTAGGATAGTCTCAGGGCAACATCAACAACTGAGAGGTGTGAGTGGAGAAGATCACGGTGTTCAGGATCTCGCCTGTGGAGCCAGGGTGCTTAGAGTACAGCATGCAGGCCACTTGTGTGGCTTCCCAATGAGCCCTGGTCACTTGATGGTCCTAGGCGACTGGGGACTATGTACTCCGATGACTGCTATTTAAATGCAGCTAGCATGATTCTGAGTCTCTGGAAATTAATAGCAAGGTGTCATCGTTGAGAAACCTGACTCCGTGAAAGAATAAAATGATGAGAGCAGAAAGTTATGACACTGGAAAAGCACAGTCACCGGGTTTCTGTCAGAAGTGAAGAGGGACATAGAGCTTCAAGCCACAATCTCACTGGACTTCAGAGGAAGATCACACACATGGGTCTCACACACAGGCATAGGCTGAGGCTGAGGAAGCCTGTTAAGGCTGGTTTCTGCAGACTTGGAGTCAGAGCGCTTTGGAAAGCCTCCGAGGTGGCTAGCCTGCAATGATTCCATCCACCAAGATCACAAATACTTGAGGCAGAGCTAAGTGGGAGGGCATAACGATGATGATGCCCTGCTGTGGGCTTGTTAATCTGAGGAGCCTGCAGGCATCCGAGTGGAAATGACCAGCGGGCATTAGGAAATAGGGAGCGGGAGCTACTGAGTAGCCAGATGACGTGGCTGCTAAAACAAACACAGTATTAGGCTGCGTTTATAGCTGCGTAGTATTTAGGCAGAGGCTGTTTGCCAGTCAGATCTTAGGTGGAGTGCGCCTCATTGTATCACTAGCAGTGGGGAGGGAGTGGGCATAGTTTCAGACTGACGTTAGTAACCCAGCTCAGAACAGGTCTGGGTGTGGTGGGGGATGGGGGGTGAGCGGGATGGTAGGAGAACTGGAAGTTGTGGTATACACACTATGAAAAACTAGATGTCATTGTTTTCCGGAAAAGGAACTCTAAGTTGAATGGTTAGTGGCTCTCCGATATGAAAATTGAACCCTCTGCAGAGACACCAAGCAACAGTAACTGTGAACTTGCAGACTGAGGTTCCAAATTGGCATACGTTATCATATACAGATTTACAAAAGAAATGGTTCCTGGACTCTGGGGGTCAAGGTTAGGAAAGGTCTGACAGTGGGAAGTAGAAAATAGATGAAGAGATCTGAGGTAGAGGTAGGTAGTAGTTGCCGTGTCTGAGACCCCACCCACCCCTAAAAATGAGAGTTTATATGGGGAAGGATGTATGTGGGAGGTGACGCCTTTTTAACCCAAAGCCTAATAAGGTGTCCCTCTGAGCTGGTATCCTCCCTGCCTCTTGAAAGCAGAGCCTGAGAAAAGGGCTTTGCGTAGTTTTGTGTGTGTGTGCGTATGTGGAATTGTCCCAAGGGCTTCCTTTGTAGCTCAGATGGTAAAGAATCTGCCTACAATGCAGGAGACCTGGGTTTGATCTCCGGGTCAAGAAAATCCCCTGGAGAAGGGCATGGCAACCCACTCCAGTATTCTTGCCTGGAGAATCCCATGGACAGAGAAGCCTGGTGGGCTACAGTCCATGAGGTCACAAAGAGTCAGACACAACTGAGCCACTAACACTTCCCATTGCCCCAAGGAACAAGAATGAAAGACAGGGAAGAAGGGCACACCAATCCAAGTTCATCATTATTGTAGGGAACTGAAGTCTCATATCACTGGGGACTTCCTGAAGAGCCATGTAAAAAGTGCCTCAGGAGTGTCTGTCTGAGTGATCGAAAAAGACAGTATTTTTAAAACTTTTATTCAGGCTCCAAGCCTGAATAGATTGAGGGTTGCACTTAGGGTATTTGCACACATATAGAATGTCACATGTAGAATGTTGGGTTCCCTCAGCCTCCACCCAGCCACAAAGAAGCCCAGGCCCCAGTGAGAGGTGCTAGTTCAGCAGAGGGACATGCTGCTGCCGGGGCCCCAGGGGCTGTGTCAGCTCTATACCTGAGAAAGCTAAAGCAGGCTGAAGACTGGGGTCTCTTCCCACCCCAGACATCTAAAGGGCAAATGACAGGCTCACTGCCTCGGTGACTAAGACAGGAGAGCACTGCCATGTTGGATTAGCCTATACTGTGTCGGGAGAAAGGTTGTCTAGGCATTTCCTTGACCCTGAAAGTAGATAGCATCCTTATGGATTGTCTCGGATTACCCAAGAGGACTTCTGGTGTGGGGAGTAAGGAGACCTGTACTTAGAGAGAAGCTGGGAGGTACTGCCATCACAATGCCCATGGACACTCTCAAGGAAGAGAGAATCAGCTCTAGATACCTGCCAGGCCCAGAGAGAGAACCAGGTCAAGAGACAACACTCCTCCCCACACCACCCTCCCCCTGAGGAGCTGGAGGTGCAGAAGGGAAGGGGAAGTGCAAGATGGAGAAACAGAAAGGGAAGTCAGTCACACAGACTTATTGCTGGACGGTTTCAATTGGAAGCAGGCCTGAGCTGGGGGAGGGGAGAAGTTATGAAGAGTATCTTGGGCTGGATATTCTAATTATGGAAGAGAGGCTGTATTTGTTACTTTGAAGGACTCAAAGGCTCTGTGTTACCTGAGACTGAGCTGAAAAGTAATGGGGTCCATTGGAATATTTATCTAGCAATGGCATTTATTTATTCAGTGTGTTTGTCCGGACTCTCCAGAGGAACAGAACTGATAGGATGTGGGTATATATATAGAGAAAGGGATTTATTATAAGGAATCAGCTCATGCTATTATGGAGCCTGACAAGTCCCAAGGTCTTGAGTCGACAAGCTGGAGACCCACAGAGCTGATAATGTAGTCCAGGCCAAGTGACAGTAGTCTCAAGACCAAGGAAGAGTCGATGTTTCAGTTCCAGTCTGAAGGCAGGAAAAGAAACAATGTACCAGTTCAAAGACAGTCAGATGAGAGGCATTCCCTCTTTAGTGTATTCAGGCCTTCTGGAACAGGTCCGCCCACATGCAGGAAGGCAATTTGCTTGGTCTACGGATTCAAATGTAAACCTCATCCCAAAAAACACCCTCACAGGGGTATTCCCTGGTGGTCCAGTGGTTAGGACTTGGTGCTTTCACTCACAGGGCCCAGGTTCGATCCCTGGTTGAGGAACAAAGATCCTAGAAGCTGTGCAGCATGGCTGAAAACACAAAACAAACAAAAAAACCCAAAGCACCCTCAGACACACTCAGAGTAATGTTTGATCAAATATTTGGTCCCCTGTGGTCCAGTCAAGTTGACATATAAAATAAACCATCACATTTAGGAGATACATTTTTAAATTGTATTCATTTGGCTCCAATGAATCTTAGTTGCAACACTCAGGATCTTCAACCTTCTTTGCAGCATGTAGACTCTTTAGTTGCAGCATGTGGGATCTAATTCCCAGACCAGGGATATCAAACCCAGGGCCCATGCATTGGGAGTTTGGAGTCTTAGCCGCTGGATCAGCAGAGAAGTCCCCACTGAATGGGTTTTTTAAGTGACTCAATAAAAATCCTGTTTTCATTACATGCAAGTCAAGCATAGACAGCATGCCAGTTACACCCTTAGAACTAGCTCAGGACTTCCTGTGGGGCCTACTGAACCTGACTCTGATCCTTGGCTACCCTGTCCCCTTCCACCTTCCTCCTCTGTCTTGAGACATTGTTAGTAGCTTCCTGGCTTTCAGTTTGGGGCTCCATCCTCTGAACTGCGGGCAGCACCCATAGTTATAACCCTAAGGAACNAGGGGACTTACTACTGTACCTCCTAGAAACAATGACTCTTCTTCAGCCAAGAGCCAGCCTAACTCCCACCCTTCCCTGTGCCTCTTGCTGGCTCGCTTCTCCCTTCTTGTGTGTGTTAGTTGCTCAGTCGTATCCAACTCTTTTTAGCCCCATGGAGTGTACCCCGCCAGGCTCCTCTGTACGTGGGATTTCCCAGGCAAGAATACCAGAGTGGGTTGCCATTTCCTTCTCTAGTCTGCAGAATTTCCTTCGTACAAACTCTCCACTGCTCATCATCCCAGCTTCTCTTTTCTTTCTTTCCTTTGCCAAGTAGCTGATAGCCTACCTGCAGTGAACTTGCTGTGGACCATCCTGGTGGGTTCCCTGGATTCAGTTCTATGTTAAATGTGGTGCGACAAGGAAGGCAGCTGGACATATCTATGCAATTTCTTCATTTTATTTATTTTAATACATTATTTGTTTTTATTGAGGTATAGTTGATTTATAATATATTAATTTCAGGTGTACAGCATAGCGATTCAACATTTTCACAGATTATACTCCCTTGAAAGTTATTACAAGGTAATATTGAAACTTCTCATTCTCTGTGCTATACAATATATCCTTGTTGCTTATCTATTTTACACATAGTAGTTTGTATCTCTCTCTTTTGCTGCGCAGGGTTTTAGTCACAGCACGTGGGATCTAGTTCCCTGACCAGGGATCAAATCCAGGCCCCTTGCATTGGGAACTCAGAATCTTAGTCACTGGAGCACAGAGAAAATTCCCAGTAGTTTGTATCTCTTAATCCCATACCCCTAATTTGTCCCTCCCACCCTTCCTCTCCTCTTTGATAACCACAAGTTTGTTTTTTATATCTATGAGTCTATTTCTGTTTTATGTTCATTTGTATTATTTTTAAAAATCTATGTGTAAGTGATATATTTGTCTTTCTCTGTATGACTTATTTAACAAAGCATAGTATTCTCTAGGTCCATCCATGTTGGTGCAAATGCAGGATTTCATTTTCATTTTAAAATGCTGAAAATTTTTTTATTAAAAATTTCAACATATACCCAAGCAGAGAAAATAATAAAATCCTTTGTACTCAATCACTTAATTTCAAAAATTATCAGTTCACAGCCAATCTTATATCTTACATAGTTTTGCGTACTTCCCCACTCCCAGAATACTTTGAAGGAAATACCAGACATCATATCATTTTATCTACAGATTTCTCAATATGTATCTCTAAGATCTAAGCAGTTTTATAAAAGAATATAATTACAATTAAATGAATACTCTCCATAACAATAATTACTCCATATTATCAATTATCTTATTCACATTTCCCCAATTGTCTTAATACGATTTTAATAGTTTGTTTGAATCGAGATGCAAATAAATCCATACATTGCATTTGGCTAGTATGTTTCTTAAGTCTGTTAATCTATAGGTTTACTCTCCACTTATTTTTTTTCTTGTAATTTTTTGTCATTGATGAAAAAAAAATAAGAGTTTCCCATAACCTGAACATTGCTTAGCGCATCCTGATGGTATGATTTCACATGTTCCTCTGTCCTCTGTATTCCCTGTAAATTGGTAGTTAGAGCTAGGCCAGTGCTGTCCAATAGAATATTTTGCAGCTACAGAAATTTTCTATATCTGTAATATCCAATATGGTAGCCACTAGCCACATCAAATTTTTAGTTCCTGAGATGTGGCCAGTGTGACTAAGGAACTGGATTTTTAGTTTTATGTTCATTTAAATACAGATAGGGTTGCAGTGAATTGGAAGATTGAGATTAAAACATATACATTACTATATATAAAATAGATAACTAATAAGGACTGTATAGCACAGGGAACTCAGTACTCTGTAATGGCCTAAATGGGAAAATAAACTAAAAAAGAGTGGATATATGTATATGTATAACTAATTAACTTTGCTGTACACCTGAAACCAACAAGATTGTAAATCAACCATTGTTGTTGTTCAGTTGCTAAGTCATGTCCACCTCTTTGTAACCTCATGGACTGTAGCATACCAGGCTCCTCTGTCCTCCACTATCTCCTAGAGTTTGCTCAGATTTATTATCTATTGAGTCAGTGATGCTATCTAAGCAACTTATCCTCTTCCTCCCCTTTCTCCTTTTGCCTTCAATCTTTTTCAGCACCAGGGTCTTTTCCAGTGAGTCAGCTCTTTGCATCAGGTGACCAAAATACTGGAGCTTCAGCTTCAGTAACAGTCCTTCCAATGAATATTCAGGGTTGATTTCCTTAGGATTGACTGGTTTGGTCTCCTTGCTATCCAAGGGACTCTCAAGAGTTTTCTTCAGCACCACAATTTGAAAGCATCAATTCTTTAGCCCAGTTAAAATATAGGTAGCCACATGTGGCTATTGACTACTCTAGTGGACAATGCAGATCTAGAGGCTTGATCACATTCAGTTTTATTATCAAAACTACTTCAAGTACTTCCATCATCCACCACTGTATTTAGAACAAAGTTATTATTATTTTTTTTTTTTTGGTAGTCTACCCTAGCTGTGTCTAAGCCTTTTATGCATGTCCCAACAGTCCACAGTGTGGCACTGTAGGTCTGATCTCTTCTGAGGAGCCCACCAGCACCATGGATACAGCTGGCTAGGACCCAGCTACACAGCAGTTTTTCCCTTCCTGTTTTGCTTGACTCTATTATGTTTCTTTTACAAAGCTTATAAAATCATGGAATTAGAATATTTCTTCATTTTACAGGTAAAGAAAATAGAACAGGGAGAGGAATAGGCTGCTTCTCAAAGCTGTGCTCCCCTCCTCGGTGAAGAGCCCTTCCTGAGAACCCCTTTGGAAGCNCTTGTGTCTCCTGTATTGAAGGTGGATTCTTTACCGCTGAGCCACCAGGGAGGCCCCCTTATGTTGATTAGGAAGTATCAAACATTTTCCAGAGTTTCTGTAGCATTTGACATTCCCACCAGCAGGGCATGAGAATTCCAGTTCCTCTGCATTTTGGTCAGCACTTGAGATGTGTATAAGAGACAGAGGTTATACAGCTAATCAATGGCAGAACAGAGATAGCACTTAATTCTGTCTTCTGATGCCCACCCCAAGAGTTCTTTCAACACCAAATTCCATAATAGATTTGCTGATGCTGAACCATCCTTGCATTCCTGCAATAACTCCACTTGGCCATGTGTTTTAACATCTTATACACTGCTGATGGAAAAGTTGGGAAGTCATAATAACACAAACAAGAGGTATATTATGTGCTAATCTGTAAAAGTGCTGCTGTGGAGAAGAACAGCAGGTGCCACTGGACATGGGGAGAGTTGGACTAGTTGGGAAAACCAAGTAGGGATTAGCTAGGCATGGGGAACACAGAGATAGTTTCAGGCAAAAGAACCTGGTAAAAGATTAAGGATATAGAAGGAGAGAGGGCACAGCTTCTGTATAAAAACTAGGTTGGAGTGAGAGAGAGAATCAATGGTAATAACGATATTCTTTCATGTAAGAATATATTTATATATAAGAATACATTCTTGTGGAAACAACCCAAATACCATCAATGGATAAACGGATAAACAAAAATGTGATATAGTCATACAATAGAATATCATTTAGCTTGGAACTTCCCTGGTGGTTCAGTGGCTGAGACATCCTGCTCCCAGTGCAGGGAGCCTGGGTTACATCCCTGGTCAGGGAACTAGGGCCCACATGCTGCAACTAAAGAACCCATGTGCCACAACTAAGATCTGGTGCAGGCAAATAAAAATAAAAATTCTTAAAAAGAATATCATTCAGCCTTAAAAAGGAAGGACATTCATACAACATGCATGAAATTTGAAGACATCCTACTAAGTGAAATAAGCCAGGCACAAAAGGACAAATATTGTATGATTCCAATTATATGAGGTATCTAGAGTAGCCAGACTTATAAGACAGAAATTAGAATGGTGGTTGCTAGGGGATAGGGGAAGGAGGAAGTGGGGAGTTAGTGTTTGAAATGGTATTAAGTTTCAGTTTGGGAAGATAAAAAAGTTCTGGAAATGGATGGTGATGATGGTTGCACGACAATGTGAATGTACTTAATGCCTCTCAACTTTTAATATTTCATCAGTTCAGTTCAGTCACTCAGTCATGTCTGACTCTTTGCAACCCCATGGACTGCAGCATGCCAGGCCTCCCTGTCCATCATCAACTCCCGGAGTTTATTCAAACTCATGTCCATCGAGTTGGTGATGACATCCAACCATCTCATCCTCTATTGTCCCCTTCTCCTCCTGCTATTTCATACTTATACATTTTTAAAATGTAACATATATTTTAGCACAATAAAAATTAAATAAAAACAAAATACATACATTCTTATATATGAGAATATATGTCTATCTCCAGGGGAATATAAACCAGGGTGAGCAGGTGTTATTTCTGGAGGGTGGCATGTGTTTTTCAGTTAGTCAGTCATGTCTGACTCTGCAATCCCATGGACTATAATTCACCAGGCTCCTCTGTCCATAGAATTCTCCAAGCAAGAATACTTGAATGCGTTGCCATTTCCTCTGCCAGAGGATCTTCCTGACCCAGGGATTGAACACACATCTCCTGCATCTCTTATGTAGTGAATTCTTCACCACTGTGCCACTTTGGAAGCTGTCTCTTATACACANGTCCATAGAATTCTCCAAGCAAGAATACTTGAATGCGTTGCCATTTCCTCTGCCAGAGGATCTTCCTGACCCAGGGATTGAACACACATCTCCTGCATCTCTTATGTAGTGAATTCTTCACCACTGTGCCACTTTGGAAGCCATCTGGAAGGTGGAAGCACAGAGAATATTCTATATTATATTGGGTTGGCCACAAAGTTCATTTGGGTTTTGTTGTGCCATCTTATAGAAAAACCCAAATGAACTTTTTGGTTAACACAATATATTTTCACATTGTTTGAATGTCTTCCAAGGAGCATGTAATTTTTAACCACCAGATAATTAAAGATGAAAAAGCTCTAACAGAGGAGGACGTAATATGATGGATGACCATGAAAAGAGCATGTCATGGGACTGTGGCTGAAAATCATCTCAGGAGAGGGTTTTCCTTTTTTGGAAGAGGGAGGGGTCCGCTTTTGCTTAAATCCCTGTGAATGACTGAGAAAGAGGTAGACAGACAGAAGGTTAGGGCTCTGGAGGAAGCTGACCCCCAGGAAGTTGTGATGAACCCCAGGAAGTCCTGCTTGAGCAAAAGGGACTTGTCAGCAGAGCAAATGCATACCCCCAACCTGGGCCCTGGCCAAGGGTCTGAGGTGGTTAAGTATATAGGAGCCGAGAGACCCCGAGACCTGGGCATCTGGCTAGNCAGGAAGTCCTGCTTGAGCAAAAGGGACTTGTCAGCAGAGCAAATGCATACCCCCAACCTGGGCCCTGGCCAAGGGTCTGAGGTGGTTAAGTATATAGGAGCCGAGAGACCCCGAGACCTGGGCATCTGGCTAGAGAGCCTAGGCCAGACCTCAGGGGCTGCACAGCAGCCTCTCCACCTAGCAGAGACAGGCTCATACAGACATTCTCTGTGGCCAGCCTGCCCTGTGGGAGAAGCTGGCACGATCCAGGGGGCTGGGAGGGAACTGGCACTTGAAATGTTTGTTCCTCCGCTCTGCTCCCAGGTTGCTAGGGTGAAATTCATAAACACACTGACTGGCTTCGTTGCTGATTAATGAGCTCCAGCTTTATGTCTGACAATCCTTGGACTTGAACCAAGTGGCTCCCAGCTCCTCTTAACAGAAATTCCAAGCCTTGTGCTTCTCCCCCAACCCCACGCTCCCCCAGCACAGTCCAGAGGGATAACTGGTCCTTCCTTCTCCACCGAGGGCCGCTAAACCCTCAACTCCTCTCTCCTTATTTGCCTGTTCAGTTCAGTCAGCTCAGTCTCTCAGTCGTGTCTGATTCTTTGTGACCCCATGGATTGCAGCACGCCAGGCTTCCCTGTCCATCACCAACCCACCAATGTCCATCGAACTGGTGATGCCATCCAACCATCTCATCATCTGTCATCCCCTTCTCCTGCCTTCAATCTTTCCCAGCATCAGGGTCTTTCCCAGTGAGTCAGCTCTTCATACCAGGTGGCCAAAGTACTGGAGCTTCAGCTTCAGCATCAGTCCTTCCAATGAATATTCAGGGTTGATTTCCTTTAGAATTGACTGGCTTGATCTCCTTGCCGTGCAGGGGACTCTAGAGTCTTCTCCAACACCACAGTTCAAAAGCCTCCATTTGCCTATTAGGTCCCTCCTAATTCAGAGACTGGCCGAATGGCCGTTCCCCCTCATGCGGCTGATGGAGCACTCGTGCCCTTGAGCTCATCCTTCTCATCCATGTCTGAGACCTTTCATGATTTCCCTACACTTATGTATTCTCTCTTGAACCAGATTTCATCTTCACAGGCTGTTCATGTGATTCACATTTCCCTTGTCCTTGAAAAAATAAAACCTAATTGTGGCTTTTAGCACAGCCTCTGTCCCAGGCCATACCACATCTCTCTCACCTCTCCTTCCAGCCCCCAAATCACTGCAAGCCATTGTCTAGGCCCAGGGCACCTCCTGTGTGTTTTGAATTCTTTTTTAAAAGACAGTTTTATTAAAGTATCCTTTACATATAATCAAAGAACCAATTTTAAGTATATTTTTGATGAGTTTACAAATATATACACATGTGTAACCACTATCACAATCAAGGTATAAAAGATTTTATTACCCTAAAAAGTTCTATTGTGTCCCTTCTCAGGCAACTACTGGTCCTCTTTTCTGTCATTCTAGATTAGATTTGTGTTTCTAAACTTCCACATAAGCAGAATCATACAGTATGTACCCTTTTGCATCTTGCTCTGTTTGCTCAGCATGTTTTTTGAGAGTCATCCATGTTGTTGCATGTCAGTAGTTAATTCCTTTTAATTGATGAGTAGTATTCCGTTGCAGAGAAGTACCATAATTTATCCATGTAGATGTACCATTATTTGTTTATCCATTTACCTGTTGAAGGATATTTGTGCTAGCTCCAATCTTTTAAAAGATACTATATATATAAAAAAAAAGATACTATGAATAGAGCTGCCATGAACTTGTATCCAAATCTTCGTGTGTTTTTTTTTTAGTTGCAGCATGTGAAATGTGGGATCTAGTTTCCTGACCAGGGATGGAATCCAGGCCCCCTGCATTGGGAGCTTGGGACCTTAACCACTGGACCACCAGGGACCTCCCTGTTTTCATTTATTTTGGGTAAATATCTAAGAGTAAAATGGCTGAGTCATATGGTAATTTTATGTTTATGTTGATAGTTGTTGTTGTTTAGTAGCTAAGTTGTGTCCGACTCTTTTGAGACCCCGTGGACTGTAGTCTGCCAGGCTCCTCTGTCCATGGGATTTCCCAGGCAAGAATACTGGAGTGGGTTGCCATTTCTTTCTCTAGGGGATCTTCCCCACTCAGGGATAGACTTGTGTCTCCTGTATTGAAGGTGGATTCTTTACCGCTGAGCCACCAGGGAGGCCCCCTTATGTTGATTAGGAAGTATCAAACATTTTCCAGAGTTTCTGTAGCATTTGACATTCCCACCAGCAGGGCATGAGAATTCCAGTTCCTCTGCATTTTGGTCAGCACTTGGTATTGTCAGTCTTTAATTTTAGCCATTCTAACCATTGTGTGATAGCACTCTGCTTTCTTTTAGATTTTTATCATGAAATATTTTCAGCATTTGAAACATTAAGAGAGATTAATATAATGAATACCATCAACCCAGCACCTAGCTTTGTCAGATGTTAGAATTTTATCATAATTGCCTCTCATCTAATTTCTTTTTATCCAGAGAGTCTACTGAGAATTCCATGTACAGCACAATCACAGGTCTACATTATGTTTAAGGAGAGAATTTAGTTTTGACCTTAGAAATAATTTTATTAAGCCAACCATTGACAACAAATTGCAGTAAATTTTAGTGACTATCAATATTTGTTTTTAAATAATTTAATCTTGATAAAAATGTTTCCAAATGAGCACCTTTTTTTAAAATCAGAAAGTTCAGTGTATAAAGCATGAAGTGGTGAAGCATCTTTTTAAACAGCTTCATTATGATATAATTTACATACATACCAGTCACCAATTTTTTTAAAAATTAATAATTTATTTATTTTTGGCTGTGCCGAATCTTCATTGCTGCATGGGCTTTTCTCTAGTTGCAGAGAGCAGGGGCTTCTCATTGTGGTGACTTCTGTCAGTGTGGAGCAAAGGCTCTAGGCCACATGGGCTTCACTAGCTGTGGCACATGGGCTCAGGACTTGCAGATCCTGGGCTCTGCAGCACAGGCTCAATAGTGGCGGCACACAGTCTTAGTTGCTCCGAGGCATGTGGGATCTTGCTGCAGCAGGGATCGAACCTGTGTCTCCTGCATTGGCAGGCAGATTCTTTACCACTGAGCCACCAGGGAAGCCCTCATTTTTATTTTTTAACTTTTTTTTTTTTTTTCGCTGCATCACAGTTTTCGGGATCTCAGTTCCCCAACCAGGGGTTGAACCCAGGCCTCTGGCAGTGGAAGCGTGGAATACTAACCACTGGGCCACTAGAGAATTCCCTCACCCATTTAAAGTGTACAATTCAATGCTTTTTAGTATATTTACAGATAGGTGTAACTATGATCCCTCTGAGTTCTGAGCTCTATTTTCATAAATTTGTTGAAAATTGGACACTTTAAATAAATATGACAACTGTGGAGATCATAGTCTCCCCCATTCCAATGTAAGTTATTGTTGCTGCTGTTTCTTATTGTTCTTTTTGAACTAATTCTGTAAAATGTATTCTTTTTTATGAGTGGCCGCTGAAGTCTGCTCATCAGCTTAGTGGTCAGCTAGTGAAGGGCCAGAGATGTCCTTAGGTGTCTGGAACCAATAAGTGTCTCAGTCACTGCTGCAGGGCTCAGTGTATATGTTGTTCGGTGCTCAGGCAGGCAGTTGACAGCTTTGCCATAGCCTTCACTTCCTATTGGCACAGAGCCTCAAGCTCAGTCAGAACTGAGAGATGAGGGCTCTCTCAGATCTCTCCTAGGCAGGTGGCCTTCTAGATTCCCAGGTGTATGCTGGAACTTTTCAAAGGCCTCCTCTATGGACATCTCCTTCTTAGCTCCTCCTCCTCTGTCGTCCCTCTCTCTGTTGACAGTACTTCCAGTTTAATTAGGACTTTTTAGATTACGGAAAACAGTTTTTCCTCAGGGAGGTCAACTGTAGGTCCCGTGTGTGGAAATCAGGGATACAGGCCACAGGACCTCTTCAGGCCACCAAACACAGAAAGGAGCCAGGCAGCAGAAGCCTGAGACTCTTCCAGGCCACCCTCTCATCACATCTCCCTGGCTCTTGGGCAATCTGCTGTCTTCTCTCCCTGATGATCACACTCTCTGCTTACTCACTCATCCTTTCTGTTCCCTCATAACCTCTGCTGACTCAGGGCCTACCCACATCGTGACCTTTTAGCTTCTGCTCCCACTATTATCTGATGAGTTCCTCAGCATGTCCTAGTTTTAAGCACCAAGTGAGGGGAAATCTTGTCTGGGCTTGTGGATTTACTTGTCTCAGGTTAAGTGTTCGCTCTCATCTGATTGGCCTTTTAAAGTGGGTGGAGTCAGGTGTTTCATTGAAAAACACCTTCCAGGGGGCCGTGGCTGGAACAGTCTCACTCAGAAGATGGTGAAGATTGGCAGACATCAAAAATGACATCCCTAGGACTGTCAAGTGCCATGGCAGAGCGTAATGATTAAGAGCACAGTGTCTGAAGCTAAACTGCCTCAATTTGCATTCCAGCTCCTCCACTTACTAGTTATGTGTCCTTAAGCAAGTTAACTTCTTGGAACCTCAGTTTTCTTACCTGTAAAATGGGAATGGTGGTAATACTCATACCTAGTACAGGAGGATTAAATGAATTAGTGCGTGTAAAGCACTTAGAATAATGTCAGATGCATAATATATACTTAATTAATGCTAGAAATCATTATCCAGCCACTAAACGTAGAAACCACAGACTCACGTTTCCCTCTCTATCTCCCACTTCCAACATCACATTCTATCAGTTTTATCACCAAGTTCCCTTATGGTTCCATCTGGACTGCCTCACTGTTTCTCTTTAAGAACCTGGCAGGCACCTCCCAAGTAGTGTCCTTGCTTTTTTGAATCTTCCTATTCTAGTCCCATCTTCTCACTGCCTCCAGAATAATATTCTAAAAAACACAACTGGTCATGACACTTTCCTTCTTGAAAAAACTCTAGTAGCCTCTGATGCATACAAAATAAAGTTTAAGTTCCTTAGCATTCCCAAGTTTGTCCCAACTGATCACTCTCAGCAGGATGAAGTACTGAACTAGTCTTTTATATGCCCTTGGGCATGCAGCCAGGCCTGCGTAGCTCCTTGTCTTAGGGCCTCTGAAGGGTCAAAACTGAGCTGCTCACACTGTTTACAACAGCCAAGACATGGAAGTAAACTCAATGTTCATTGACTGATGAATGGATGAATAAGATGTGGTGTATGTGTATACAGTGGAATATTACTCAGCCATCAAAATACTGAAATAATTCTATTTACAACAACATGGATGGACTTAGAGATTAACTAAGTGAACTAAGCCAGACAAAGACAAATATCCTATAATAGAATACATGTGGAATAAAAAAAAAAGGCTACAAATGAACTTATTTACAAAACAGAAACAGACTCATAGACATAGAAAACAAACTTATGGTTAACCAAAGAGGAAAGGTACAGGGAGGGATAAATTAGGAGATTGGGATTAACATATACAAACTGCTATATATAAAATACACAACAAGGTCCTACTGCATAATACAGGGAACTATATTCAATATCCTGTGATAAACCATAATGGAAAAGAATATGTATATGTATAACTGAATCACTTTGCTATACACCAGAAACTAACACAACTATACTTCAATCAAAACAAAACGAAGCAAAACAAAACAAAACTGAGCTGTTCAAGGCAAGTCCTCTTTCCAGTCTTTGGAGAAAACCTGGGTTGATGGAAGAGGTCCTTCGGGCTGACAAAGGAGTAACAGGAGGGAGCAGCATTCATCCCAGTGGGCAGAAAGGGGCACTGGCAGCTAATGCTTAACGAATTCAAACTCCCCCATGGCTTTCAGGGAAGGGTTTTTAAAGTAACATCTGGGGTGAGAGTTGTAGCTTGTGAACGTCCTTCTAATTGGTTGGTGGTGAGGTAACAGGGTGGTGTTTCAGGACACTTAAAAAATTTTTATTGGATATAATTGATTTACAATGTTGTGTTAGTTTCAGGTGTACAGCAAACTGAATCCGTTATGCATATATCCATTCTTTTTTAGATTCTTTCCCCATGAAATTCCCAGGCAGAGTATTGAGTAGTGTTCAATAACAAGCATATAGGTCCTCGTTAGTTATCTATTTCACATATAGTATGTATATGTCAATCTTCCAATTTATCCCTCCCCCAGGTAACCATAAATTTATTTTCAACATCTGTAACTCTATTTCTATTTTGTATATAAGTTCTTTTGTACCCTGTTTTTAGGTTTCACATATAAGTGATACCATAAATTTGTCTTTTTCTAACTTACTTCACTCAGTATGACAGTCTCTAGGTCCATACATGTTGCTGCAATTGGCATTATTTCATTCTTTTTTATGGCTGAGCAATATTCAATTGTATATATGTACCACATCTTCATCCACTCATCTGCTGATGGACATTTAGTTTGCTTCCATGTCTTGGCTATTGTAAATTGTGCTGCTATGAACATGGGGGTGCACACACCTTTTCGAGTTAGAGTTTTCATCTTTTCCAGACATATGCCCAGGAGTGAGATTGCTGGATAATGTGGTAGCTCTATTTTTAGTTTTTTAAGGAACCTCCATACTGTGTCAGGAAATTTAATCATCAACCTTCTGGTTCCAACCAGTCTGGGGTCTGCCTGCTTATGGTTGGCGTGAGGTCGTCATCCTCTACCTGGGTGGGGGGTCTTAGTTTCTATAGAACAACTAAAAGGTATGTCTCAGATTGTTATGTCTGTTTTGAGAGGAGAAACCAGGACTCCGGTTTCTCACTGTTGTTTAAGCTATCATTACTTTTCTTGCTTAACTGCTTTCCCTTTCTTTCTGAGTTCCCTCACTTCCCTAATTAGTAAGTGATTGAGTCTGCTCTTTGGAACTCACGAAAGGCCTAGGCGATTAAAGCTTTTTCTCTACAAACAAGAAATGGGAAATATGGAAGGGCTTCTGTACCCAGGAGGACCCTACAGGGTTCTGCTTGGTTTTACATCGATGTTTTCCCTGAAACTACCACTCTAGTGAACACGGCTCTAGCCCAGATTTCTCAGCAGAAAGATCAGACCATTACCTCTTACGCAGGATGGAGGGTGGGGCTGGCTGCAAAAGGTGAGTGTTGATGTCTCCAAGCCCAGAGATCTCCCCTTCACAAAGCTTCCTCTGTTGTCTCTGGGATTAGCTCTGCTTCTCAGGCCACACCACCTGGTTAGACAGCAGCCAGGGCTGAGGTTTGTTCTAGAACCTGAGATCGCCCTGGGGATGGAAAACTTGCTAATCAGAAATGGCAGTAACCATACTTCTCCTCCTCCTTTGTAGGTAGCACGAGTGATTTTCAAGGTGAGCTTCTAGGCCCACCGGCAGCTGTAGGACCTGGGAACTTGTTAGAAATGCAAATTCAGAAACTCTGAGGGAGGGGCCCAGCATTCTGTGCTTTAATGAGCTCTCCAGGGTAATGGGATGCAGCTTGAGTGTGAGAACTTGCTAAACTCTTTTAAGTCTTTCCGGGGATTTGATTAGAGTGCATCTTTCCTCCCCACTAAGTAACTCAGCTGGGGTGGGTGTTGACCTGAGCAGCTTCTGCAGAGGCTGGCGGAGCCTCTGGGATCAACTCTTTTTGATTTGGGAGCACTGATGGGTGAGGGACCTTAGGTAACTGGGTAGATGGAGACAGACTTATAAGCACCATTAAAAAAAAAAAAAAGTTCTCCTGTGGCCCACCTGAATGTGAGATCACAAACACAGCTTTTTTGTTATCTTTTTTAACCTCAGGTGTAGAGGGTCAAATTAATAACATTCCTGCGGTATATCAACAACAACGATCGAATAAGGCCTGTGGTGTGTGTGTTTGTGTGCGTGTGTATTTTCTTTTGATCTCTATTCCCCACTTCCATCCCCCCACAGACAATCATTTTAATGTATATCTTTTCCTTTATATAGGCTCTCACAAAATGGGTACTGATGTTTTCCATGAAAGTATTTTTGGTTTTAATGTAAATTGTATAGCCATGTAACAAACATATGGTAAACGCACACATCATAAGTGCACAGCTGGATGAATTTCCATAAAATGAGTACAGCTGTGTAACTAGCTCCCAGCCCAAAAAAGACAACATGATGAGTGTTCCAGAAGCTCCTCTCCAAGGGCAATTTGTCCAGACTTCTAACAGCATCAGTTAGGGTTCCTGTTTTTGCAATTGAGATGAATGGCACCTGTATGCATCTATTTCGAAATTACATTAATAGTATTGTGTTCTATAATTCATCCTGTTTCTTTTTTCACTTTTTCAGAAGCGTCCCTGGTACTATGTGTACATATAACCCTTTGCTTCTAATTTCTGCATGCTAGCTCTTTGCCGTCACCTCTAGAGCAGGTTTTAGGTTTTTCTGTGGACATGGTCCTTTTGTTTAGCTCCTCTTCACACCTGTGGTAGCAGCCTCCAAGATGGCCTCCAGTGATCTCTGCTTCCTGGTGCTTTCTGGTGTTCATGCCCTCCTGTTGAGTGTGGGTTGGACTTAATGAGAATAAGGCAGAGATGATGATGGGTGACCAGGAGAGTAGGTCATAAAAGGCAGGGTGGCTCGTCTCTCAGTCTCTCTCTTCCCCTCATCCCTCGGGCTGCGGGAACGCTTGTTGGGAGCAGTCCCATAGAGAGGCCCACGTGGCAAGGCACTGAGGCCTCTTGCCAACAGGCACATGAATGAGGTCAGAAGCAGATCCTGTAGGCCCAGGCAAGTCTTGGGAGACTACAGCCCTGGCTGCCGCCTTGACGGCAGCCTTGCCCATAAGCTCCCCTGAGCTTCCAGATTCCTAACCCTCAGAAGACACTGATAATAACTGTCCATTGTTTTAACCCGCCGCGTTTTGGAGTAATTCGTTACATAGCAATTTATAACTATTATCTTTCCCATCACAGTGTAGTGGTTCGCAGCTGAACTCTGAAACTAGGCTGTTTTGACTTAACTCCAGGTTAGGCTACTTCAAGGCTGTGTGACTCTGAGCACGTGACTTAATCTTTCGGTGCCTCAGGTTCCTCAGTTATAAAAATGGGGGACACTACTGTTCCCTGCTTCATCGGGTTATGAGGATTAAATACGTACATAAAAGGGGCTCAGCCAGGTGCCTGGCATGTAATTAGCAGTCGGTAAATGTTGATTGCTGTTGTTATGATTCTGGCTGATGGGAGAAGGCTACAGAGACTGTGTGAGGAGGAGGAGGTGAGGGAAACT
This sequence comes from Neotragus pygmaeus, assembly GCA_006410875.1. NCBI lineage: Eukaryota > Metazoa > Chordata > Mammalia > Artiodactyla > Bovidae > Neotragus > Neotragus pygmaeus. The sequence continues at coordinate 13,633 of SJYV01055303.1, read as the reverse complement.
GCCACAGCACCATGATCATGACTTCCAGAGAAGTAAGGGGGGGGTGAGTCTTTGCCAGTCCTTCTGAAACAGGCCTCTGTGATTTTGCCTCCAGGCAGAGGATGGCCAGCCTCTGTATATTGCAGGTGGGACCATCCTGCCCAGGTGAGGAGAGGCAGCCCTTAGGATGGCTCCATGGATGCCAGGCCTCAGGTCATGCCCATTCTTGGGTGAAGTGGCCATGATTCTGAGCATGCGTCCTTGGGTTTTAAAATCCCTGTTCCGGAAGATGAAGTCAGAGAATGCTTTAGAAAGGTTGGACTTTGACATATACACAGTACTATATATAAAATGGGCATCCCTGGTGGCTCAGTGGTAAAGAATCTGCCTGCTGATGCAGGAGACTCGAGTTCAATCCCTGGGCCAGGAAGATCCCCTGGAGAAGGGAATGGCAACCCACTCCAGTATTCTTGCCTGGAAAATTCCCTGGGCAGAGGAACCTGGAGGACTACAGTCCATGGGGTTACAAAGAATCAGACACAACTGAGCGACCGAGCATGCACACACACATACACACACAAAAAATAGATAATAAGGACCTACTGGATAGCACAGGGAACTCTCCCCAATAGTCTGTAATGACCTACATGGGAAAAGAACCTAAAAAGAGTGGATGTATGTATATATGTATAACTGACTCACTTTGCTGTATACCTGAAACTAATACAATGTTATAAATAAATTATAGTCCAATAAAAATTTAAAAAAAGTTTGAACTGTGGCTGAAACTGGAAACACTGGGATTTCTAGTTTCCAGTATGCAGGAAGTATGTTTTCCTTTTCCCAAAGGAAAAACATTTGTTTCCAATTTATTTGTAAGCCTGACATAAGCTTTTTTTCCTCAACCGGAAGGTATTATGGACTGTTTACTAAAGGAGAGAAGGGTTAGGAAAATGTAAGCAGCAAATTTTTACCACAAAAGTAAGATGAATTACTGAGAGAAACCAATCCAAAAAGCCATACATACTGCACAATTCCAACTATATGATATTCTGGAAACCACAAAGCTATGGACACAGTGAGAGGATTAGCAGTTGCTGGAGGTGGGGGAGGGATGAGCAGGAGAAGCACGGAGGATTTTTAGGGCAGTGGCATTATCCTTTCGGGCTTTCCCGATGGCTCAAGCGGTAAAGAACTCGCCTGCCAGTGCAGGAGACACAGGAGACTCGGGTTTGATCCCTTGGAGTAGGAATGGCAACCCACTTCAGTGTTCTTGCTTGGGAAATGCCGCGGACAAAGGAGCCTGGCCGGCCACAGTGCATGGGGTCGCAGAGAGTCGGACATGGCTGAGCACACACTAAAACCCTGAAATGGTGGATACAGGTTATTATACGTTTATCCGAGCCCACACAACACCGAGAGTGAACCATAATGTAAACTCTGGACTTCGGGTGACGATGGTGTCAGTGTAGGTTCATCGGCTGGAACAAACATACCACTCGAGGGGAGATGTTGATAATGGAGGAGGCTGCGTGTGTTGGGGGAGGGCAGGAGTTACGGAGAAATCGCTGCACCTTCCTCTCAATTTTGCTGAGAACCTAAAACTGCTCTAAAAAATTTTTTTTTAAAATTCAAGTAAAATGAGAAAGAAAACTTCAATTTGAGAGCATATTATTTAGAATTCTGAGTATAAGTACCGGAAGTTTCAAGCTTCCTGAACCTCCGAAGAAGGTTATAGGTCATAGGTGTCTGGTGAAACAGAAAAGAGATTTTTGTTTTGGGAGCAGCAGCTGGGGCTCGGAAGGCAGCAGGGAGTTCAGGCCGAATTCCTGTGGCCTGTCCCTGTCTACGCCAGCATGTCTTTATATTCTTTCTCTCGCCCCGCCTCAGCCTTTTGTTCTTTCACACAGCTCCCCTCCTCAGGCTCACAGCCTCCGACAATCCCCTACTTACACAGAACGCTTTCTGGCTCTTCATAAACACTGTTTTCTGTTTTCTCCATCCCAATCCTAAATTCCCAGGCAAAGGGCCGCCGGTGGTCCAGTACCTCGGGGCGGGTGTTTGCTCCCTGCCCCAGCAGCTCGACCCGCGGGCTGGGGCTGGGGGACCCCCTACATGGGAAGCTGCCTGGAGCCCATCCCTGCAGAACAACAACGAATAAGGGTTCCCGGAGGTGTGCAGGGGCTGCGGACTGTTAGCTGGGCCGAGTTCTGTGACCTGTGACAGTCCTCTCCCCAGAAGCAGATCATGTTTGCTGCTGGCAGAACTCTGCTCCACTTTTTCCCTTTTGATTTAGGGCCGGTGCAGGGGCTTGGATTTGGAGCGACTCTTTACCGCCAGCTCGCCTTAATTCGTCCTTCTTATATAACCAAACGGCAACCGAGAGGATATTTGGATTCCGCATGCTTCTGTTGTTGTTATTGCAGTAGTTTATTAGTGTGCAAAAAAAATTAAAAGGAAGAAATGAAATATCCTTGTTTATGTTCTAGTGCGCGGNGTAATAAGTAAAATACTAAATGAATAAATGGTAGCATTGAAAAAAAGTCTATTAAGAAAAAGTCCTGAAAATGGATGTGGTGATGGTTGTACAACATGAATATTTTTTTTTTTTTTTTGGCCACACCATTTAGCATGTAAGAGTTTAGTTCTCTGCAAGTGAAAGTGTTAGTCGCTCAGTTGTGTCCAACTCTTTGTGACCCCCCATGGACTGTAGCCTACCAGGCTCCTCTGTCCATGGGATTTCCCAGGCAAGAATATTGGAGTGAGCTGCCATTCCCTTTTCCGGGGGGTCTTCCAGACCCAGAGATTGAATCCCGGTCTCCTGCATTGCAGGCAGATTCTTTACCATCTGAGTTACCAGGGAAGTTCCACAATACAAATGTATTTAATGCCACTGACCTGTACACCCCCAAATGGCTCAAATGGTCAATTTTATGCTGTGGATATTTTACCAAAATAAAATTTTTAAGTACTTTACCCCAATAATTTGAAATGCCATATACTTTGTCATATACTAAATTGCCAAATATATTTGAGTCTCTTTCTAGACTTTCTCTAATCTATTCCACTGGTTTCTTTGCTATTCATGTACCAATATTACATTGTTTTCATTCTAGAGGCTTTATAGTATTTTTAATATATGTTGGGAAAAAATCGTGAAATTTATGCCAACAAATTTGACAACTTAGGTGAAATGGAAGAAGTCCTTGAAAGACATAAACTGTTGAAGCTCAATAAGAAGAAATAGTTAACCTGTTTAGCCTTATATTGATTAAAGATATTGAATTTATTGAAAACTTTTCTACAAAGAAAACTCCAGGCCCAACTGGCTTTATGGGAGTATTCCAATAAATATTTAAAGACAAAATGAGTCAATTCTCCACAAGCTCTTCCAGGAAATTAAAGAGGAGAGACTATTTTCCAAATCATTCATGAGGTGGTCAGCATTACTCTATACCAAAATCAAACAAAAATTTTATAAGAAAACTATATACCAATGTACTTCAGAAACACTAATGCAAAAGTTCTTAACAAAATTTGAGCAAATCAAATTCAATAATATATAATAAGAAAAATACATCATATCGGAGTGGGTTTTATCCTAGGAATGCAAGATTAGTTCAATATTCAAAATTAATCAGTGTAATTCACTATACCAATGATGAGAAAAACCATACTATCATGAATATGAGATATATCTCTCTCACATCTTCTTTATATATAATAGATTACATCTCAGCCATAAAAAAGATGAAACCTTGCCATTTACAAAAACATGGATGGATCTTGAGGGTATTATGCTAAGTGAAATGTCAGAAGAAAGACAAATATTGTATGATTTCACTCATATGTGGAATATTTTAAAAAAAATGAACAAACCAAATGAAACAAAAAAAATGTGTAGATACAGAGGGCAGAGTAGAGGCTATCTGTATGGCTGGTAGCATAACTGATGACATTTTGGGCTCTTTCAGTTTCTCCCATCTTTTCACTGACCCTACCCAGACTGTACTATGTAGTGAATCACTTATCTGTCATCAAGGGTTTTGTAGTTAATAGGGGTTGTTTCATAATCATCAGGATCTGGTAGGCTCTATGCTTTCTTAGTCCCCAAACAATGATGAAAACCCTTTGTGACGTATTCCCAGTGCCCACATGACTAGCTACCCATTCGTAAATCTTGATTTAGGAATGCATGGTCTGTTTTCAAGTATCTGTACCCCTACCCTAGATTAACTATAAAATTGTCCCAATGCCCCACACTGGTGCACAGTGTAGCTGCCAACTTGATTATATGGAGCTGATTGCCTAATCTTTTAGTCTCAAGGTGACTTCTTGGTTTCATAGGCACTTTTTGTTCCCTCAGTCCCCCAATATTACCAGAGGAAGGGGGGCAAATTGGGTAAAGGGGATCGACTGTATGTTGATGAATGAAAACTAAATTTTTGGTGGTGAGCATGTTCTAGTGTATAAAGAAGTAGAAATACAGGAATTCCCCAGTGGTCCAGTGGTTATGACTCCTCACTTTCACTGTCAAGGGCCCAGGTTCAATCCCTGATAGGGGAACTAAGATCCTGCAAGCTGAAATAGAAATATAATGTTGTACACATGAAACTTATACAAAAGAATGTTACCTCAATTAAAAAAATTTTAGAAAAAGAAAAAAATGGCCGCCATTATATATCTTCTTTGTACCTGCATCCCTTTTCGATGCAGAGTAGCTGCCCCCATCAAGAACTGCAGCCCTTGAACCTGAGCTGACCTTGGGACTTGCTCTGACCAATTAAATACGAAGTGTTATTCCTGGTTCAGGCCTATCTCAAAAGGCTGTGAGCATTTTTTTGCTGTTTCAGCTTACTCTTTTGCAACTCAGCTACCTCCCTGTGAACAAACCCAGGCTAGCCTTGGGAGATGTGAGACTGCATGGAAGAAATACAATCTAACTAGCTGATGCTATCTCAGACCAGCCTGACCCCAGCCAACCTGGCAGTTGATGTCACAGATGTGGGCATGAGCCAAGTGCATCTGGGGCTTAGCCCAGATTGCCAGTCTGCTAAATCCAGAGTTGGTACTTTAAGGTAGGGATCCCCAACCTCCGGGATCTCATGCCAGATGATCTGAGGTGGAGCTGATGTAATAATAATAGAAATAAAGTACACAATAAATGTAATACACTTGAATCATCCTGAAACCACCTCTCCACCCCCTGGTCCATGAAAAAATTATTTTACATGAAACCCATCCCTGATACCATAAAGGCTGAGGACCACTGCCTTAAGGCACCAAGCTTTGTGGTTGGTTGGTTTGTAGCAAAAGCTCACTGACTCAGTATGACAATGGACTTTTTTGATGAGGAGCCTAACCCTCTCAGATGCTGGCTTCCTTAAAGTTGGAGAGTTCGAGGGACACTGCTTGGTAATGTAACCAAGCAGGACCCTATGGGGGCCTTCCCAGAACAGACACCTCCCCCTACCCATATCCTCCACCTGCCTCTTGTCTGTAGGAAAACTGTAGCCTTCTAGCCCTTCCCCGGGTTCCAAAGAATGTAATCAGAGTCGTGAGAAAATGCAGAAAGACCACAGTCAAGCAGGACAAAATAATGATAGTTTAGCCCTTAAACAAAGTCAGGGACATTTAGTTCCTCCTCAAAGACTAGAGATAATATTCTGAGCCAAATCCTTGGAGCTGTTTCACAGAGACCGAAACCCCCACCACATAGAAGAAGTTAACTGTCTGCTGGCCACAAGCATATAGGCCCCAGACCAGGAGGAACCAGGTGGCTGATGATGTTGACTTTTGATTCCCTCATCACCAATCCATCGGAAGAATGTCCACCAGCTGATCACATACCCAGCAAACTTCTCTCTCCTCTTTAAAAACCTTCCGCGAAAGCCACCAGAGTTGGGTCTTTTGACCCTTAAGTACTGTCTAGGCTCCTTGCTGGAAGCCCTGAGACAGATGGTGCGCCTTCTTTCCCCACAATTGGGTGTCAGTAGATGGGCTTTACTGTGCGGGAGAGCGGATCCAAGTTTGGTTCGGTAACCCTAAGGGTTAGGGGAAAACTTTTGGACATGGCTGTTCCCTTCAATAACGCTGAAGAAGTCTTTCCTGGTGGCTCAGTGGTAAAGAATCCTCCTGCCTAATGTAGGAAGCACTGGTTTGATCCCTGATCCAGGAAGATCCCACATGCTGCGGAGCAACTAAACCCATGTGCCGCAACTACTGAGCCTGTGCTCTAGAGCGCGGGAGCTGCAACTGAGCCCAAATATGCTAAAGCCCCTGCTCCACATCAGTAGAAACCACTGCAATGAGAAGCCCGTGCAGCAACAAAGACCCAGCACAGTCAAAAATAAAGAAATAAAATTATATAAAATAATGCTAAAGAAAGCTAGGCTTTCTTAGAGGTCATGTTTCCAGCCGTAATTGTTTTTGGAACTCAGACTCCAGTATGAAGGAGATATGGGTGAATCAGCACCTGGCTGAGGATTTCAGTGTACTGATGGTGGGGCATGGGGATAGGAAGGGGTGGGTAGCCAAGCTGGCCCCCTAAAAAGCAAGCCCACTGGCTCCCCCATGGGCCTCCAGGATCCTTTGCAGCCANCTGTGTTCTGCCCTCGGCTTGTGATAAGTTCTGGGCTCTGTACCGCTGTCCCTCTGTGACAAGGTCCGTGCTGTGTGCCACGGTCGCCCTGTTAAGAGGTACGTGCTGTGTGTTGTGGTAGCCTTCTGCAGAAGTCTGGGCTGTGTGCAGCGGTCAGCCTGTTCCAAAGTTCGGGCTGTGTACCATGGTCACAATCTCCTGAGGTCTGGGCTGTGTGCTGCAGTCGCCCTGTTTCACAGTCCGGGCTGTGTTCTGCGGTCGCCATCTCCCGATATGCGGGCTGTGTTCCGCAGTCGGCTGGTGACGAGTTCAGGGCTGTGTGCCGCAGTTGCCCTTCACTGAGTTTCGGACTGTGTTCCGCGGTTGCCCTACATCAAGGTCCGGCCTGTGTGCCGCTGTCGCCCTGAGCTGAGGTCTGGCTTGTGTGCCACGGTCACCCTTCACCGAGGTACATGCTGAGTTCTGTGGTTGGCTAGCGACAAGTTCCTGGCTGTGTGTCGCAGTCGCNCAACCGGAAGAGTTCGGGAAAGGTCAAAAGGAGACACCACATGTCCGACCACCTCCCAGAATCCTTCTCTCTGGCATCCATCTTGGCTGAACAAGGTGTGCACCATCAGGAAGGTCTGAGTCAGAATGATTGGCTAAAGATAACCCAGAAACTAATCCCATCACCATAAAACCCGAGACTGCAAGCCGGCCGAGCTGTGCTCCTGGGTTCCCTTACCCTACTGCTCTCCACCCGGGTGCCCTTTCCCAATACAGTCTCTTGCTTTGTCAGCACATGTGTCTCCTTGGACAATTCATTTCTAACTGTTATATAAGAGCCCAGTTTCGGGCCCTGGAAGGGATCCCCTTCCTGCAACAGTAAGGTGGTCTGGTATTCCTATCTCTTTAAGAATTTTCCATAGTTTGTTGTGATCCGCACAGTCATAGTAGCTTTAGCATAGTCCGTGAAGCAGCAGTAGATGTTTTTTCTGAAATTCTCATGTTTTTTCTATGATCCAACAGATGCTGCCAATTTGATCTCTGGTTCCTCTGCCTTTTCTAAACCCAGCTTGTACATCTGGGAGTTCTTGGTTCACGTACTGTTGAAGCCTAGCCTGGAGAATTTTGAGCCTAGCTTGGAGAATTTTGATTTGTGGTTACCCTGATTTTCAAGTATGTTAACCCAGTACTGTATCTACATGCTTTAGACTGGTAGTCATATAGGCTCAAGCACATTCTTTAGAAAAAACTACAGAACTTGCCTGGTTAAGAATCTGTCTACCAATGCAGGGAACATGGAATTGAGCCTGGTCTGGGAAGATCCCACATACCAAGGGGCAACAAAGCCAATGTGCCACAACTACTGAAAGCCTGTGCTCTGCAACAAGAGAAGGCACTGAAACAGGGATCCTGTGCAGCATAACTAGAGAAAGCCTGCAAACAGCAGCAAAGACCCAGCGCAGCCAAATGAATTAAGTAAAAAAAAAATCTACAATTTTTTATTCCCCTTCCCCACATTTTATGGTTTTGATGTCCTCTTTTACATCTTCATGTTGATCTTTCTGCCTTTCTTTGGAGTTATAATTGAATTCACAAAAAATGCTTGTATTCTGTGTACTAGCTTCCCCCACTACCTGCACCACGTGGCTTTAGGGATCTTAGTTGCCTGTCCAGTGGAAGCACTGAGTCCTAACCACGCGACCACCAGGGAATTCCCTGTACTCACTTATTTAAGTGATTTACTTTCCAATTGTTATTTTCTCTTACAGATTCTTGCTGCTTTTCTGTTTCAAGAAGACCTTTCAATATTTCTTTTAGGATTGGTTTAGTATTGCTGTAGTCTTTTAGTTTTTATTTCTCTGAGAAATTCTTTATCTCTCCTTCTATTTTAAATGATTATCTTGCTGAGTAGAGTATCCTAGGTTGCAGGTTTTTCCCTTTCAGGATTTTGAATATTTCTTGCCACTCTCTTTTGGCTTGCCACTTTCTGTAGAGAAATCAGCTGATAGCCTTATGGGGGTTCCCTTATAACTAACTTTGTTTTTTTCTTACTGACTTTAGAATCCTCTCTTTAACTTTTGCCATTTTCATTATGGCTTAGTGTAGGTCTGTTTGGTTTCATCTTGTTTGGGATCCTCTATACTTCCTGTACCTGGATGTCTATTTTCTTCTTTAGGAAGTTTTCCACCATAATTTCTTCATATACATTTTTGATCCCCATTTCTCTTTCTTCTCCTTCTGGGAACCCTGTTATGAGTAGGTAGGCTCACTTTATATAATCTGATAGGTCTCATATATTGCTTTCATTTTTCTGTCCACTGTTCTGGTTGGGCAGTTTCTATTATTCTGTCTTCCAGATCATTTATTATTCTTCTGCATTATTAAAGTTGCTATTTATTGCCTTTAGCTCAGCTTTCATCTTAGCACATGAGTTTTCTAACTTTAATTGGCTCCTCTTTATAGTTTCTAATTCCTTGTTATAGTGATCTGCACTTCTATTGATAGCCTTTTGTAATTCCTTCAGTAATTTTGTAACTTCTTTTTTGAACTGAAGATCTAGTAGACTGGAGAGGTTGGTTTCATTGTTTGTTCTTTCAGGGGATTTCTCTTACTCTTTTAATGGGGAGTGCTTCTTCTGCTTCTTGATTTTACTTATATTTGTCTGACTATGAATTTAGGAGAAACAGTTATTTAGTGTCATCTTGGAGGTGTTTGTCATCCTTGTGCTATACCATTTAGAGAATGAAACACACATACACACAGAGCCACCTCATCATATAAGGATGGAGATTTAAGTTTCAAAAGATCCATCTATATAAAGTAGATAACTGACAAGGACCTACTGTGTAACACAGGGGACTATACTCAATATTTTGTAATAACCTATAATGGAAGAGAATGTAAAATATATATATATTTCAATAAAAATTTAAAATAATACTAAGAAAAGATCCAAAGATCCTATAATCTTATAAGGCAGTCTTTTATTTTTCATTTATTTATTTTTATAATTTTATTTATTTATTTTTGGCTTTGTTGCTACAGAGGCTCTTCTCTGGTTGCGGCACACAGCTTCTCATTTTGGTGGCTTCTCTTGTTACAGAGCACAGGCCCTAGAATGCATGGGCTTCCATACTTATGGCGCACGGATTTAGTTGCCTCATGGCATGTGGGATCTTCCAGACCAAGGATCGAACCTGAGTCTCCTACATGGACAGGCAGATTCTTTACCACTGAGCCACCAGGGAAGCTTATAAGGCAGTCTTTTAAATGGGACATCCAATTTTATGAAAATCTTACTATGTTGTCCCTATTTCTCTCATTTTTCCTTAATTTGACCAGACAAATGTTCAGAATATGAGATTTGGGGACCAGTCCAGGGTTTAGGGCTTCCCCGGTAGCTCGGATGGTAAAGAATCCACCTGCAGTGCAGGAGACCTGGGTTCAATCCCTGGGTCGGGAAGATCCCCTGGAGAAGGAAATGACAACCCACTCCAGTATTCTTGTCTGGAGAATTTCATGGACAGAGGAGCCTGGCAGGCTATAGTCCATGGAGTCGCAAAGAGCTGGACACCACTAAGCGACTAAACATTTTCACTAGGGTTTAGAAACTTCTTCACTGATCCCCTACCAGGGCCCCTGGAATCTTCGCATCTGGTTATCTTGTTTCCTTCTTCAATTAGTATTCCCAGTTTGCTTTTTAAGCTTATTTATTTATTTATTTTCATTTTATTCCCCTGAAGGAGGGCAAGGCAACCCACTCCAATATTCTTGCCTGTGAAATCCCATGGACAGAGGAGCCTGGTGGGTTACAGTCCATGGGCTTGCAAAGAGCCGGATATGACTGAAGTCCATCAGTCCATGGGGTTGCAAAGAGTCAGACATGACTTAGCGACTGAACAACAACTTCATATATATTTATATGAAGTTCATTTATAAACATTTATATGATTAAAAAATCATATATAAACTTCATTTATGTGTATGTTTCCCAGGTGGCGCTAGTGGTAAAGAACTTGCCTGCCGATGCAGATGAGAGTTTGATTCCTGGGTCAGGAAGATCCCCTGGAGAGAGAGCATGGAAACTCACTCCAGTATTCTTGCTTGGAAAATATCATGGACAGAGGAGCCTGGTGGGCCATAGTCCATGGGCTTGCAAAGAGCCGGACATGACTGAAGCGACTGAGCACAGCACAGCACACAGCTTTATAATGTTGTGTTAGTTTCAGGTATATAGTGGAATGATTCCGTTGTACATAGNCCCTGCCAGCAACAGTAAGTTCATTCTGGAAGTCTGTGAATCTTTTTCTGTTTTATAAGTTAATTTGTATCAATTCTTTTCAGATTCCACATATAAGGGATGTCATACTACATTTCTCCTTCTCTGTCTGACTTCCTTCACTCAGTATGACCATCTCTAGGTCCATCCAGGTTGCTGCAAATGACTCAGTGTTGTTGTTGTTGTTTTTTCTTACCAAGAGATTTCTTTGTAGATGAGATTCATAGCTTGGAGAAGACAGTTGTTTTCCAAAGGGCTCAGAGCTTTGCTATAGACACGCTGCTTCCCCTGATTCCATAATATGTTGGAGAAGATAGTCAACTAGCTCAACTTTGTTCAAAATGAGGAGAATCTCCTTTCAGACCTTCTGATAGCTCTTGAAAATGTGTATCTTTTCTGGTGGTTTATTAGCACGCAACCAGACCTACATGTTTGCAGATAAAGTAGTCCTCTGAAAAATGAACAGGTAAAAATATGCTCTAATGAAAAGAAAAACCTAAAAACAGTATGTTTAAAAAAAAAAGTTGTTTACAGAATTATAGACAGAGAACAGACTGGTGGTTGTGAAGGGGTGGAGGTTGGTTGGANTTCCATATAAGTGATATTATATTTGTCTTTATCTGACTTACTTAGTATGAGAATCTCTAGGTCCATCCATGTTGCTGCAAATTGGCATTAGTTTATTCATTTTTTTTGTAGCTGAGTAATATTCTATTGTATATATGTACTATGTCTTTTTTTGTGGGGAAGGCTGCTCCCTCAGCAGTGAGAATGTGTTGTCCTAACCACTTCACCGCCAGGGAATTCCCTGTACCATGTGTTTGTTTGTTTGTTTTTTTAATAAATTCCTATGTTGATGGATAGTCAAGTTGCTTCCATATCTTGACATTTATTGTAAATAGTGCTGTTATGAACATTGGGGTGCATGTATCTTTTCAGATTAGTTTTCTCTAGATATTTGCCCAGGTGTGTGATTGCTGGATCATATGGTAGTTCTTTTATTTTATTTATTTTATTTTTTTGCTGTGCTTGATCCTCATTGCTGTGCAGGCTTTTCTCTAGTCACGGTGAGCTGGGGTTACTCTCTAGTTGCAGTGCACAGACTTTTGATTGTCATGGCTTCTCTTGTTGCTGAGCACAGGCACTAGGGTGTGAGGGCTTCAGTAGTTGTGGCATGAGGGTTCAGTAATTGTGGTTCTTGGGCTCTAGAGCACAGGCTCCATAGCTGTGGTGCATGGGCTTAGTTGCTTCTTGGAATGTGGTGTCTTCCCAGATCAGGGATTGAACCTATGTCTCCTGCATTGGCAGGAGGACTCTTTACCACTGAGCCACCAGGGATGGCACTGGTAGTTCTATTTTTAGTTTTTAAAGGAACCTCCATAGCATTCTCTATAGTAGCTTTGCCAATTTACATTCCCACCAACAGTGTTGGGGAGTTCCCTTTTCTCCACACCCTCTCCAGCATTTATTGTTTGTAGATTTTTAAATGATGGTCATTCTGACTGGTGTGAGGTGATACCCCATTACAGTTTTGATTTGTGTCTCTCTAATAATTAGTGATGTTAAGCATCTTTTCATGTGTTTATTGGCCATCTATATGTCTTCTTTGGAGAAATGTATATTTAGATTGCCCACTTTTTGATTTTTTTTAATATGTAGTTGCATGTTGCTATTTGTCTATTTTGGAGATTAGTCCCTTGTTGGTTGCTTCATTTACAAATATTTTCTCTCATTTTGTGGGTTGTTTTTTAATTTTTTATGATTTTCTTTGTTGTACAAAAGCTTTTAAAAGTTTAATTAGGTCCCATTTGTTTATTTTCATTACTNTTTTGATTTTTTTTAATATGTAGTTGCATGTTGCTATTTGTCTATTTTGGAGATTAGTCCCTTGTTGGTTGCTTCATTTACAAATATTTTCTCTCATTTTGTGGGTTGTTTTTTAATTTTTTATGATTTTCTTTGTTGTACAAAAGCTTTTAAAAGTTTAATTAGGTCCCATTTGTTTATTTTCATTACTCTTAGAGGTGGATTCAAAAAGATATTCTGTTATTTATGTCACAAAGTATTCTGCCTATCTTTGCTTCTAAGAGTTTTATAGTATCTGGTCCTACATTTAGGTCTTTAATCCATTTTGACTTTAGTTTTGTATATGGTGTTAATGAATGTTCTAATTTCATTTTTTTACATATAACTGTCTAATTTTTCTAGCACCATTTATTGAAAAAACTGTCTTTCCTTCTTTGTATCTTCTTGCCTCCTTTGTCATAGATTGACCATGGGTGTATTTCTGGGCTTTCTATCCTGTTCTGTTGATCTGTATTTCTGCTTTTGTTTCAGTACCATACTCTTTTGATTACTGTAGCTTTGTAATATAGCCTGAGGTCAAGGAGCCTGATTCTTCCGGCTCCATTTTTCTTTCTTAGGATTTCTTTAGCTATTCAAGGTCTTTTGTGTTTCCATACAAATTAAAAAATGTTTTGTTCTCAGTTAAGTTCAGTCGCTCAGTTGTGTCTGACTCTTTGTGACCTCATGAGCCGCAGCATGCCAAGCCTCCCTGTCCATCACCAGCTCCCGGAGTCCACCTAAACCCATGTCCATTGAGTCGGTGATGCCATCCTCTGTCGTCTCCTTCTCCTCCTGCCCTCAGTCTTTCCCAGCATCAGTGTCTTTTCAAATGAGTCAGCTCTTCGCATTGGGTGGCCAAAGTATTGGAGTTTCACCTTTAGCATCAGTCCTACCAATGAACACCCAGGACTGATCTCCTTTAGGATGGACTGGTTGGATCTCCT
>SJYV01055299.1:5774-19266 GCA_006410875.1 Neotragus pygmaeus | reverse complement strand
AGATAAAGCCAGTTGGCCGGACTTTTGCCTCCATGACCCTGACTTTGGAGCTGCCCCAGGCCGAGTTGGGGAGCTGGCCGTGGCAGCCGGAGCACGCGGGCCTTGGGGGCAGGGGTGGCCCACCCGAGCCCCCGCAGACGCGCTGCTGATGCTCCTGAGGCTGCGCCTTTGGTCTGTCTGCCATGGACATCCTTCCAGGCATCTCTCAGGACAGGAGCTCCCGCTGTTCTCAGTGACCAGCCTCTTCTTCCAGGCCAGCTAGCAGGGTTTAGGGGGAAGAGGAGTTTGGATTCAGATGTGGATTCAGAGTCTAGCGCTGCCACTTGTTAGCAGAAAACCCAAGAAAAGTGAGTGTTCTGAACCTCCGTCTCACGTCTGCCTGGACCGAGGCATGAGACCAAGCCTGGATGTCAGCTCAGGTCCTAGTAAGACTCCAAAGTCACCTTTTGTTGCTGCTTAGTCGCTCGGCCGCGTGTGACTCTGTGACTCCTTGGACTGTAACCCACCAGGCTCTCTGTCCATCGGGTTCTCCAGATGAGAACACTGGAGTGAGTTGCCATTTCCTATTCCAGGGGATCTTCCTGACTCAGGAATTGAACCTGGTCTCCTGCATTGGCGCGTGGATTCTTTGCCAGTGAGCTACCTGGGAAGCTGCTAATGTCGACCCAAGGATAAACAGGTGTGAAATCTCACCAGTGAAAGTCACCAGCAGGCAGGCCCGCTAAGCCTCCTCCCTGGCTCCTCTGGCCAGCAGGGAGCGGGGCTCGTGCTGGTCCCGTTTCACAGCTCAGATCAGCGACGGCCGTGCCCCTGGGGGCAGAGCTCCCTTAGGGGTGCAGATGGCAGGCTCCAGTTCGAGTGTTCTTCGGCTCGAAGAGCAGCACCCCTGCCGTGGGCCTCAGGCTGCATCGCCCCTGTGCCCTGTTCACAGGCTCTTCCTGCCCGTCCCCCCGACACTGGGCCCGCTGACCCCTCGCCTGCTGGCCGCTGCGCCTCTGTCCTTGGTGTCTGCCGAGCTACGCCCGTCACTCTTCACCTCTTCTCAGGATGGCCTCTCTGCTCGTGGGCACAGCTGTGTCTGTTCCATCACTCTCCTCTCTGGTGGTTTCCCAAGGCAGCGGACAGTCACACGGGTGCCTTGGCCCGTCTGCATGGCTCTCCCACCACCCCTGTCTTTCCAGTTGCCAGGTGACTCCACCCAGGGCAGGTGTGCTCAGGTGCCAGGTGTACCTGTGGGAATATGTGCTGTGGGAGCACTCAGGGGGACTTGGAGGGGCGGGGTGTGGGGAGGCGGGAGGAGCTGGAAGGCTGCTCAGCGGTGTCTGCACAGGGAAGCGCGCAGTCAGCCTCCAGGCTGGCTTTAGGTGTGGGGTTGATTATCTGTGGCTGTGTGGTGGAGTGGAGCATGATCGTGGCGGCTCCTGGTATGTGCTGGGCACGCTTGTGGTCTGGCGTGATGCTAGTGGGGGCGGGGCTGCTGCCCCCTCGGGCTTGGAACGGCAGGTGGGCAGGTTCACGGAGGACCCCAGGTGCCAGCGGGCGAACCCAGGCTTGGCCAAGACAGAGGAAGGGCGTCACGGTGGCAGGGACAGAAACGCAGGGCGGCTGCCTGGGCTCATCCCCAGCGAGATCCACCCGGCCACCCACGCGCCGGGGCATTTCATGGCCTGCCTCCCACTGAGGCAGCCCGTCACCCGGGGCACTCGGGGTGTCTGGTGCTGCCGCTCGGCTGCCGCCCTGATGCTGCCAGCCTGTCATCACGCTGGCAGGATGGCCTTGCTCCCGTCACTGCCCATTTAGCCCAAATGCCGTGGATGCAGCAACCCAGGGCACAGTGCTGAGTCTGCCTTCGGGTGAGGCTGCACTGCAAAGTACGTTTTAGCAGTAGCTTCTGTACAAGTCGAGCTAACAGCTGTTTTTGCTCTGGGGGTACATGCTAAGTGGGACAAGGTAAATGGATTATCCGAGCTTTGCATTCGTCTCCCTCTCGGGGGGTTATCAAGTTAGATGTTTTTAGGGATGAAGTATTATATTCTCTAGAGATTTATCCTTGTTTTGAACTAGGTTGGGTACAAGAACTCAGGGGTCTAAGTCAGGCACATCCCCTCCTTGGCTAAGAGAAATAAAAACCTACGAAGGACCAGCCAGACCTGTGTGTGAGTTCTAACAGAAGCTGAAAGTGGAAACGACCAAGCTAGGTGTCCCCCAGCTGAGGTCTCGGCGACTGGGGGTCTACCGTATGATGGCGCATTGCTCAGACATTGAAAGGAATGGAGTGCCGAGAATGGAATGCTGAAATGTGGGTGCGTGTTTAATATCATGTGAGGTAAAAGAAGCCAGACATTAAAAGTTGCACACCATCCGATTCCATTTGTTTGAAGCACCTGGAGCAGGTAAATCTATAGAGACAGGAAGTAGATCAGTGGTTGTTGGGGGCAACGGGGTGGGTGAGATAGCCCCTGGGTGCAGGGTGCCTGCTTAGTGGGTGACCTACTCTGGACTTAGATGGTGGTGATGATTGCACACTGTGAATGTGCGAGAAACTCTGGATTATATACCTCAAGGCAGCAAGCTGTGTTGTGTATGAGGTAGATCTCAAAGATGTTCAAAAATAATAAACTTTTTAGAAAACCAGGCAGAACCCCGCCTCAGCCACCCTCAGGCTCTGTGACCTTAGCTAAGCTCCTTAAGCTTTCTGCCTCTCGCCTGCTCCTGTGTTAAATGAGACTCGTAACACCCACCTGTGCGGGGGGAGTCCCATCCCACCAGGACCAAGCCACCCACCCCGTGCCAGCACGTCCCCCACCCCACTGTTCTACACTGCCCGCCATAAGAGGGCTTCCGGGGCATTGGACAGAGAGCCCTGGGAGATAGGAGCCCTGCTGGGCACCTCACACGCCGCGGAACCCATTTCGGTCTCTGGAACATTCTCTCTGCAAGCCTCTGTGCGGCCTGGAGTTCTCAAACACCCAGGAAAGAAGGCAGCATGAGCACCCCCACCAGATCCACATCCCCCAGACCTGCAGACACTCCCAGGGGAACGCACATCTCAGTCTCAGGGTGTCTGCCCTTTATCTCGACTGAAAGCCGGGTCCCCACAAGGCCTGGGGAGTTCAGTGAGAATAGGAGAGCTTAAAGGAGGCAGACAGAGAGCTTGATCTGATTTTCACCAACTGCCCAAGTGGGTGCCCTGTTAGGAGGTGCCTATGGACCCCTAACGTGAGAGGAGCCCTCCCCAGCCAGGGTGGGAGCCTATGGTGACGTGTGATGGGTGACGTGTGATGAGTGACTTGAAAGTCCCATCGGGAGACATGCTGGGAGCATTACTGCTCCAGATAGCAGAGAAACTGGCTGCAGACCCAGGTCTTCCGCCGTCCAGCAGGCGGGGCTGGCTGGGCCCCTGGCTGGTTGAACTTCAGGCTCCGACCCTGCTGGAGGCATGTGAGCCACAGGCTGGAGCCTCTGCTGCCCCCGTGGGCCCGTGTACTCTGTTTGCAGACCCGGGCACCCTGGGGACTGGCGCACAGGCATTTCCTGGCTTCACAGAGCGAGCTCACAGACCGTCCAGATCCCACATTTGGATGGCATTCCCTTCAGATGGTTGCCAAGGTGACCAAGATATATATCCTCACTGTGGAGCATCCCGCCACTGGCTGAGCGCACAGCCAGGCGAGCAGGGGGGCCCTGCCCTGCACACCCACCCCCTCCTCCAGCTGCTTATCTGGCCTCTCAGAGACATGATTTCCAAAGGTGAGGCTTAATTATCTGATGGCAAATCAGATCCTCCATGATTTTTATGCTGTGTTCTTTCCCTGGGAATAACTGTGCACTGAACTTTTCATCTCAACAGTAAACCCCTCCCTCATGCAGCGCCTGGGAGCCAGCCCCCACTGTGAGTCGCTCCGCACACGGGTCCCCACAGGTCGATTCACTTGATTCATTTGTTCGACACATATTAAATACCTACTGCATGCCAGGGATCGGGCAGGGAGCATGGCAGCACCATCCCACCCTTCAGAGCCCGCTTTCTATCAGTGAGTTTAGTCTCTCAGTCGTGTCTGACTCTCTGCGATCCCATGGACTGCAGCACGCCAGGCCTCCCTGTCCATCACCAACTCCCAGAGCCTACTCAAACTCATGTCCATCGCATCGGTGATGTCATCCAACCATCTCATCCTCTGTCGTCCCTTTCTTCTCCTGCCTTCAATCTTTCCCAGCATCAGAGTCTTTTCGAATGAGTCGTTTCTTCTCATCGGGTGGCCAAAGTATTGGAGCTTCAGCATCAGTCCTTTCAGTGAAGAGTCAGGGCTGATCTCCTTTAGGATGGACTGGATGAACCGCCTTGCTGTCCAAGGAACTCTCACTTTCTATGGGGGAGACAAGTGTCTGATAGTGGCTGGAGACAGGGAGGGCAGGGAAGGCCTCGCCAAGGGGGCAACATCAGCAAAGACCCCAAGGAAGGTGGGCCAAGCCAGGGAGTATTAAGGAGGGACACTTGAGGCCAAGGAAGGGGCAGTGCCAAGGGTCTGGGGGAAACAGCTGACCAGGTACAGGAGCTGGCAGGGGACCCCGGGGCCCAAGCAGAGTGTTGGGGGCTGGGGAGTGGGCAGGCCACCAGGGGGTGTCCGGGAACGTGTTAGCTTTGGGGCTTCAGCTGTAGTACCATAGTTTTCCTTCAACAGATCTCTAAGAGAAGAAAAAGGGCTTTGGGAACAGGTGCTGAGAAAGCTCAGCCGGCAGGTGCTGAGGGCCTACTGTGTGCACCAGGCTAGGGCCTCCACGTGCGGGAGAGCTCAAATGCTTCTGGGAGGGAGAAGGAAATCAAGAGACAGTGAAACAGCACCTGGGCCCCAGGAGCCCAGAGAGGGTCACCGGGAAGTCATTTCAGAAGAGGTCCTCTCGGCTGCAAGGGTGGAGGTCGTGTGGACTAAAGGAGAGGGTTTTTCCAGAAGGGTTTTCCCTGTGTAGGGACAGCAGCTCCGGAAGGCCCTGGGGCACGTTCCTGCCAGTTGATGCCGACCACCCAGTCCACGGACAGCGGGGCAGGGTTACGAGAGAACAGAGGTGACGAGTGACATGTGTAAGGCCCCTCGGTTCATGGCAGTGCAGGTGGCAGGGGGTGCCGGGTACTTGAGGCTGTGCCTTGACGGTGTTCTGTGGCCAGCGCTCTGCCAGTCAGTAAACGTTTGATGAGTGACTGAGCCCCAGCCATGGAGCTCCTGGGCCTTCAGAGGCCGCCTGGCCCCCCCACTTCCGCGCCAGTCCCCGCAGGAGGTCTGGCAGCTGCTTCAGGGAGGTGCTCCCGGGAGCCCCGCCCCTCCCTGGGGCCCTTGTCCAGGGGCTCGGAGTGGGGGTTGGAGACTGGGTGGAGTTGCCATGGTGAGGACAGGACCAAGGAGCAGGTTCTGACAGAGCCCCCAGAGAGTGCAGCTGTGGGGACGTGGCCCCTCTCGGAAGCCAGGGATGTGGTGCTCCCGGCAGGTTGTGACTTGGCGCCTGATGCATGCAGTTATGGGGATTATACTTGTCTTCACGCAGAGCCAGGGGTAGGCTGAGAAGTGGCTCTCCAGGGAGTTTCCTGGTGATCCTGTGGTTGGGTTGGTGCTCTCACTGCCGGGGCCCAGGTTCAACTCCTGGTCAGGGGACTAAGATCCTGCAAGCCATGGAGTGCAGCCAAAAACAAAAAACCAAGTCTCTCCAAAGGAGAGCCAGGCCTTCCTTCCTGGGAATTTGTGGCTGTGACTTTATGTGGCCAAAGCGGGTCTCTGTAGGTGTGAGTTAGGGCACTTGAGATTGTGCCAGATCACATGAATGCGTACACGGTAAGTTGCTTTAGTCGTGTCCAACTCTTCATGACCCTGTGGACTATAGCCCGCCAGGCTCCTCTGTCCATGGGATTCTCCAGGCAAGAAAACTGGAGTGGGTTTCCATGTCCTCCTCCAGGGGATGTTCCCGACCCAGGGGTTGAACCTGCATTTCCTGAGTCTCCTGCATTGGCAGGTGGGTTCTTTACCACTAGTGCCGCCTGGGAAGCCCGTCCCAGATAACACGCATGGGCCCTAAATGCAGCAGTGTGTTGTTAGAGGAGGGAGGCCGAAGAAGGGTCGACACACAGGAGAGAAGGCCATGTGACCCCAGAGGCAGAGATTGGAGCAATGCAGCTACAAGCCAGGGAAAGCCAGCAGCCAGCAAAGGCTGGAAGAACAAGGAACAGAGTCTCCCAGGGCTCTGACGGGAGGGCGGCTCTGCCAGCACCTCGGTTCAGCCCAGCAATGCTGATTGCAGACTTCTGGCTCCCGAGCGGTAAGAGAGTCGATGGCTGTGGTTTTAAGCCCCTCAGTTTGCGGTAATTTGTTAAAGCAGCCCAGGAACCGCTTCCAAGCAGCAGTGCTTGGATCCCATTGTGTGTTCCCATACTGGCTTATTGAAGCGATGGCCAGCATCCAGAGTTTTAGAAGATAACCATTTGGAGCAGTGGCTCACAGTCTCCAGTGGATCGGAGTCAATTATACCCTTGTATCCAGAGCCAGTCCCTGCAAAGCACAGATCTAAGGTAGCCACACCTCGGGCAGCACCCTCCACACCTCCCCACCACCCTCTCCTTGAGAAGGCAGACACAGAAGCAATCAGAAGCATCTATCGCTATCGTTCCGGC
This sequence comes from Neotragus pygmaeus, assembly GCA_006410875.1. NCBI lineage: Eukaryota > Metazoa > Chordata > Mammalia > Artiodactyla > Bovidae > Neotragus > Neotragus pygmaeus. The sequence goes on along the minus strand of SJYV01055299.1, from coordinate 12,611 downwards.
TCTCATCTTCTCCCAGCTTAGCTGCTGTACCCCTGCCAGCCCCCGTACCTTCAGAAGCTTCTCTTTAGGATGATAAGGTCATATTTCTAAATCCTAGATCCAATTAAAAGTCTCTGTTTCCATGCAAGATTGGTATATCAATTATATTTCTATATACTAGCAATGAACACAAAATTAAGAGCACAACTCCATCTACGTTGGCAGAACAAATAAACCTAAGAAGTGTATATGCTGAAAATTACAAAATATCCTTGAAAGAAATTAAAATGTTTAAAAACCTAACTAATTAGAAATCTTTTGTTTGTGGATCAGAAGACTTAATTTTGTTAAGATCAATCCTCCCCAAATTGATCTACAGATCCAATACAATCCTTATCAAAATTCCAGCTGGTCTCTTGGCAGAAATTGGCAAGCTGAGCCTAGAATTCAAATTCAAGTGACCCAGAATAGCCAAAATAACATTGAAGGGAAAAAAAAGGAATGAAGTTAGACGACTCACACTTCCTAATTTCAAACTTATTGTGAAGTCATACCTATTTATTGAAGAAAATCCACATGTAAGTGGAGACATTCAAGTCAAGCCTGTATTATTCAAGAGTCGGCTATGTATTCAACAAATTGCTGGGACAACTGGATATCCATATGCAAAAGAATGAAGCTGGACCCCTTCTTTACACCATATGTCAAAGTTAAGTCCAAACGAATCAAATACCTAAAAATAAAAGCTAAAACTATGAAGCACTGAGAAGAAAACATAGGGATAAATCTTCATGGCCTTGGACTTGGCACCCTTTCCCTAGAGAGGATACCATTCTTATTGCACAACAACGAAAGGATAGCTTGGACTTCATCAAATGCAAGTCACGATCACAATATGAGGCCGCTTGTCACCTGCTAGGAACTGGAACCACCGACACTGCTAGTACGAATGTAAAACAGGGCAGCCGCTTTAGAAAGTTAAACATAAGCTTCCTGTATGACCCGGCAGTTCCGCTCTGAGATGCATATATACCCAAGAGACCTGAAAACTTGTCCACACGAAAACTTGTACACAAACGTTCATGGCAGCATCTTCATAGCAGCCAAGCAGTGGAGACAGCACAAGCGTCTGTCAACTGATGAACAGATAAGCACGAGTCATCCGTGTTGTGGAATATTACTCGCTGAGAAAGGAACTGGGGGATCCTGACCCATGCTGCTGCTGCATGGCTGAACCTCGAGAACATCGTGCTAATGAGAGAAGCCAGACACACAAGCTGTCCCTGCTGGCTGATTCCTTTCATGTGAGATGTCCAGAACAGGCGAATCTATAGAGACAGAAGTAGATGAGTGTTACCCGGCTGGGAGGTGGGGTGGGGACAGGGTGGGGAGTGACCGCGTCACCCAGCTCCTGAGCGTGCACCCCAGAATAAGGGTCCTGGGGTTGGAACAGGCCTCCCAGGTGACTGAGGTGGACTCCTCTTCTTGAGCCCCAGCTCTGCTGAGTGACCCGCATGCACCCCCCACCCTCCAGAGCAGAGCTGGGCTCTCAAGCCCCTGGAGAAGCCCTGGGCTCTGCCCGCAGACTGACTTTGTGAATGCACTGGGAGCAGGGCAGGAAGGAGAGGGAGCGTCCTGAGCAGGCCTCCTCCCCACTCCATCTCTGCTTGTGCTGAGAATCAGGCTCTTACTGATGCCGGCAGAGCCCCGCCGCCTTCTCTTGCGTTGGCTTTGCTTAGTGACTGTTCACTACGGCTGGTGACCCTGAGCATCACATGCTGAAGTCCCTGTCCCCTCCCACTGCTGTTCAACAGAGGAGGGTCTCAGGCGGGTAATTGGTTTGTGCTTGGCTGGTTTTCAATTCCAAAGCTTTGCCTCCCACCTCTCGCGTCTCCCCAGCCCCTCTTGCATCGTGATCCCCATGGCTTCCCAACACTCCAGCTGTGTACTCAGGGTTTCAGGTTAGCCTTGGGCTCTTTGTCAGATAATTGAAAAGGATGCTTTCAGATGCTAAGTGGTGGCTCTAAGTGCTCATCAAAGTGTACGCTTGCTGATGACTTCACCTCTCCCACTGCCCCCACCGCACTCCTACCCCACGTTGATTACAGATCCCATCAGCTGCACTGCCTGGCAATTAAGCCGTGTGAGCCCCAGGGAGAGCTGTGTCTGAATCATAGACGCTCAGGCTGCGCAGGCTGGAAGGGTCCCCGGGGGTTGTCTGGCCGGCTCCCCCATCTTCCTGGTAGTGCTCTGAGATCTCCATGTCCAGGTGTCTCGCTGAAGTGCCCACGGAGAGGGCCCTGACGAAGCAGGGTGGCACCTGGCTCTTCCAGCTTGTCAGTGGTGGCCTTTCTTCCTCCAGAGGGGTCGGGCGGATGGGTCCTGTGCACGATCCAGGTGCAGCAAAGCAGAGTGGGCTCTGCGCTGGAGCAGGACAGCTGGGCCTGTCCCTCTTTCACCGTGGCCTCTGAGGACCTGGGCCAGACCCTGAGTCCCGGGTGTAGAGTCCAACACTGAGCAAAGAATCCTCTCTCACTGAGCAAAGAATCCTGTCCCTGCTGCTGCTAAGTCACTTCAGTTGTGTCCGACTCTGTGCCACCCCTTAGACAGCAGCCCACCAGGCTCGTCTGTCCCTGGGATTCTCCAGGCAAGAATACTGGGGTGGGTTACCGTTTCCTTCCCCAAAACATGCATGCATGCTAAGTCGCTTTAGTAGTGTCTGACTCTGTGTGACCCCATGGACAGCAGCCCACCAGGCTCCTCCGTCCACAGGATTCTCCAGGCAAGAACACTGGAGTGGGTTGCTATTTCCTTCTCTAATGCTTGTCCTTAGAGCATCTGATATCTCCCCAAGAACCCAGAACATTCTTTCTTGCCAGGGCCCCAAGAGTCCTAAGGGAGTTAGGGTCAAGATGTGCCCAGCACACAGTAGGGCCTGCACGAACCCTGGTTCCTGTCTTTCCGCTCCTTGACTATCCTCCCCCAAGCTTAGGAAAGGAACAGCGGGCTTTCTCGGCTGTGGGCCTGCTCTCAGGTCCTCTCTGTGACAGACACAGCAATCGTCACACGAACAGCTTTAACGTGCGATGAAGTCCCAGCAGTCGCTGCTGCTTGTTTGGGACTCGAGGCTGCAGGTAGTCTGCGGATCCTTGTTTAATACCCATCCCCGCCAGACCCTCCGAGGCTCAGCCGGGAGGGCAGAAGCAGCATCCACCCGGTGACGTGCACAGGCATGTCCTCTGCTGTGCGGCTGTGGACCTGACAGAAATGACAGGGTGAGCGCGGTCTGTGGGCCACGGGCCAGGAACAGGGCTGGAGAGGGTAGCTGGGTCACTGTCCGGCTTCTGGGGGTGCACGATCGCCCGGCAGGGTCCACACCTGGGTTTCCAGAGCTTGTCCCCCAGGGAAGCCTAGCGTGAAGAGCTGTGTTCGGGATGCTGCCCAGGCCCCCAGGTGGCCAGGGACACCACTTGGCCTGGGTCGCCTCTTCTCCCAGATGTCTGTCTGACAGCCACCCTGGGCAGCCCTCCCGAGTCATGCAATAGTTCGGAGCCTCCTTGGATGGCACGAACCCTGTGGCAGTCACGTGGTGCAGGCTGGGTGTGGTAAGGAGGGCAGCGTGGGCTGTGCACAGTGCCCAGTGCCAGCGGGGCAGGATGGGGTCCCAGATCAGTCTGTGAGCTCCTGGGCGCCCCTCCAGAGGCTGGGCTCCCCGTCTCCATGGCTCCGTGAGGAGCTCACAGCCCCTCCCCTTGGCTACTGCCTCCCTAAACAACCAGACCCTCTGCTGGGGGACAGCCGTAGAATGACAGGCTTGGCAGCAGAGGGGGCAGGCTGGGTGGGAGCCAGGCCCCCGCCCCTGGGTGTGGGGCAGTCTGCAGAGGGGACACACCTCGATGGACGTGGTCGGGATGGAGCAGAGTCAGGGTTTCCTTTCGAAAGCTCCTCTGACGTGGGACCAGCCCTGGGCCAGGCGTGTCACCCTCCGTGAGATGGCCCCTCTGTATAGGGCCCTCAGAGCCGTCCCCTCACTTGCCGAGGAAGTGGGCATCGTGTCCCATTTAAGAGGGGAGGAAGCGGAGGCTCGAAGTTAAGCGTCCCTCCCAGGGCACACTGCTGAGAAGGTGGCCCAGGCTGGTTTTGAACATGGCTCCTTTGCACCTGGCTGCCTTGGCCCCTGGCTGGGTGAGCAGCTCCCTTCACAGCCAGACCCAGGGAGCCGCTCGGCCAGCAAGCCTGGCCCTTGGCTCAGAGACCGCCCCGCCGGCAGCCCCCTCCTGTCCCCGTGACACACGGCAGCCCGAGGAAGCCCTTTGTCACTCTGCTTTCCTGTGAATGGTGGTTCTGTTCATGTGCTGTCAGCTCTGGACAGACAGGATTTAAAGTCCAACCGAGCAGTGTCGCTTTGCCCCAGAGGTGGCGCAGGCCTGGGCCTGGACATCAGCCCCACAGGATGCCGTGATGCGGGAGGTGGGCGCCCAGACCCGGACCCGCCGATCCCGGTGCCACCCGAAGGGGCGCTGACCTGCTGAACACTGGCTCCTCCTGGGGGTGGAGGGGGGCGTCTTCACAGAAGTGGGGCCCTGTGGCCAGGCCCCGGCTGCCTCTGAAGCCCCGAGTCCGGGTTGCTACCAACAGGCTTCGTGTGCCTGTGTGCGTGTGTGTGTACACACAGGCTGCAGGGGGCCTGTGTGTGGGGTGTGTGTGTGGTGTGTGTGTGTGTGTATATGCAGGTTGCAGGGTCGTGTGGGAGGTGTGTGCTTGTGTGTATGTGGGGTGTGTGTGTGTGTGTGTGTGTGTACACGCAGGCTGCAGGCCTGGACCTGTGTGGGGTGTGTGTGTGTGTGGGGGTGTGTGTGGGTATGTATGGCTGTCTCTTATACACATCTAGTCCCAAACAAGCAGCAGCGACTGCTGGGACTTCATCGCACGTTAAAGCTGTTCGTGTGACGATTGCTGTGTCTGTCACAGAGAGGACCTGAGAGCAGGCCCACAGCCGAGAAAGCCCGCTGTTCCTTTCCTAAGCTTGGGGGAGGATAGTCAAGGAGCGGAAAGACAGGAACCAGGGTTCGTGCAGGCCCTACTGTGTGCTGGGCACATCTTGACCCTAACTCCCTTAGGACTCTTGGGGCCCTGGCAAGAAAGAATGCTCTGGGTTCTTGGGGAGATATCAGATGCTCTAAGGACAAGCATTAGAGAAGGAAATAGCAACCCACTCCAGTGTTCTTGCCTGGAGAATCCTGTGGACGGAGGAGCCTGGTGGGCTGCTGTCCATGGGGTCACACAGAGTCAGACACTACTAAAGCGACTTAGCATGCATGCATGTTTTGGGGAAGGAAACGGTAACCCACCCCAGTATTCTTGCCTGGAGAATCCCAGGGACAGACGAGCCTGGTGGGCTGCTGTCTAAGGGGTGGCACAGAGTCGGACACAACTGAAGTGACTTAGCAGCAGCAGGGACAGGATTCTTTGCTCAGTGAGAGAGGATTCTTTGCTCAGTGTTGGACTCTACACCCGGGACTCAGGGTCTGGCCCAGGTCCTCAGAGGCCACGGTGAAAGAGGGACAGGCCCAGCTGTCCTGCTCCAGCGCAGAGCCCACTCTGCTTTGCTGCACCTGGATCGTGCACAGGACCCATCCGCCCGACCCCTCTGGAGGAAGAAAGGCCACCACTGACAAGCTGGAAGAGCCAGGTGCCACCCTGCTTCGTCAGGGCCCTCTCCGTGGGCACTTCAGCGAGACACCTGGACATGGAGATCTCAGAGCACTACCAGGAAGATGGGGGAGCCGGCCAGACAACCCCCGGGGACCCTTCCAGCCTGCGCAGCCTGAGCGTCTATGATTCAGACACAGCTCTCCCTGGGGCTCACACGGCTTAATTGCCAGGCAGTGCAGCTGATGGGATCTGTAATCAACGTGGGGTAGGAGTGCGGTGGGGGCAGTGGGAGAGGTGAAGTCATCAGCAAGCGTACACTTTGATGAGCACTTAGAGCCACCACTTAGCATCTGAAAGCATCCTTTTCAATTATCTGACAAAGAGCCCAAGGCTAACCTGAAACCCTGAGTACACAGCTGGAGTGTTGGGAAGCCATGGGGATCACGATGCAAGAGGGGCTGGGGAGACGCGAGAGGTGGGAGGCAAAGCTTTGGAATTGAAAACCAGCCAAGCACAAACCAATTACCCGCCTGAGACCCTCCTCTGTTGAACAGCAGTGGGAGGGGACAGGGACTTCAGCATGTGATGCTCAGGGTCACCAGCCGTAGTGAACAGTCACTAAGCAAAGCCAACGCAAGAGAAGGCGGCGGGGCTCTGCCGGCATCAGTAAGAGCCTGATTCTCAGCACAAGCAGAGATGGAGTGGGGAGGAGGCCTGCTCAGGACGCTCCCTCTCCTTCCTGCCCTGCTCCCAGTGCATTCACAAAGTCAGTCTGCGGGCAGAGCCCAGGGCTTCTCCAGGGGCTTGAGAGCCCAGCTCTGCTCTGGAGGGTGGGGGGTGCATGCGGGTCACTCAGCAGAGCTGGGGCTCAAGAAGAGGAGTCCACCTCAGTCACCTGGGAGGCCTGTTCCAACCCCAGGACCCTTATTCTGGGGTGCACGCTCAGGAGCTGGGTGACGCGGTCACTCCCCACCCTGTCCCCACCCCACCTCCCAGCCGGGTAACACTCATCTACTTCTGTCTCTATAGATTCGCCTGTTCTGGACATCTCACATGAAAGGAATCAGCCAGCAGGGACAGCTTGTGTGTCTGGCTTCTCTCATTAGCACAATGTTCTCGAGGTTCAGCCATGCAGCAGCAGCATGGGTCAGGATCCCCCAGTTCCTTTCTCAGCGAGTAATATTCCACAACACGGATGACTCG
>SJYV01055298.1:0-10728 GCA_006410875.1 Neotragus pygmaeus | reverse complement strand
TCCTTTTACTTGTTATAAATTGCTGTATCTTTGCTATGTAAGAATGTAACTTAGTGTTTTTCTGAGAGCGGCACCAGACTTCGGGAAGATCAACACAAATAAGTCTTCTGGTTGACAAACCTTTATCAGAAAAAGGCTATAAAAAGTTAATTGGCCCTTTTGGACGGAAGATGATGTAAATTACCTAAGACTTGTGTATACAACTAGGTATGCAGAGAGAAAAGCCTGGCTTTGATAAGAGTCTGGGCTGCTAATGCTGCATAACTATGTGTTACCCATTGATCTCCATGTATTATCAAAAGTATAAAAAGCCTTCTGAACAATAAAGGATGGGCCAGTTTCTCGGACTAGTCTCTCGGCCCAGTTTCCTGGGAATCTGGCTCCCCCCGTCTCTCTCTCTCTCTCTCTCTTTCTCCTTCTCCCTCCCTCTCCTCTTTACTCTAATTTCAGGCTGAATTCCCATTTGGAGCAAGGCAGCTCACCAAGTATGCTTACTTGTCCTGGATTCTAAGACCCACGTGAAAGGGAGCCCAAGGCAGGGCACACTTTGATATTCAAGTGGGCGCCAGTGGCCCAATGTAGATGGTGCAGATCTCTTGTCCTGAGATTTTATTGGTCTTCCCCGTAAGCCAAGTTATTCAGCCTCCTTTCTCCACTTAATTTTCCTACTATACTATTTCTCCCTAATCTAATCTTATATTTCTATATTAATAAATAAATAAGTTCTCCTCGCCTACACTGTCCACGCTTTGAATTTCCCTGGATCCACCGGGGCTGGACCCCGGCACTGGAGAATTCCATGGACAGAGGAGCCCAGCAGCCACAGTCCACGAGATCACACAGAGCTGGACAGGGCTAAGCGACTAACACTTTCACTTTCAAGCCATGCCTGTCACACAGGTCTGAGCAACTGTGCGGATGGGAAAGACAAAGCCCTGGGGACCAGGCTGTGGTGGAGGTGTCAGAACTCACAAACCCCCGGCATTCAAACTTCAGACACCTCGCCTGCATCTTCAGCTCAGGAAGCTGCTAAGGATGCTTTTTCAGCTACAACAAAAACCAACTTCACAGTCTAAAGTGAGGCCATAGCTGGAGGTGCTGGGAGCAGCCACCAAAGCTTAGGCCCATGGCAATGGATAAACCACCCTTATCACGGTGCGGGGAGCCAGGATCATCCCAGAACTGACAGAAGGCATGGACTTCAGGAGGGTCCTTTCAACCAGCATTGAAAGGGTGCTTATGGTAGAAATTGAAACCATGGTGGTAGTTGAGTTGTTAAGTCATGTCCGACTCTTTGTGACCCCATGGACTGCAGCACACCAGACTTCCCTGTCCTTCCCTGTCTCCTGGAGTTTGCTCAAAATCATGTCCATTGAGTCAGCGATGCCATCTACCCATCTTATCCTCTGCCACCCTCTTCTCTTGCCCTCAATCTTTCCGAGCATCAGGGTCTTTTCTGATGAGTTGGCTCTTCACATCAGGTGGCCAAAGTATTGGAGCTTCAGCTTTAGCACATGAACACAATGAAAACCAGTGGAGAAATTCCCATATTGTCAATGGCCTGGATAAATAGGAGCTCATATATGCTATTGTAAAAATTTAAATACTGCCTTTGCGGAATTCAGTCTATTGATGTGTAGGAATTTGTTCTAGGAAAATAATTATACCAGAGCAGAAAGATAAATGTGCAAAGCAGTTCTTGAAAACATTATATGTAATGGTATAAAAAAAATTATTTAAACAACCTAAATATCCATCCCCAGGAGGACTGGTTAGATGCATTAAAGTAAATCCATGTGGCGTAGTGGGCCATGGGCGTTTACAATGGTAAGATAGATCTGTATGTATTGACTTGGAAATATGTTAACTGAAAATGGCAAGTTACACAAGAGTATGCATAATAGAGTCCCATTTTGTTTTTTCTGAAAAAAAAAAAAAAGAGAAGAAAAAGCATGAGTGAGTCTACATGAGGAAAAGCTGAAAGGGTGCGCCGATCAAATCTCAGCAGTTAGAAGTGGGCCCTCTGCAGCCAGGGGACCAGGCTCTTATTCTCTTATTTTCTTAGGCTCTTATTCTTGGCTCCTGCTCGAGACCTGGGACAAGTTTCTGAACCTTCTTTGATCAGTTTCCTCATCTGAAAAGCAGAGGTTTTAGCTTGACATCTGAAGTATAGTAGCCTGAGGTCAGCTCTCCGTGATCAAAGGTCTGGCTGAACGTGGTGCTGTGTTTTGCCTCAAGGTCTTAGATGATACGATGGTGTGGACTGATGCTCTTCTTGCTCTTTACCCTTGCTTTCTTCCTCCCTTCTTCCCACGTTTGCGACATTATCTGCAAACTTAAAAACTGGTGACAATCTAAACACCCAACAATGAGAGAAGTTGAATTATATTCTGTCTGCACTTTGGAAAAAAAATGGAGAGGTTGTGGTTCTTACCTTATGATGCTGACTTGGGGCTAAAGGAGATGACGAACGTCAAGGTTCAGCAGAGGGCGTGACACATGCTGTACCCTTGGTGGCTCTTGTGACATTTATGTGGGTACCCATCCCCCTTCTCTAGTGTGGTGCAATTACTCCCAGACTTAGTGACTTCAGTGATAATCATTATGTTTCACAAATCCATTGGTTCCCAGATTTGGGCAGGACCTGGCTGATGTTTTGTTTTCTGCATCATCACCTGCGGTTATTCTTGGTACGTGGCTGGTGGATGCAAAATAGCTTCACTCAAGTGTCTGACATTTTGGCATGTGTGACTGGACGGCTGAGCCCAGTTGAGACTCTCGATTGAAGCATCAGTACACGGTCTCTCCAGCGTGGTGGCCTCAAGGAAATTGAACTTTTACATGGGGGCTGGTCCCTCATAGAACCAGTGTCCCGAGAGAAACTGGTTGAAGCTGCCTGACCTTTTCTTGCTTATCCCCAGAAGTCACAAAGCTTTGCTTTCACCACACTCTACTGGGTGAAGCACTTATAAGCCCTTCCTGATTCAAAGGGAGGGGATGTGGACCTACAACAGGTCAAGAAGAAGAGTGGTCAAGGTCTCTGTAGACAAATATTGTTGCCATGTTTGGAAAATATAATCTGCCACAGAACCTAGTCTTTATACCTTAGTATTTTGGAGAGATATAACATGTATGCTTGTACTTTGAGACCCTTTGAACTGTAACTTGCCAGGCTCCTCTGTCCATGGGATTTTTCAGGCAAGATTACTCGAGTGGGTTGCCATTTCCTCCTCTAGGAGATCTTACCAATCCAGGGATTGAGCCTGAGACTCCTGCATTGGAAGGCAGATTCTTTACTACTGAGCCTTTGAGGAAGGCATACTGTGTATTGTTGTTGTTGTTCAGTTACTAAATCATGTCCAACTCTTTGCGACCCCATGGACTGCAGCACGCCAGGCTTCCCTGCCCTTCACTGTCTTTTGGAGCTTGCTCAAACTCATGTCCATTGAGTCAATGATGCCATCCAACCATCTAATCCTCTATTGTCCCCTTCTCCTGCTGCCTTCAATCTTTCCCAGCATCAGGGTCTTTTCTAATGAGTCGGCTCTTTGCCAAAGAATTGGAGCTTCAGCATCAGTCCTTCTAATGAATATTCCAGGTTTGATTTCCTTTAGGACTGACTTGTTTGATCTCCTTGCAGTCCACGATATAGCTACAATTTAAAGTATATCTTAATAGGCAATTCTCCAAAGAAGACATACGGATGGCTAACAAACACATGAAAAGATGCTCAACATCANGGAATATTGGGCTGTAAGCCAACTTTTTCACTCTCCTGTTTTACTTTCATCAAGAGGCTTTTTAGTTCCTCTTCACTTTCTGCCATAAGGGTGGAGTCATCTGAGTATCTGAGGTTATTTGTACACTTTACATAGGGGAAATCCATTTGCAGATGTTATCTTGACTGATTACCCAGGATGACAGTGAGGTAGTAAGTTCCGAGGCAGCTCTGGCTCCACGATTTCTTCATAGATTTAGTGGCTCGAGGGATGTTGTGATCAGATGGTTGATTCACTTGACCTGCTTTGCCCTGTTGGTGCCCCTGTGAGTCTCATTAGGAAAAGTGGACCAAAGAGTAGGTCCATGAGCAGTGGGTATTGGCTCCAGGGGTCCTCCCCCTCCACTGGCTCTCTCTTCCTTGGGGCCACTCTCTGGCATCCCCAGTGCCTCCCCTCAACCCAGTTTTTCTGCTTTGAGCCCCCTTCTAGCAGGTTCCTCCCTCACCATCCCCCATCCCAAAGGCTCCAGCGGTCTTGGGAGCAAGAAAGGTGGAAGGGAAGGCATACAGGAAGTGATTCTCACCAGGGGGTTGGATTGTCTTTCTGTTTAACTGCTCATATCTCCCACCAGATTGAGAGTGTGCTGGGAGTGGGGGAGCTAAACTTGGGCGTGACCTCAGTGGCTGGTTGCACTTGAGGGGCCAGAACAGTGCTGAGACTGGCTTATGACCCACTCTCATCACTGCATCCACAAGTCACATCAAATCCTGATGCTTCTCAGGTCTTCCCAGCAGGAATCCCAGATGCCAAGTGTTGCTTCAGGCAGGATTATACCTATAATCACATGGGTATCTTACACACTTTGTGGTTTCTGATAACAGTGAAGATGGTTAGATGCCTTTGGTTCATTCTTAAAGATCTGTAAGTGGACGAATTCTCTACCTTGGTCCTTCTGCTAACTTGCCAGCCTTCCACACTGTGATCATTCAATTCGCTCTATTTCATCCTAAGAGCACAGCATTTATCCATGCTTTTATACCAGAAACAGAATCCCTTTACAGCGATTTCTCATGATAGGGGCCACTGCCTTTTTGAAAAGTTGTGTGTACTTAAAGCCATATTTTAAATGCTTTAGATGAGCATACAATAAGACTGTCTTATTTAATCTTTATGATTAAAGCTCTTCTGGGCCTTCCCCCAGATATACCAGGCTTGGGAGAGGAAATTACATTTTAAATATCACTCACAGAATCCATCTTTCTTAAATCCCATGAAGTTTTATCAGGCAGGATCATCTGAGGCCTTGTATGGGCCTGAACTATGCTGCTGGCCTGAAGTGCCCCTGTGGTGGCTGGGGAACTGGTCTCCTCCATGAGCTGGGTGGCGTCAAGGACACCTTGACTGACTGCTTTATNCCCTTCACTGATGTTTGGGCTGTGTGCCGCTGTCACCCTGCTCGATGTCCAGGCTGTGTGCCATGGTCATATTGCGCCAAGGTCCGGGCTGTGTGCCGTGATCATCTTGTACTGAAGTCCAGGCTGTGTGCCGCGGTTGCCCTGCATCGAGGTCTGGACTGTGTGCCGAGGTCGCCCTGTGCCGAGGTCCAGGTTGTGTTCCATAGTGGCCCTGCGCTGAAGTTCTGGCTGTGTTCTGTGGTCGGCTAGCTAAGAGTTCCAGGCTCTGTGTCACGGTCACTCTGCGCAGAGGTCTGGGGTGTGTGCCACGGTCATCATTGGTCGAGGTCCATGCTGGTGCCAGGGTCGCCCTGCATTGACGTCCGGGATGTGTGCCACGGTTGCCATTCACTGAAGTTCAGGCTGTGTGCCATGGTCGCCCTTCACTGAGGTTAGGACTGTGTGCCGCGGTCGCCCTGCTCGATGTCCGTGATGTGTGCCATGGTCACCCTGTAATGAGGTCCAGCCTGTGTCCTGCGGTCACCCTGTGCCGAATTCCGGGCTGTGTGCACGGCTGTGATTCCCTGAGGTCCAGGCTGTGTGCCGTGGTCACCCTGCAACGAGGTCCGGGCTGTGTTCCGTGGTTGGCTAGCGACGAGTTCCGGGCTCTGTGCTGTCGTGCCTGCACAGAATTCTGGGCTTCATGCTGTGGTCGTCCTTCACTGAGGTTCGGGCTATGTGCCACGGTAGCCCTGCGCTGATGTCTGGGCTGTGTTCTGTGGTTGCCTGTGCCGAGGTCAGGGCTGTGTTCCGCGGTAGACTGGCGACGATTTCTGGGCTGTGTGCCATAGGTACCCTTCACTTAGGAAGGGGCTCTGTGCCATGGTCACCATGAGCAGAGGTCCGGGCACTGACCGCGGTCACCTAGCGATGAGTTGCGTGCTCTGTGCTCCTGCTGCTCTGCGCCGAATTCCGGGCTGTTTGATACAGTCGCCATTTACTGAGGTCCGTCCTGTGTGCCAGTGTCACCCTGCGCCGAGGTCTGGGCTGTGTGCCGAGATCGCCCTGCACCGAGGTCCAGCTGTGTGTCGCAGTCGCCCTGTGCCGAGGTCCGAGCTGTGTTCCTGTGTTGCCCTGCGCCAAGTTCCAGGCTGTGTGCCGCACTCGGCTTGCGACGTGTTCTGGGCTCTGTTCCATGGTCCCTCTGTGCCGAGTTCTGGGCTGTGTTATATGGTTGCCCTTTTCCGAGGTCGGGGCTGTGTGCCGCCGTAGCCTTCTGCAGAGGTTCGGGCTGTGATCCACGGTCACCGTGAGCCAATGTCCGGCCTGTCTTCTGCAGTCGCCCTGCGCTGAACTCTGGCCTGTGTGCTGCTGTCACCCTGCACTGAGGTTCAGCCAGTGTGCCACGTTCACCGTGCCCCGAGGTCCGGGCTGTGTTCTGGGGTTGGCTAGCGACAAGTTCCAGGCTGTGTGCCGTGGTCGCCCTTCACTGAGTTTCGGGCTGTGTGCCAAGATCACCCTTCGCCGTGGTCGGGGCTGTGTGCCATGTTCGCCCTGCAACGAGGACAAGCCTGTTTGCCATGTCACCCTGCTCCGAGCTCCGGGCTGTGTTCCTCGGTCGGCTAGCGACGAGTTCTGGGCTCTGTGTCACGGTCATCCTGCACAGATTTCCAGGCTGTGTGCAGCGGTCTCCCTTCAATGAGGTTTGGGCTGTGTGCCATTGTCGCCCTGTGCCGAGGTCCGGTCTGTTTGCCAAGGTAGCCTTGGGCCGAGTTCCGGGCTGTGTGTGATGTTAGCCTTGAGCCGAGGTCCTGGCTGTATGCTGCCGTCACACTGTGCCGAGGTTTGATCTGTGTGCCATGTTAGCCTTGCGCCGAGGTCTGGGCTGCGTGCCGTGGCAGCCTTGCGCTGAGGTCTCGGCTGTGTGCCGCAGTTGCCCTGCACCGATATCCGGTCTGTATGCCACGGTCATCATCTCCCAATGCCAGTGATATGTGCCAGGGTCGCCTTGCACTGAGTTACGGGCTGTGTGTCACAGTCGCCCTGTTTGGTGGCCCGGGCTGTGTGCCGAGGTAGCCTTCTGCAGAGGTCCAGGCTGTGTGCCAGGCTCGCCATCTCCCCAGGTCCGGGAGGTGTGCCGTGGTCGCCTTCTGCCGAGGTCCGGCCTGTGTTATGCCTTCGGCTTGCTACCCATTCCCGGCTGTGTGCCGCGGTTCCTCTTTGCCAAGGTCCAGGCTGTGTGCAGTGGTAGCCTTCTCCAGAGGTCCGGATTCTGTGCAGCAGTCACCCTGCACAGATTTCTGAGCTCTGTGCCGCGGTATCCCTTCACTGAGGTTTGGGCTGTATGCCGTGGGCCACCTACGACAAGGTCTGTGCTGTGTGCTCTGGTAGCCTTGCTCCGAGTTCCGAGCTGTGTGCCGCAGTCACCCTGCGCCGAAGTCTGGGCTGTGTTCCACGGTCAGCTAGTGATGAGTTCTGGACTGTGTGACGCGGTCACCCTTCACTGAGTTTCTGGCTGTGTGCCTCGGTCAACCTGTGCTGAAGTCAGGTTGTGTGCCGTCGTCACCTTGCAACGAGGTCAGGCCTGTTTTCTGTGGTCTCCTTGTGCCGAGGTCCTGGCTGTGTGTCGCGGTCGATGAGCGACGAGTTCCAGGCTCTGTGCCACTGTCATTCTGCACAGATTTCTGGGTTGTGTGCTGCGATCGCCCTTCACTGAGGTTCAGGCTGTGTGCCGCAGTAGCCCTGCACCGATTTCTGAGTTTTGTGCCACGGTCGACCTTAGCCAAGGTCCTGGCTGTGTTCCCTGCTCGGCTGGTGACGAGTTCCTGACTGTGTGCCACAGTCGCCCTTCACTGACGTTCGGGCTGTGTGCCGTGGTCGCCCTGCGCTGAGGTCTGGGCTGTGTGCCACAGTCACCCCGTGCAGATGTCCAGCCGGTTTGCAGCAGTTGCCAAGTGCGGAGGCCCGGGCTGTTTTCCACGGTTGGCTAGTGACGAGTTCCAAGCTCTGTGCCACGGTCGCCCTGCGCAAATTTTTGGGGTGTGTGCCACGATCACACTTCACTGAGGTTCGGGCTGTGTGCCGCAGTTGCCCTGTCCCGAGGTCCATGCTGTGTGCCACTGTCACCCTGCGCCGAAGTCCAGCCTGTGTGCTGCGGTCGCCCTGTGCCGAGGTCCGGGCTGTGTTCTGCCGTCAGCTGGAGACGAGTTCCTTCCTGTTTACCATGGTTGCCCTGCGCTGAGGTCCGGGCTGTGTTCAGTGATCGGCTAGTGAAGAGTTCCGAGCTCTGTACCCTGGTGGGCCTGCACAGATTTCTGGGCTGTGTGCCACGGTCTCTCTTCACTGAAGGCTGGGCTGTGTGCGACGGTCGACATCTCCCCAGGTCCAGGCTGTGTGCCGCGGTTGCCCTGTGCCGAGGTCCAGCCTGTGTTCCACTCTCGGCTTGAGACTTATTCCCGGCTCTGTTCCGTGTTCCTCTTTTCCAAGGTCTGGACTGTGTGTCACGGTAGCCTGCTCCAGAGTTCTGGGCTGTGTGCCACGGTCCCCCTGCACTGAAGTCTGGGCTGTGTGCCACAGTCGGCCTTTGCCGAAGTCAGGCCTAAGTGCCGCTGTCGCCCTGTGATTATGACCGGCCTGAGTACCACGGTCACCCTGCTCCAAGGTCCAGACTGTGTTCCGCGGTTGGCTAGTGACGAGTTCCAGTCTGTGTGACATGGTCGCCCTTCACTGAGTTTCGGGCTGTGTGCCTTGGTTGCCCTTTACAGAGGCCCGTGCTGTGTGCCTTGCTCACCCTGCGACAAGGTCCGGCCTGTTTGCCATAGTCACCCTGTGCCGAGGTCTGGGCTGTGTTCTGCCGTCCACTAGCGACGAGTTCCATGCTCTGTCCCATGGTCACCCTGCACAGAATTCTGGGCTGTGTGCTGTGATCGCCCTTCACAGAGGTTCGGGCTGTGTGCCACGGTAGCCCTGTGCCGATGTTTGGGCTGTGTGCCGTGGTCGCCCTGTGCTGAGTTCTAAGCTTGTTCTGCGGTTTGCTGGTGACGATTTCCGAGCTGTGAGCCACAGTCGCCCTTCACTGGATTTCGGGCTGTGTGCCTCTGTCACCCTTCGCTGAGGTCCGGGTTGTCTGCCGCAGTCGCCCTGCACCGTGGTATGGCCTGTGTGTCGTGGTCACCCTGTGCCGAGGTCTTGGCTGTGTTCGCGGTTGGCCAGCGATGTGTTCTGAGCACTTTGCAACGGTTGCCCTGCACAGATTTCTGGGCTGTGTGCCACTGTCGACTTTCACTGAGGTTCGGGCTGTTGACCCTGTCGCACTGCGCCGAGTTCCGGGCTGTGTGCCGCGGTCGCCTTCGGTGGAGGTCCGTACTGTGTGCCAGGGTTGCTGTGCTTCGAAGTCAGGGATATGTGCTGCTGTCGCCCTTCACTGAGGTTCTTGCTGTTTGCCGCGGTCACCCTTCCATGAGATTCAGCCTGTGTGCAGCAGTCATCTTGCTTGATGTCCTTGATGTGTGCCACGGTCGCCCTGTGCCTCGGTCCGGCCTGTGTTCCGCGGTCGCCCTGTTCTGAAATCCTGGATGTGTTCCACAGTCGGCTAGAAACGAGTTACTGGCTGTGTGCCACAGTCGCCCTTCACTGTGTTTTGGGCAGTGTGCCACGGTCGCCCTTTGCCAAGGTCCGGGCTGTGTGCCATGATTGCCCTGTGATGAGGTCCGGCCTGTTTGCCTTGGTCGCTCTGCACCAAGGTCCGGGATGTGTTCCGTGGTTGGCTAGTGACGAGTTATGGGCTCTGTGCCGTGGGCTCCCTGAACTAATTTCCAGGCTGTGTGCCACAGTCAGCCTTCACTGAGGTTCGGGCTGTGTGCCATGGGCAACCTGTGCCGAGGTCCGGCCTATGTGCCGCAGTTGCCCTGTGCCGAGGTCCATGCTGTGTTCCACAGTTGGCTAGTGACGATTTGTGAGCTCTGTGCCACAGTCTCCTTGCACAGATATCCGGGCTGTGTGCTGTGATCAGCCTCCACTGAGGTTCGAGCTTTGTGCCATTGCCAACCTGTGCCGAGGCCCGAGCTGTGTGCTGTGGTAGCCTTGCTCCGAGTTCCGGGCTGTGTTTTGCAGTCCCTGTGCTGGTGTGTGGGCTGTATGCTGCGTTCGCCAACTCCTGAGGTCCGTGATGTGTACCAGGGTCGCCCTGTGCCGAGGACCATGCTGTGTGCCTCGGTCGTTCTTCACTTATTTTTAGGCTGTGTTCCACGGTCGCGCTGCCACAAAGTCCGGCCTGTGTGCCACGGTCGCCTGCGCCGAGGTCTGGCCTTTGTGTTGCGGTCACCCTGTGCTGAGGACCAGCATGTGTGCCACCTATCCCTACGCCGAGGCCCGGGCTGTGTTCCGTGGTCAGCTGGCAAAGAGTTCCAGGCTGTGTGACGCGGTTGCGCTTCACTGAGTTTTGGGCTGTGTGCCTCGGTTGCCCTTCCCCAAAGTCCAGGCTGTGTGCCGTGGTAGCCCTGCGATGAGGTCCGGCCTGTTTTACGTGGTCTTGCTGTGCCCATGTACTGGCTGTGTTTCGCAGTCGACTAGCAACGAGTTCCAGGCTCTGTGCCTCTGTCGCCCTGCACAGATTT
>SJYV01055296.1:0-11961 GCA_006410875.1 Neotragus pygmaeus | reverse complement strand
TTATTTACTAAGGATCTGTGACAAGCCAACACTATCATATCAATTATATGAGATTGATGTTAGTAGCAAAATAGCGCCATTATTCAGAATGAAGAAAATGAAGACCCAAAGAAGTTAAACAACATGCCTGAGTTACAAAATTAGAAAGTAGTAAATTCTGGCTTTGAATGTGGATTTCTTTCAACTAGTGTCTCTTCCACTATCACTCCCTGTCTTCAACATGGGGTATTTTAGGCTGACCTTTAAGGGTTTGAGGGCCTTCTCAGAACCAACCAAACTCCTCCTCCTCCTTAGAAGTTTTTCCTTAACATTCCCTCTCCTTCCCACCTCCTGTACAATTCATTCCCTTGTAAATTTGCATTTATAATAATATTGACTTAATAAT
Source organism: Neotragus pygmaeus (assembly GCA_006410875.1). NCBI lineage: Eukaryota > Metazoa > Chordata > Mammalia > Artiodactyla > Bovidae > Neotragus > Neotragus pygmaeus. The sequence goes on along the minus strand of SJYV01055296.1, from coordinate 11,576 downwards.
AAACTTTTATTTGGATAACACTTTTTTTCACTTTCAAATCACTGAAAGAATACAGGCATATGACAGAAATTGACAATAAATCAGTGAGTCTATAGATGCAGTGAATCCATGTACTGAGTATTTACTTACTGTTCTTTTGAGGATAATTACTTGCTTGGGATTGTTCTCCATTCTTCTGTTCTTTTTTGTCACTTTCTCCTTCCAACTTTTTCAGCTTTACAAGTGACTATTGGGTTGCCCTTTGTTCTTATACTTTTGTGTCTCTATGTGGTGCCATTTGGGATTTATTCTCCCTGTGTTCAAGAGAAGGATAAACTAGGGCCCAAGCCAAACTTCTTCGGACATAGAGGTGCACCCATGGTAGGTCTGAGCATGATGGATGTTGGTGAGTAAAGTTGTGCATGGGTGTGGAGGGCACATCAGATCTTTGGAACTCCCTGGAAAAGTAAAGGAGTTGAGATGACTTGAGATGACAAGAGTAAAGAGTTAAATGTAGAGATTGGACTTGAATCCAGGTCACCTAATTCTCTGTCCATTTCTCTTTATTGTGCCTCAGTGACATTGCCTCAGATGAGCAGAGTCTCCAAATCAGATTTGAACAAAGAGCCAAGGGAGCCAAATTCTCTTCCTAAAGTCCTTTCTTACTGGGCCCCCTCCCTACCCCAAAAGGGATGTCAGCAGAAAAGACTGTGAGATTAAAGGCCTGATGTCCTTTTCTTCCACAGCTGGGGCCTGAGAATACCATAATGTCCTTTGAGAAAGCTGTTGAATATGGGGCCCATGGACTGGAGANCCTTTCTTACTGGGCCCCCTCCCTACCCCAAAAGGGATGTCAGCAGAAAAGACTGTGAGATTAAAGGCCTGATGTCCTTTTCTTCCACAGCTGGGGCCTGAGAATACCATAATGTCCTTTGAGAAAGCTGTTGAATATGGGGCCCATGGACTGGAGAGTGATGTACAAATAAGGTAGGAAAGAAGGGACCAGGGTGGGAGGAGAAAAGACCAGTGGATGACTCCAGCCTGGCCCAAGCTGTAGAGAGGGCAAGCCCTGGGAGTTTCTCCCTTGTTCACCTGGAACATCTGCACATAACACAATACATGGATCCCTTCTCCTTTACAAACCATGTATCTGCATCTCTACATTCTCAATCACAGGCTTATAAATCACACACTCTATATAGTCTTCACATATAACTCAAATCTGGCCTCCCCGCAAACATGCTTGCAGCTTGCCTCTGTGCCCTTCCTTAGCAATCTATTTAGCTAACATTTCCTAGGCATTGCCTGTATTCCTACTATATCCTTCTTCTGAGTGCTAGTGAGAGACAGATGAGTGAGACAGAGTCATGCCTAAGAGCTGTTTACAGCCAGTGAAGGAGACATGGCATGTTTACAAGTAAACACAGTATAGGACCATTTGTGGTGAGTGCCTTCCAGAGAAGATTAAGGCAAATGCAGTGGAACCTCAGTGAAGGAGAGAGGCCACCTCTTTTGTCAGAACGGTGTTTGGATTGAGCCTTGAAGGAAAAATAGTGTTTTCCCAAACAGAGATGGAGAACGAGAATATTCTGGGCAGAGGCAGCAGCTTAGTCAAAGGCATCCAAAGGAGGAATAGCAAGTTTGTAGATCCGTGAGCTGGTCTGTGGATGCCAAGGGTAATCCACTTTGGGGACGTGAGGGGCCTATGTGAGGGGGAAGGTATGGCTGCAAGGCTTACTGAGACTGGATCACAGAGATTCCTAAATGTGTACTGGGCAGCCATGGTAGATTTTAGAGAACAGATTAGCATATTGTTTTAGAAGCACTTATCTGAGAATCATCATGAATTTGGGCAGTAGGCTCTAGCAATGTCCAAGGGACAGCAAAGGAAAACTTGGATCATGGCAGGAACGAGGACAAATCCCATGCTTTTCTGTAGAATGTATGTCCTTGGGCAGCCGAAAGTAGAGACAAACCGTCGGATGGTTATATTAGAGAATGTGGCATGTACTACTCCCTTCCCAGCCTTCTGTGAGGCAAACAGAAAAGAAATGAACATCCGATTTCACAGTGAAGAACGTAGTTTGAGCCTGAATTCAAAGAGAAAGGTATTCCTGAGGATGTAAGGCTAGAATGTACANTTCTCAGAGGAGCACATATGCTAGTCTGGATATTTCCTTACACTATTATGTAATGGCAAAAAATTAACAATAGCATTAAAGTTTATTATCACTAGAAAATACCAAATATATAAAGTTTCATTATCTATAAAATTAAAGAACATATATCCACAGCTTAGATGAATTATTTGCTGTTTCTTAAGCAAAGGAAGGCTTAAGCTTGTCAGGCTGAAAAACATTAGTTTATGGAATTCCAGAGATAATTTGCTCAAATTCACACAGGATTATAATTAAAGGTCACAGAAGGCTTATTTTGTTTTACTTCTTATTGAAATGAGAGAAATGTCTTATGTAGGTAGCCCTTCTTGTAAAATGGGCTTCCCTGTTGGCTCAGATGGTAAAGAATTCACCTNATTCACACAGGATTATAATTAAAGGTCACAGAAGGCTTATTTTGTTTTACTTCTTATTGAAATGAGAGAAATGTCTTATGTAGGTAGCCCTTCTTGTAAAATGGGCTTCCCTGTTGGCTCAGATGGTAAAGAATTCACCTGCAATGCAAGAGACCTGGGTTTGATTCCTGGGTTGGGAAGATCTCCTGGAGAAGGAAATGGGAACCCACTCCAGTATTCCTGCCTGGAGAAGCCCATGGACAGAGGAGCCTGGTGGGCTACAGTCCATGGTGTCACAAAGCTTCAGACATGACTGAGCGAATTTCAGTTCCACCTTCTTTCTTGTATAACACACAGTTTCTTAAACCTCATTTTTTTTTTTTACAAACAATCCATTTATATTTCCTTTTTAATAAACTTATCTTTAGGATATATTTACATGTATAATTTTGTATACATGCATTATCTGAGGTCATACTCATATCTCCCGTGTACAGTCATTTTCTTCTTCCTTTATAATGTTTGGCTTCTCTTTTCCCCCATTCAAACAGCCCCTCTCTTAAAAATCATGTTAACAAATGTAGTTGCGCATGCATTTATTTTATACACACATACACATGCACACACACACAGATATACATACACACCTATGTCTATCATATTCAAATAACAAAAAACAAAAACAATTGAAAAACTTTAGAAGAAGCCTGAAGAAAAAAATTTACCAATAAACAGGGGGGAAGTTTACAGTAAAATTTGTCAATAATAATTCAAGCAAGAGAGTAGAATGAAACATTTAAAGTTTTAAAAAGAAGAAAAAAGTCTTAGAAGTTTACATCCAGCAAAATTTTCCAGTTCCAGATCTCACTCTTTGAAACAAAAGCCCATGAAATCATCAAGGTCATCTACACTCAGACAAGGGAGTAGAAGGAGCTGTCATTTTCTTTCATCCTCATCCAATGTTATCCCCTCTAGCCCTTCTGCTACTGAGTTCATCTCATTCCAGAATCTTTCAGTCCTTACCCCACCAAGTTTAACTTTCTTTCAATTGACATATACCTGATGTCTCTCTAAATGATAGACTGTATGGAGATTCATTTTGTTATCTGTATATTTTTATGTATGCTTGAAATTTTTATAATAAACTTTTAAAAGCAAGTCTTTAGTCTCCCAGTAGTTGCTTTTTGCATTTGACATGAAAGAGGGTTCCAGTTGCTTTTGATGTTCTAGATGGACACTAAGTTATTTCAATCTAACTTATTACAATTAAAAGTCTATTAAAAAGGGGACTTCCCTGGTGATCCAGTGACAAAGACTCTGTGCATCCAATGCAAAAGGTCTGCGTTCAGTTTGGTCAGGGAAATAGATTCCACTTGCAGCAACTAAGGGCTTGCATGCCACAACTAAAGATCTTACATGCCACAGTTAAAAAAGATCCCACATGCTACAACTAAGACCCAGTACAGCCAAATAAATAAATAAAAATAAATGTGTTTTTAAAAGTCTGTTAAAAAGATTGTCCTCCTGCTTTGAAGTTGCAACTTTTTTAAAATATAAAATAGCAAAACCAATCTTTGAAAAGGAAAGTAAGGTTGGGAGAATCATTCGATGTGTTATTAAGTCTAATTATATAGTTATACTAATCAAGACAATGGGCTATTGATAGATGAATAGGTGCATAGATCAACAGAACAGAATAGAGAACCCCTAGATAAACTCACACTAGTATTCTTGACTGATTTTGCAAAGGCGTAGAAGTGATTCAATAGAGGAAGAAGAGTCTTTCCAAAAGATGTTGCTGGAGAAATCGGGTATTCACAGGCAAAAAGATAAACCTCAACTTACTTTAAACTTTATACAAAATGTAGTTCAAAATTAGTCATATATTTAAAGACAAAATGTAAAATTAGAAAGCATTTAGAAAAAACATAGAAGAAAATCTTCACAAATCTAGACAGAGTTCATAGACTTGAAACCAAGAGCATGATCTTTAAAAAGAAAAATTGATAAATGAACCTTATAAAAAGTAAAAATCAAATTAAAATTAAAAATCTTTCCTCTCTAAGTGACCTTGTTAAAATAGTGAAGATACAAAGTACAGACTGAGATAATATATTTACAAACCATGTATATGACAAAGAACTAGTATCTAGAATGCATAAGGAATTCTCAAAAGCTCAACAGTCTAACCACTACAAAAAACAACTCAACAGTAAAAAAAAAAAAAAAAAATCCAAATAGAAAATTGGCAAAAGATATGAACAGACATTTTACATAGAAAGATATACAGATGTCAGGTAAACACATGAAAAGATGTTCAACATCATTTGCCATCATGGAAATGCAAATTAAAACCGTATCTAGACACTGATCAAAATGGCTATCAAAAAATTGACAATACCAAGTGTTGGTAAGGATGTGGAGAAATTGGATTAGTCATACATTGCTAGTGATAATATATAGCTACTCTGAAAAAGATGTGGGAGTTTCATAAATAACTTAGTTTGAAACTGCTAAATGACTCAGAAATTGTACTCCTGGCCATTTTTCCCAGAGAGATGGTGATGTTCATACCATACAAAATGCACATGGATGTCCATAACAGCCTTATTTATAATAACTAAAACCTGTAAATAACAGATTCCCTTTGTTGGGTGAACAGTATAACAAATTGTAATATATCAATACCATAGAATATTGGTTATCAATAAAAATGAACAAACTATGTATCTCTCTATATATATACATATGTATATGTATATACAGACACAAAAACAACTTGGATAATCTCCATATAATTATCCTGAGTTGAAAAAGCCAATCTCAAAACCTTGCATATGATATAATTTTATTTACATAACATACTGAAATGACACAATTTCAGAAATGGATTCCAGGCCTTTAGGAGGGAGGAGAGTTAAGTAGGAATTGGATGTGGTTATAAAAGTGTAGGGGCTTTCCTGGTGGCTCTTATGGTAAAGAATTTGCAAACAAGGGGGATTTGGGGAACTATTCTTTATCTTGGATCAATGTTAATCTCCTAGTTGCAACATTGTATTATAATTTTATACCATATTACCACTGACTAAATTGAATATGTTCCATTTTATAATTTGTTTATAAATGTTATGATATTTTCTTTCATTTCATATTAAAATAGTCACCTGTATCTGTACATTCATTATTATGGCTTTTCAGTCTTCTTAATAAGAGATCATTCTCCCTTCGATTGTAATCACAGTTTCCTAGAGTTTCTTCTAGGTCATTAGTGAAATTGAATTACCCATTTGGGTCATTGATTTAATGCAAGGATCTGGTTTGTTTTTCAAGTCATATCAAGTCATCCTTCTACCCCTGATAATCCTCTTAAACTTTGCTGGACTGATCTTGAGCATTTCTCTTTTTCAAAATAAATCTTTAAACAATTAATTATAATTTAAAAGTTCATTTGACTTATAATTGAAAATGCATGACAGTCATGGGAGAACTTAAAATTTTAAAATACTTAGATATTTCCTTCCATATGTGTAGTCATAAGGGCAGGACATTTGACTCATATACCAACAAGGAATAGAAAACAAAATAGCAGAAGAGTGCAACAGGGTCATATTTTGTTCAGTTTGCTAATATGAAAGACTTAATTGAGAATCTATTTCTCATACAGTACAAAAGTAGATTTACATTTAACATGCTTTGCAAGTCACTGGGGTAAATGCAAGTTTTGCTTGTTCCCTTTATCTGTGATTTGGAGCAGGGTAAGGTGGGAGCCCTAAACACTGTATAGTGTGATGCTACAGATCCTAGGGCTCTGATAGCTGTTGATTGAAACCCTGCCTCTCCAGGGCTTATAGCAGGCTTTTTTCTTCAGTACAGATGAAAATCATATCTATATGTCATAAGAAGAGTTCATCAAAAAGTAGAAAAAAATTGTCATCTGTCACAACATAAGCAAAAGACCTTTCATTTCAGTTCAGTCGCTCAGTCGTGTCTGACTCTTTGCCACCCTGTGGACTGCAGCATGCCAGATTTCCCCGTGGATCATCAACTCCCGGACCCTACTCAAACTCATATCCATCGCATCAGAGATGCCATCCAATCGTCTCACTCTCTGGCATCCCCTTCCCCTCTCATCTTAAATCTTTCACAGCATCAGGGTCTTTTCAAATGAGTTGGTTCTTCGCATCAGGTGGCCAAAGCATTGGAGTTTCAGCATCAGTCCTTCCAACGAATATTCAGGACTGATTTCCTTTAGGACGGACTGGATGGATCTCCTTGCAATTCAAGGGACTCTCAAGAGTCTTCTCCAACACCACAGTTCAAAAGTATCAGTTCTTCAGGGCTCAGCTTTCTTTATAGTCCAACTCTCACATCCACACATGACTACTAGAAAAACCATGGCTTTGACTAGATGGACCTTTGTTGGTAAAGTAAGGTCTCTGCTTTTTATATGATGTCTAGGCTGGTCATAGCTTTTCTCCCAAGGTGCAAGGGTCTTTTAAATCCATGGCTGAAGTCACCATCTGCAGTGATTTTGGAGCCCCCAAAAATAAAGTCTCTCACTGTTTCCATGTTTAAATTAAATGTTTACAAATACAAACTAGAAGAAGAGGAACTCAGCGAAGCTTCTAATTGTAGAGGAAAGAGGGTAGAAGAAAGTTTTTAAAATAGTTTTCTTAATTTGTATATTTTCTATTCTTTGTGGATTTCTCCCAATGCCACATCATTTTATCAATCATTTTTGTTTGACAGTGGAGCAACTGGTAGTTTGATGATTCCTTCAAAAACTTTTCCATTTTTTTTTCTTTAAAACATCCTGCATTTTTTAAATTGCTATACTTACTAATTCTGAAAAACCATCTCCTGGGCACAGTTTGCTCAAAAATAAATGCACTGTAATCAATACTTGAAATTTTTTAGGTTCCTATAAACTGTGACTCCTGGAAAACATGAGCCAGGTTTGGAGAAATTAAATTAAATTCCTCAACTATTTGATTTCCTTACAATGCCATCTAAACAACCTAAGCTTTAAAAACTTCTTTCAGGAAGACTTCTTTTTCCCCAGTCAATTATAATTAGGGTTGATTGACTGCCAGAGACTTAAGGAGCAATGACATTTCTACAATTCTCCAAAGCATTGTCAGTATTAAAAAGCCAAAGCAGCCCCACTTGGCAGCAACATGCTTGTAGATCACTTATAAGAAATGAATATATGAGCTGGTTTGAATTAAATAAAAATACTTCAATCCTTGTGTGGTTACCATCAGTACAAATGTGGTGTTTTTACCCAGTTGTATGAACCATGAGGTTTCATAAATGGAAAAGAAGATCATTGGTGACCTGAGTATATATAATTCTTAGTACACCATATTTTACATCCACAGATAATTTTTCCACAGTAAGAAAAGATTGGTCTGCTGTGTGTGTGTTTTCACATATGAATATTAATTCTGGCTTCTGAATATGAAGCTTTTTGACAGAAGCCTATTCAGAAATGTTCACTGCAGCAATAGGATTTATTGGAAATGACTTTAGAATATATAGGACAGTCTCACAAAATCTGTTGTTATGTGCTTTTTATGCCAACTTCTCAATGATAGTTCAGCAGATCAATGGTCATCACTGTCTTATGAAGAAACACAGCATTTTGAATGCTCAGTGTGATGTCCATGTAGTCTTTTGAGGATTCTTTTGGATTGCATTATGGCATATTATTTTCGCGCTCTTTTTTAACTTCCTTTTTCATGAATGAAATTCTGCAAAGTGTATTATATCAGATCAACCACAATGCAGAAAAATTCATAAATCAAGTTATGTGGATATTAGACATCTTTTAGTGGAATGAAAAAGATTGAAAGACTTCTTTCAGTTCGTCATCTATGAGCTGCGTTTGTACCAATTCATCACTATAGCAATCTTGTCAGTTATTACTTTGGTAAATAATTATTTCCACATCCAGTTTTCTAAGGGGCTTGGAAGGGTATCTTGCCAGCTAGTCCACATTAATGAAAAACAAACTGCTTGTGATCTATGACTGGAGTTCATTCTCAGCTGAGTGATATCATATTTATATGCACAATAATCATACTAGTTGAAGCAGCATATTCACATGAAATAATTTTCTACACTTCGTAGAAAACTATTTTTACTTGGTTAGGAATGGGTAGCCAATTGCCAACTTAACAACTGAAGAAAAGATAGGTTATTTATGTCTGTAGCCACATTAATAGAATTGAAAGTCACTCAGTCGTGTCTGACTGTGACATGGACTGTACAGTCCATGGAATTCTCCAGGCCAGAATACTGGAGCGGGGTAGCCTTTCCCTTCTCCAGGGCATCTTCCCAACCCAGGGATCTAACCCAGTCACCCACATTGCAGGCAGATTCTTTACCAGCTGAGCCACAAAGGAAGCCAAATAGAAATAGATGCTTTGTCAAAATCATCATCTCCAGGTCATTTTATATCTTGGGACTAATATTCACATGCATGCTAGAATCAGAATATCATGGCCAGACTTCAAGAAAGAAACAAGTATGTTCTTTGACTGAGCAAAATGTCCTCTATCTACCCATCCAGTAAGGTCATGTCAACACAAAATCAGGATTATTTTTACCTACACATTCATATGTCCTGTAAGTAGAGCTTCTTTTGATATTAAGAGAAAATTATCTAAGAATACACAAACATGTGGTTACATAACATTGTGATGCTTTTATCTGCATATACACACTAGCCTCCTCCCCACCCCATTACACAAACAGTCATACAATGTTGTTTATTTTCAGAGGAAAAAATAGACTCCCATCAGAAAATTTTGTTTTAAAAATTTTGAATTTGATCATCTGATTCCCTGCATGAAGACCACATATAAGACCATGAAGATCTAAGAAGCCCCAAAGACATTATCTTTTGTGAATATAATCTTTTTGTTCAGTCGCTAAGTCGTATTCAACTCTTTGTGACCCCATGCCTACAGCATGCCAAGCTTCCTGGTCCTTCACTATCTCCCAGAGTTTGCTCAAATCCATTAAATCAGTGATTCCATCCAACCATCTCATCCTCAGTCACCCCCTTCTCCTCCTGTCCTCAATCTTTCCCAACATCAGGGTCTTTTCTAATGAGTCAGCATTTCGTATCCAAAGTATTGGAGCTTCAGTTTCAGCATCAGTTCTTCTAATGAATATTCAGGGTTGATTTCCTTTAGAATTGACTGGTTTGATCTCCTTGCTGTCCNTCAGGGTCTTTTCTAATGAGTCAGCATTTCGTATCCAAAGTATTGGAGCTTCAGTTTCAGCATCAGTTCTTCTAATGAATATTCAGGGTTGATTTCCTTTAGAATTGACTGGTTTGATCTCCTTGCTGTCCAAGGGACTCTCACGAGTCTTCTCCAGCCCCACAGTTTGAAAGCATTAATTCTTTGGTGCTCAGCCTTCTTTATGGTCCAACTCTCACATCTTATATAACCAAACCATGAGAAATCTTATTGCCTAAAAAATGTCATTACACCACACTGCAGTACAAATTTTATGTAGACAGGACATACAAACAAACCAAAATGATTGCCTCATGTAGATGCTTTTGGCACTTCATACATGTCATTTTGACTGACATTGATTTCTCCTGCAGACCTTTCCAATACATGGCAATGACTTCCTACCTATCTCTCAGAGTGTTTTCTGACCACCACTGCCCCCACCAAAACAGGGAAAGGCTATAAGTTCTGGGGAATTAACATTCCAGGAGTACTATCACCATTTAACAGATAGGATTTACTGAATCTCAACTTCCTTACTTTGTGTGTGTGTGTGTGTGTGTGTGTGTGTGTGTGTGTGTGTGTGTGTGTATGTGTGTGTGTGTGTGTGTATGTGTGTGTGTGTGTGTGTTAAGTCATTTCAGTTGTGTCTGCTTCTTTGCAATCATACAGACTGTAGCCCACCAGGCTCCTCTGCCCATGGGATTTTCCAGGCAAGAATACTGGAGTGGATTGCAATTTCCTCTTCCAGGGATCTTTCCCACCCAGGGATTGAACCCACATGTTTTATGTCTTCTGCATTGGCAGGCAGGTTCTTCACCACTAGCACCACCAGGGTAGCCCAACATGTTCCATGCCATCTCTAAGAGGATCACACAATAGGACTGAGTTCCAGTTGCTCACAGTGGTAACCTCCACTTCATTGTACTCTCTACTGACTTTCTTCTCTTATTTTTCTTTCTTCACAACTGACTTACAGTGTTTCCTATAAGGACCTCTCAAATAAACTGCTTGCAGGAAGATCTTTGACTCAGAGTAGGCTTTTCAGTTCAGTTCAGTTGCTCAGTTGTATCCGAATCTTTGAGACCCTATGAATCACAGTACGCCAGGCCTCCCTGTCCATCACCAACTCCCGGAGTTCACTCAGACTTATGTCCATTGAGTCGGGGATGCCATCCAGCCATCTCATCCTCTATCATCCCCTTCTCCTCCTGCCCCCAATCCCTCCCAGTATCAGAGTCTTTTCCAATGAGTCAACTCTTTGCATAAGGTGGCCAAAGTACTGGAGTTTCAGCTTTAGCATCATTCCTTCCAAAGAACACCTAGGACTGATCTCCTTCAGAATGGACTGGTTGGATCTCCTTGCAGTCCAAGGGACTCTCAAGAGTCTTCTCCAAACCACAGTTCAAAAGTATCAATCCTTCGGGGCTCAGCTTTCTTCATAGTCCAACTCTCACATCCATACATGACCACTGGAAAAACCATTACCTTGAGTAGACGGACCTTAGTTGGNTGGACTGGATCTCCTTGCAGTCCAAGGGACTCTCAAGAGTCTTCTCCAAACCACAGTTCAAAAGTATCAATCCTTCGGGGCTCAGCTTTCTTCATAGTCCAACTCTCACATCCATACATGACCACTGGAAAAACCATTACCTTGAGTAGACGGACCTTAGTTGGCAAAGTGATGTCTCTGCTTTTGAACATGCTATTTAGGAACCTAAATTAAGACACTTATTTCAGTAAATAAAATAAGGAATTCAAACCTTAATGGAAACATTCTTATACCATATCCTCAAAGTCAAATATTTTCATCTTGTTACATTCATGAGGGTTAG
>SJYV01055295.1:0-19028 GCA_006410875.1 Neotragus pygmaeus | reverse complement strand
CTGCATACAGATTTCTCAAGAGGCAGGTTAGGCGGTCTGGTATTCCCATCTCTTGAAGAATTTTCCACAATTTGTTGTGATCCACACAGTCAAAGGCTTTGCTATAATCAATAAAGCAGAAGTAAATGTTTTTCTGGAACTCGCTTGCTTTTTCTCCCCCTTTCTTAGTAGCACCTAAAGAAGCGGTGCAGTCTTACAATCAGTGATGTTTTAGATCTGGTGAAATCAAACCTGCCCTAAAGGGTCACTGTCAGCATAAACTTAGATAATATGTGAAGCTCTTTGCTTAGTGCCTGGTGCATAGTGACCTTTCAGTGTATGTTACCAATAGTTTGATATATCAGATGCACTTGCTCTGCTTTGATCCATGCCATTCTACTTGTTTCAGTGGTTTGTTTACGTCTCTCCCACGCTGCCTTGACCTCCTCCAGGATAGTTTCCTTATATCTGGAATTCTGTCAGTACTGTTAGAACTTGGGAGTACTTCCTAGGTTTGCTGATAGGCGAATTGAGTCGAATAACCAATAACCAGCTTTTTAACCATACATTAGTCATGTTACCCCTTAAGATATCTGTTTCTTCGTCTTTAAAAAGAACAACTTGAGCTGTTAATCCTTAAATAACTTTCACTTCCAAAATCTTTTCTTTAAACGACAAAAAACAATAAAAATTTTTTTAGGCCATGTCATATGGCTTGCAGCATCTTAGTTCCCTAACCAGGGATTGAACCCGGGACCCCTGCAGTGGAAGTGCCAAGCTTTAACCATTGAACTTCCAGGAAATTCGCATAAATAAAAGTTGAAGTTTACATGTACAGAAAAGTTGCAATGATAGTACAGAATTCTCTTCACCTAATTTCTCCTGTTAACATCTTGCATTACCTTGGCACATTTGTCAAAACTGATGTCTCTGTTTCAGTATCCTGTCAAGGATACCACTTGGCATTTAGTAAAATGTTATGCTTATTAATGTAAGTTTAGAGTTTTGAATATTATAGATTTCTGGTTATTAAAAATATGAACATATGGTGGAATTCACTTGCTATATTTCAATTTTAGGTTTCCATGGCACATGGAATACAAAATTTGATAAATGCCATCAGAATGATTCACAGTGTGTCCAGGTACTATAATACTTCTGAGAGAATGACCTCATTGTTTATCAAGGTGAGTTTCAAGGGAAGAAGCCATACATGTAACCCTGTGAAAAAGTTAGAGTGCTTTCCATTTGAACCAGAGAAGGGAAAAGGGAAATTCTGGATTTTCATACTTTGTGGACAAGAAAAGAAAGATGTTGCCTGGAGTCAATTGTACTTAATTAAAGGGGGACTTTTCTGCTTGTCAGAGGTAAGTGCCCAAGACTTGTTTAAATGTATCTGATGATTTTCTAATTTATTTATTCCAAATAGTTTTGCATAAGAGATAAAAGTTGGGTGTATTGATAATAATGCTTCTTAGCTACTTTTATGCACACTGTAGTTTATGTAAAATCTTACCATGTAGTGTCATTTGATTAATCGTTTTAAATAATTGAAAAAATTATCCAAGAAACACATGAATAGAATTTACTTGTAAATAATTCAGCAGAACATAACAGTCACATTTCAACCTTTGTTTTTTAAATCAAAGGATAGGTTTAATCATTCATTATNTTAATCGTTTTAAATAATTGAAAAAATTATCCAAGAAACACATGAATAGAATTTACTTGTAAATAATTCAGCAGAACATAACAGTCACATTTCAACCTTTGTTTTTTAAATCAAAGGATAGGTTTAATCATTCATTATCTATGTCCCAAACATGGCAAGGATACTTCCCTGTTGCTTGTCTTCCTCTTTGCTACATGTTCCACATGGAGATTGCTAGTTCCATGTTATTGTTGCTATTTTTGCAACATTATGAATCAACAGGTGTTCAGACTGAAGTCTACGCATTGCTAGTTTCTTTGATCTGTGTTGTGATTGCCACGTCTTCCTTTGTCTTGGATTTATTATTTCTTTTGCTGAAAAAACTTCTTAAGTAATTCTTCGAGAGAGGGTTTCTGTGGTGAACCCCTTGAATTCCTGCATGTCTGAAAATTGCTTCATTTTGTCCTACCACTCAAATGTCAGTTTGGGTTTCTTAAGTTCAATATAATTTATCCCTGGAACGTCGAAGATGCCATTGTGTAACATGTTGTTGTATCTTACTGTTCTTCCTTTGTAGGAAACCTATTTTATTCTCATAGGAAGATTTTAGGATTTTTTCTTTATTCTTGAACTTCTAAAATTTCAAAGTAATGCTTTTTATATTTATTTTGTTCTCTACTTGCTGAGTTTGTTTTACTTAAAAAAGACTGTTGTCTCTCTTCATTTGGGAGAACTTTTCCTCTTTACTCCTGATTATATCCACATATGCAATTTATTCCCTTTTCTTGAATCTAAAATCTATATTCTTTAATTATTATCTTTTTGGTCCATCTTTGTCCTTTGACCTTTCAGCTCACTCACTGCCCCTTCATTTATATCCCAATTACTGGTCAATACAAATTTCAGTTTCCAAGTTCTTTTGTTGTTTCCTTTTCATGAGGTAAAAATCCTCTCATATCTTTCTCATGAACTAATTTAGTTAATAAAAGCTATTTTAAAAGATTTCACGCATGGCTTTTCTGTCTTTTCTCTCTTTGTTGAATTTAATGCTTCTGTCGCCATGTTTGTTTTCTTCAGTTGCTTGATGATTCTTGGTTGTCTGCCCATCTTTGTGTTTGAGATTCCTGATTTGCCGCTGGGTTTTGTTTATTTTGTCTGTCTCTTGTGAGTGAGGGGCATAACTTACTGCTGGAGGAAGTGGGAGTAGCTTTCTCTCTGATGTGTCCTCTTGTGGGTACAGTAGCTCCTCGGGTCACACCTCCCCGAGGCTGTGGTCTGCTTATCAGTTTATCCTTTCAGCATATGTCACTGTTGCCTGCTGTACAAGTTGCTCCAAATTCAGTGTTCAGGGTTGCAGCTAAGGGTCACCTCACATTGCCTCCTATCTTAAAAAATTTCCATAGTTGTTTCACCTTCAAGTAACCTTCTCCAGAAGGGTACTGGCTTTCTCTAGTCCTTTTTTTCCCCCTTAGATTTGATTCCATATTTTAGGGATTCTCTAAAATTTCTGTATGTCAGTGTCCCATCTTGATCTAACTTCCTGACCATTTAAATGGCTAGCTTGGTTTTTTTTTTTTTTCCTTCGCTATTTTGGACGATGTGAGAGGTGGTTAACTTAATATTTAGTTTGCATGTGAAGGATAGTGAAGAATCATGGTTGGACTGGATTAAGTCCTAATTAGAAGGGAAATAGACAAGGAGTAAATATAGTTGACTTTGAAACTATTAGCCCCAGTGACGCTGAGTTAAATGAAGTAGGTAAATGTGACTTTGGGTTTTCTTTGTTTTGACTGAAATGTGTATTTCTCTGTTTTTTATATGTTTGCCATTTATCATGTTTTTGATTAACATGCTTATGCTTTAAAAAACTTGTTTTACTTCTTTCTCTATATGTACTTATTTTGGACTTATATTTATTTTAGGTAACCAACCAAATGGTGACAGCATGTAAAGCATATATTACTGATGGGGGAACTAATCATGTATGGGATCAAGAAACACCAGTGGTACTAAAGAAAATTCAGGTTTGTAGAAGTATTTTTATTTTCTTAAAGCTTTTACCATCTGGCTCAAATTTGTTTACTGTTTTCATTGATAAAGTATGCTAACTTTTAAAAAGTATTGTACAGAGTAGCATGAGCAAATGAAAAGAACTTCATTAAAATTATCCACTTCCCTTTATGTTTAGTGCTCCTGGTAGGGCACCATTTAATCCTCAGCTTCTCCATGGCTGCCTGTATCAGATACCTCCTGTGTACTCTTTCATATGCTCTGACCACTCCTCTTATTCCATCCCCCGTTAACTTTCATTTTCTTGCCTTTTTCATTGGCTGGGACTGTCATACATCCTTAAGTAGATCTTGTGATAGTTGGCATCTTATTTTGATCTTCTTTTGAAAGAAAATGCTTCTAACATTTCCCCGTTTGGTTTGATGCTTTAGTACATCACTGATTAGATTCCAGGAAGTTTTACTCCTGATTTTGGTTACTAGGAGATATTATTAAAAGTTATGAATGGGTTTTGAAAAAAAATTTTTTATGTACTTATTCATCGAGGAGGTTATAAAATTTTTCTCCATAATCTGTCAACATAATAGATGACATTTTTGAAAATTTGTTTATTGTAAGATATTTGCTTTAGAATATTGTACTGGTTTCTGCCACACATCAGCATCAATCGGTCACAGGTATACATATGTCCCCTCACTCTTGAACCTCCTTCCCATCTCCCAACCGATCCCACCCCTCTAGGTTGTCATAGAGCACTGGATTGAGCTCCTTGTGTATTTGAGTCAGTCCTAAAGAGGGGGATGAACCTAGAGCCTATTGTACAGAGTGAAGTAAATTAGGAAGAGAAAGACAGATATTGTATATTAACACATGTGGATGGAATCTGGAAAGATGGTACTGATGAAGCTATTTGCAGGGCAGCAATGGAAGCACAGACAGACAGAACAGACTTGTGGACACAGTGAGGGAGGGAGAGGATGGACAGATTGAGAGAGTGGCTTCAGTACAGTTCAGTTCAGTTCGGTTCAGTTGCTCAGTTGTGTCCAACTCTTTGTGACCTCAAGGACTGCAGCAATCCAGGCCTCCCCTGTCCATCACCAACTCCTGGAGTTCACTCAAACTCATGTCCATTGAGTCAGTGATACCATCCAACCGTCTCATCCTCTGTTGTCCCCTTCTCCCTCCGCCTTCAATCTTTCCAGCATCGGTGTCTTTTCAAATGAATCAGTTCTTCGCATCAGGTGGCCAAAGTACTGGAGTATAGCTTAGATGACATTTTTAGGTTATCTAAAGTCAAGGCTGTGGTTTTTCCAGTGGTCATGTATGGATGTGAGAGTTGGACTGTGAAGAAAGCTGAGCGNTATATTCAAAAGCAGAGACATCACTTTGCCGACTAAGGTCCGTCTAGTCAAGGCTATGGTTTTTCCTGTGGTCATGTATGGATGTGAGAGTTGGACTGTGAAGAAGGCTGAGTGCCGAAGAATTGATGCTTTTGAACTGTGGTGTTGGAGAAGACTCTTGAGAGTCCCTTGGACTGCAAGGAGATCCAACCAGTCCATTCTAAAGGAGATCAGCCCTGGGATTTCTTTGGAAGGAATGATGCTGAAGCTGAAACTCCAATACTTTGGCCACCTCATGAGAAGAGTTGACTCATTTGAAAAGACTCTGATGCTGGGAGGGATTGGGGGCAAGAGGAGAAGGGGACGACAGAGGATGAGATGGCTGGATGGCATCACTGACTCAATGGACATGAGTCTGAGTGAACTCCAGGAGTTGGTGATGGACAGGGAAGCCTGGCGTGCTGCGATTCATGGGGTCACAAAGAGTCGGACACAACTGAGTGACTGAACTGAACCCTAAGTTAAAAGCTAAGAGAAACATTAAAAGACAAAGGAGATAAGGCTTTTTTTCCTGAAGATCTAAAGACTGTCCTTTGCTTGGTTGCTGTAGATACTGCAGTAAACCCTGATAGACTGTACCTTGCTTGCTTGTTAAGGTGCTTAAGTTGTGTCCGACTCTGTGCGACCCCATGGACAGCAGCCCACCAGGCTCCTCTGTCCACGGGATTCTCTAGGCAAGAACACTGGACTGCACCTTACCCTCAAAGATTTCCCAAGAAATAAATGTTTCATATATTTATTGTTGCATCATACTTCTTACTCCTAATTTTTAAGAAAGTGAGTTTGCTTTTCAAATTCTTTCTTCATGCATGAATTGGTATCAGTGTGTTTCTGATTTTGGTGATTGGGTCTTTTTTCCCCCCAGTTTTAAGCAAAACCAAATGTTTCCAATTATTGCAAAAGATTTTAAAATATGTAACAGATTTATATTATTGTATCAAATGAAATTTCATACCATGTCCTATGCCCTATGTTCTATGCCTGTCTCCGGTATCGCACTTCCCCAAACTTTCCGTTCTCCCTGCCTTTGCTCTTGTTGTTTTCCCACCTGAAATACCCAGTTCTCTGCCTCCAAAATCACCGCTGATTCGGCTCAAACATCACTTCATTTGAGCCACGTTCTCCGCTTCCTGTCCTCTGCACCCACAGCGCTCACCTTCCCGCCCACCTTTGGAGCATACTGTTTTTGTGTTCTCTACAAACTTAAGATCTGGCAGAATTTCCAGGACAAAGCACCTAAAAATGAAATGCTGAATGAAGGAATGAATGGTATTAAATACAACCTGCAGTCTGAATGACAATGGCGAGAAATTCAAAGGAAGTCAATTGAAGCCAAAAAAACAGAACAGTTGATTACAGTTGGACATGGGTTGCTTTTACTTTTTAGCTACTATGAATAATGCTGCTTTGAACATTTCTGTACAATTTTTGTGGATGGGTACTTTATTTGGGTGTATACCTAAGGAGTCAAAGTGCAGGATCACATGATAACTGTGTTTAACTTTCTTTTATTCACAATGTTAGTATCAGGTGGGCGGCACAGACTCATTTATATATGTATATATATTCTTTTTCAAATTATTTTCCCATATAGGTTATTACAAGATATTGATTAGAGTTCTCTGTGCTATACAGTAAGTCCTTGTTGGTTATCTATTTTACATATGCTGCTGCTGCTAAGTCACTTCAGTTGTGCCCGACTCTGTGTGACCCCATAGACAGCAGCCCACCAGGCTCCCCCACCCCTGGGATTCTCCAGGCAAGAACACTGGAGTGGGTTGCCATTTCCTTCTCCAATGCATGAAAGTGAAAAGTGAAAGTGAAGTCGTGTCCGACTATTCGCGACCCCGTGGACTGCAGCCCACCAGGCTCCTCCGTCCATGGGATTTTCCAGGCAAGAGTTGGAGTGGGGTGCCACTGCCTTCTCTGATTTTACATATAGTAGTGTGCATGTTAATCCCAAACTCCTAATTTATCCCTCCTTTCCTGTTTTCTCCTTTGATAGGTGCTTAACTTTTGAGTAACTGTTAGACTGCCTTCCTAAGTGGCAGCACCATTCTAGAATCCCACCAGCAATGCATGAAACCTGCAGTTTCTCCACACCCTTGCCAGCACCTATCTCGCTGTTTGATTAACTGGAGTATTATTTACAATGTCATGTTAGTTTCTGCTGTATAGCACAGTGAATCAGCTGTATGTATACATATATCCACCCTTTCTAAGATTCTTTTCCCATAAAGGCCATCACAGAGTACTGAGTAGAGTTCCCTGTGCTATACAGTAGGTCCTCATTAGTTATTTACCTTACTATCTTTATTATAGCCATCCTATGGGTTTGGTATCTCCTTTTTGACTCTTACTTCTCAGTAACTAATGTCAAGCATCTTTCCATGTGCTTATTGGCCATCTGTCTATTTTCTTGGAGAAATGCCGTTTCAGACCCTTTGGCCACTTTTCGTCTTTTTATTGATAAGTTGTACTAGATTTTCTCTTTCTTAATACTCATGATCACCCAGCTAAAGCAGGTAGCTTCACCTTGATTCTGTAGATGAAGGGAGGAGAGCCTGGAGTTCCAGAGAGACATGGTAGAATCCGTGACCGTGACTCTCTGTAGCCCGTGCTCTTCCTACCACACTATACTGCTTTTTGGTGATGATGAGATTTAGAGTGGCAACACTAGTGTGTGGTTAATGTGAACATGAACGTCATTGGAATTGAAGCTAGGGTGTTAGAAACATTACTGACTGGTTGCTCAAGTCAGTGGTGGCAGGCCTGATTTGCACATAAAATAAAAATGCTGGATCTCGACATGATCTGAGATTCCTTCTTACTCTGAAATTCTGTGACTTAATAAGCCTTGTTTTGCCAGCATCAAAACAGCAACAATCACGGACGGCCAAGGCCTTGAGTGTCAGGACAAAAGGAGGTACCACCCACTGACCAACATCCCTTAAAAGCCCAGGACTGGTCCCTCTGGGAACCTGTCTCAGTTAGTGAAAGACACTTGATGTGCTACCACCAGCTTTAGAAAAAAAATAAAACACAGCATCTTCTACTGAGTTTTAACACAAATATGAACACCTGAGTCCTTTCCTCTGTCATGGGTACATTAGAATGATGCTATTCTAAGCCATTGTTATAGTTCAGCCACTAAGTCGTGTCTGACTCTTTGTGACCCCAGGAACTGTAGCACGTCAGACTTCCCTGTCCTTCACTATCTCCCAGTTTGCTCAAAGTCATGTCCATTGAGTCAGTGATGCCATCCAACCATCCCATCCTCTGCTGCCCCCTTTTTACCTCCTGCTCTCAATCTTTCCCAACATCAGGGTCTTTTCCAATGAGTTGGCTTTTCTTATCAGGTACAGATACCTTTTCATATCAAGTCTTTTCATATCAAGTACTGGAGCTCCAGCTTCAGCATCAGCCCTTACAATGAATATTCTGGGCTGATTTCCTTTAGGATTGACTGGTTTGATCTCTGTGCTGTTCAAGGGACTGTCACGAGTATTTTCTAGCCCCACAATTCAAAAGCATCAATTCTTTGGCTCTCAGCCTTCTTTATGGTCCAACGCTCACATCTGTACATGACTACTGGAAAAACCATAGCTAAACCATACTAAGTCAAGACCAACTGAATTCTCAGAGGCTGTCTAGGTATGTTCACAATTACTTTGCCCCAGATGCAGTTATTTGCTGAAAAACGGACAGAGATGAAAAAAACGGATATGGTTTTAGTGCCATCATCTTGTACTCTCTCTCCTGCTCCCTCCAGGAAAATCTCAAGGGATGCATTTAGGAAACCTTTCATAAATATATAGCACTGCAGAGACCATGGAAAGGTAAGTAAACAGAGTCATCAACAAGTATAAATGTGGTTTTAATAACAAATTATAGAAAGCTCAAATAGAACATTTTCCATTATGTTTTATTGAAAAATAGCTAATTTAAAATATATACATTATTTAAAAAAAAAAAAAAAACACATAGTACTGGTAAAATACTGAATTTTTCACTCACTCTTACCAAAGTGGCATCTTTATGTTCCCAGATTATTTTGCTTAAGAGGAGGGTCTCTGGTGCCCTCTGGTGACACTTCTTGAGGCTGCTGTCCAGAAGGAAGGCCCCTCAGCTTAGGGCTGAGAATTAAGGCCAGTTCATGTCTGACTGGCCTGTGTTCTGTGGCCTTTGCCCCCTGCCCAGGAGAAAGGCAATCTTAGTGACAGTCTTGACCTCCTGGGAGAAGTGTTCCTCCCTTAACACTCAGCCAAGCCAACAGCAAAAATAAACACTTTCCTTTTTGTCACTGTCTTCTTAAAAACACAAGAACAAACAAACAAAAAACCCCTATCATTATAAACTCCCAAATAATGTGGGAAAGTCTGCAAGTAATGTAGGTTGTAATCCAGACCAAAAAATTTTTTTAATTAATCAAAAAACCCCAGTATCAGTTAACAGGACAGCAAAACCCATAAATCTTAGGATGCAAAAAAAAAAGTTGATTCTTCCCCTTGTCTTCATAACGGACACCACTATTCTGGGCAACTCTGTGCCTACGGTTTCTGGGAGTGGATGACCTTCTCCTTGAATTTCAGGAAGCAGACCTACTCCAGACCTGTGCCATTCCTAAAAGGTAGCATCAGCAGAGCCTGAGTTCGTTCTCTAGACCAAACACTTTGGACTTGAGGTTCCTCAGTTCTCCCTGTATCTTGTGTGCCAGTCGATTGCTATCACGAACCTCACACAGAATGGCAAGATCCTGGTTTGCCTGGGCATTGAGTGTGGCCTAGAGATTAAAAAAAAAAGTGATTATGGCAGATGCCAGAGGAGAGAAACCTGGCATGAAGCCCCAGCTGTCCAGCTCCTTTCTCTGATACTCTTAGTTCACAGGGTAGATTCAATGCTTAGTCTAGAGACTTGCTGAGAGAAGGAAAATGTAGAGTTGGGGCTGAAAAGGCCTGAGACCATCACTTCCCCACACGACAAGAGAGGAGCCTGAGTCAGAGGACAATCAACAACTAACAGTGAGTAAAGAGACCAATATAGACATTATTAGTAAATCTGCCAAAGCACGGAAGGCAGCATCTGTTTCTGTGTGAACCTGCTCGGCAGAGTGACTGCTCAGGGCGTGTGAATGGACAGTCACATCTCTTTAAGATGACACTGGAGGCACCTCAGATTCTACGTGAAGCTGTCTCTCATAGGGAAGAAGTACTTTCTAACCCAGTTACTCACTTTCCCCATTTGTAAAACAGACAGGGTTTTTTTCTACTTTTGGCCAGGCCATATGGCTTGTGGGATCTTAGTTTCCCAACCAGGAATTGAATCCGGATTCTGGCAGTGAGAACGCCGAGTCGTAACCACAGGAACCCCAGGAGCTCCCCACAGACACGGCTCTTTGACCCACCCCTTGAGCTGGGAGGGATGAATACTTGTGCTGAGCTGAGCTCAGGTGGAAATACTCTGACATCGTCCTCAGTTGCTTCAGTCTGTCCTGTCTTCCTCTGGCATGCACTGTTTACACTGATTTCAGTGAGACCGGGAGGATGGTGATGCAGCCCAGCCTCCCTCAGAGGGGCCCTCGTGCCCTGTCTGCTCACCCACACCTCTTCTCCTTCCTGGTAACTCAGGATCAATTACCTTATAGAGTATCTGCTCCACGTCTTTTAGTTTTTGCCGGAGAATCTTAATGTCTGTCTTAAAGCCTTCTACCTCTAAGACACGCCGGGTCTCCAAGGCCTCGTAGCGCTTAGTCATGGCCTGCAGGCGTCTCCCCATCTTGCTGGTACGGTCCTATACCCGGGGTACAGGAAGGCCTCTGTGAGCAGAAGGGGCACCCCTAGCCAGCTGCCCACCCCCCCGAGAGGCAGAGAACCCCACACCTTAAAGATCTCTCTCCTTGCTCCTTCCTCCTCACGAATCTGGGCCAGCTCTTCTTCCAGGGAAATGCACTGCTTTTGGTACATGCTGGACAGCCTTCTCTCTTGTATGAGCTTATCCTTTAGGGACTGTGGGTCAGAGGAGAGAAAAATTCATCTTTGTTCTTTAATTTGGGTAATTCAAATAGCACTGAGGGAAAGAAAGAAAGGATTTCTAGAAGGGCTAAATCAATGACGGAACAAGACATAACGGAGAACATCTGAAAACCTACTTTTGGAGGATTCTCTAGCTTTTTTCTTAATGTGTACAGAGTAGGAAATTCTGTATTTTTTTTTATTTTTTAGAAAATTTTTAAAACGAAACAAATATTTTTGGCTCTTGGAAGTCAGATTTAATAGAGTTCGGAATTGTACCAAATAAGACATTACAACCTATTTGGGGATAAACTTCATAAGTTTTTCTCTAAAAAGAAAGAAACATCAACAGCATTTAAAACACACGTTCCACTGAGCAACCAGGATGATCTTGAAAAAGCCCAACTTGGATGTCACTTCCTTCACAGAATCCTTCAAAGACACGATGACGCCTGGAGCTGTGCATCCTCGGCAGAAGCGTGCTGGCTGCCCTCCCTCCACCCCGCGTGCCCACCCCTCACGGCCACGTGCTCCCTCACACCTGCTCTCCCCTGCCTGATGCTCTTCCCCGAGGTCTGCCTGGCAAGCCCCATTCTCTAGGTCTCAGCAACAATGCCAGGCTCCTGACGGCATCCCAGTGCTTCTCACCAAAAGTGGACCTCCAGTAGCAACATACAGTCTTTACAGAGTCCTCCTAATTCCACAACACTACTTTTTCCCCCTCCCTAAATTTAGTGTGTTTTGGCTGCACCACCTGGCTTGTGGGATCTCAGCTTCCTGACCAGGGAATGAACCTGGGTCACGCAGTGACAGCCTAAATTAGCCACTAGGCCACCAGGGAACTCCCAGGACCACTTTCCTATAACCCATACTTGGTTATTTGTTAATGTTTCTGGTCCTTCTCACCTGGTAGAATGTAAATGCCATGAAGACAGACCTGTCTGCTGCCGTACACTGAGAGCCCCGCCCCTACAGGACTTCTACAAATATCCGTTGAATGAATCTATCGATCAGTCAACACTTTAATGTTCTAAATCCCCAAACACAGTAACAAAGAGCTACTCCTTGAGACCTATTTCTTGAGATTGTTGCTACAACAGCTTCCTGGACTGGATCTTATATGACAATGATTAGGTTCTTTAAAATTCTCCAAGTTCAATAAATCCAGAAAAAAAAAAAAAATTCTGTAAGATAGAGGAAACTACCTTAATATATTCATTTTGGTTGTGATGACTCTCATGAACTAGCCACATTTTCCCCATTTTCTCTTCTTTCTTCTTACACTGCACTCTGTATTCCTTAATCTTTGACATCAAGTGATCCTTTTCAAGCATCCAGGACTTCTCCTTATTTTGGTTTTCAAATCTGAGTTGCAGAAAGTCTTTGGTGCTCTCGTAGAGCAGCTCCTGGGTGTGGTGGAGACTAGGGAAGAAAGTACAGACGTGGACATGAAGATGCTTCCCCAGTACATGTGACAGTTACTTCAAACACAGCCAAGACGCCAGTCCTCTAAAAACTGTGTAACATGTAGATTCTGTAAATACCACCAGCGTTTTAAAAACACGGTTCATCTGATCACCGGCAATCTTACATGTTTTATTGAACAAAGTATAATGTATCTACATTGGTTCATAGACCGGTCTTTATAGATATTTTTCTGGGTGCTAATTTCAGGTTATATTAGAAGGACTACAGAATTATTTACACCCAGCGTAAGTATGGACTTTTCCAAGGCACCAGACTTTACAATAAACTAAGTCATGGGGTTCTGACTGAAGGTTGACACAAGTTCGAAAACGTCAACACAGCTTTGTTTCTGTCTCGGCTGAGCTCCCCAGTGAGCTGTTGGGCCAACCTGCCAAACGACAAATTCTGACCTTTTTCTGAGACAGGTTTCCTTGGTGGAGGCACCTCAATGGCCTCAGCCCATGTGGCCCCTCCATTCTCCGAAATCCTCCAGTGCTTTCACTCTACAGCCTGTGCTGTAGTGCGACACTTAACCTTATGTATCATTTATTTTTGCCGCATGCCACAAGGACCATCAAGGACAGTACCAGCTACTAGACATACAAAGGTACTGAATAGATTCCTGCTGAGATTTGGGAATAGACAAACAACGTTTCTGTCTTCAAAAAAAAAAAATTTCCTTAAGAGTTAGCAACTCATCAGTTTAACATCAGCAGCTAGAAATATACTGTATCAAATGATCACACTGCTTGCAAAGGGCATTAAATACCACACTGCAGTTTCCCACTGAACACATACGGTGAGATCCACTGAGTTCTTCTCCTGAGTAGGAGAGTACACAGAGAAGGGGACAATGACTACGTAATGTCAGGAGTAATCGTCATCTGATGAATATATTCAGGTACGTGTGTGTCTGTACAAACAGGGAGAGACTGAGTCAGTTCCCACAAGGACTGCTCTTGCTTCCAGCAGGTTATTTTATTCTATCTGGTGTTATGGCTCAATTACAAACAGGGGAAGCATGCTCTTGCAAATGTACAAATGGTCTCAAAGTGACACCTAACAGGCAGGCACTGATGGCCTTGGATTTCCTGCTATTCAACACCCTCAGGATGCCGATCTACTGGAAGGAGCCGATCAAGTGCTCAGATCTGCAGAAGACGTTGAAATAGGAAGGTTATTAATAATCTGACATGTAAAATCATACTTTACTCTGACAATTTAAAAATATTGTTCCCTTAAAAAGAATTCAAATCCAATAGAAACTGGAGGTGCTATGCTTAAGCACAAAACACCAAAAATAATGATGTTGGAAGCAGCAGGGCCTGCCAGGGGCCAGGGGCATCTTCTACCTGCATTAGTCAGTGAGTTCAACTTGAGTATCATGTCTAGTTGAAATCAGTGACCAGTACAGGTAGAAGATGCCCCTGGCCCTTGGCAGGCCCTGCTGCTAGTTTAGTGACCACGCTTTAGATGGAGGAAGACACACTAAAAAAGTTTGTGAAGCAATAAAAAAAACCAACAGGATGAAGACTGCAAGGTGAAAAAGAATATATATACACACTCCGCCGGGGATCTTCCCAATGCAGGGATTGAAATTGAATGCAGGTCTCCCACATTAGAGGCAGATTCTTTACCATCTGAGCCACCAGGGAAGCCCATATATACACATACACATGTGTGTGTACATATATATACACACATTTTTTTTTTTTGCCATACCACATGGCTTTTGGAATTCTAGTTCCTCAACCAGGGATTGAAGCTGGGCCCTTGGCAGTGAAAGCTCTGAGTCCTAACCACTGGACCACCATGGAATTCCTGTGAAAAAATATTTTAAAATGTAGAATATTTAATGAAGGATAGAGAAAGTGAGATAAAGGTCATCAAGTGTTCAAGAATTATTTATTATGTGCCTGTTCTGCACACAGGAAAAGACTCTGGGGAAGAGACATCATTAAAATGGAAGGTGAAAAGGCCCATCACTGAGTCACGCTGGTCATCACAGGTGATGTGGGGGGAGACGTGTAGGAAAAGTGCACCCCTCCCTGGGAAGGTCAGAGAAGGGGTGATTGCGCAGCGAGGGGCTGCTGCACCATGAGGGCTGCATGAACCACAGCCTCAGGAGTCCAGCTGAAGAACGAGGTGAGCTGTAGCCAGAGGAGCAGAGACTGAGGGCCGAGACTCCCATGGGGCAAGGCAGCAAGAGACACTCACAGGAAGGAAGCCTGCAGGGCACAAGGGGACCAGTGACAGGAACCCAGCTTGGTGACAGCAATGATTGGTGACAGAACACAGCATGAGCCGGGAACGAGAGGGCTGAGAACGGACAGGAGAGGCTTCCGGGTTCACGGACGACGGGGTTGGAATCAGAAACTGGAGAGTGGGGAGCTGAAAACGACCCTGAGTGTCCGAACTTGAGAAACTACAAGGATGCGATGGCACTGGGCTAAATGGGAAGAATGGAGCAGCAGGTCTGAGATGGGGAGGGGTGCTTGTCGGGAAAGAGAAAGTTAAGTTTCAGTTGTGGTGAATTTGAGGTTTTCAAACATACTTTATTGAAGAAGTCTCTACAGCCCAGCTCTGGTCACTGCAAGTGGACCAACAGCTGAGGAGGGTGAAATGGGGAGAATCAAGAAAGACAGGCGCTGCGGGAACCAAGGGAGATGGATTTCAAAGACAGGGTGGTCAGAGGCCCAGACACACAGAAAGACACGAATGAACTCAGTGATGACTTTAGACAGGGGATGCTAAGCAAAACAGGAAACAAGAGCAGACTGCAGAAAGCGGGGGACAGGCAGGCAGGAATCGGGTAAAAACAGGAGTACACAGTTTCCATTTTCTGGTGCAGGTATGTAAAGTCGAACCAGAGAAAAGGACTGTTACGCTGACTTAGATAACCCATCAGTGGAGAAAACGATATTCCAGGACGGTAAGATCAGACTACAACCCTCAGAGGGGTCGAGGGGAGAGTGTAGAGCCGCCAGTCCTGTAGGAAAAGCATCAGATGAGCACACCAGGGGACTGGGAGAGAGGCGGGCGGTGGGGGATGGGGATCTGCTGAGACAGTTCCTTCAGCGCCAGGACCCTGCTGCTACTGGACAGGACTGCCAGCTTGTGGAATCTTAGCTCCCTCACCCGGGATCGAATCTGCGACCTTGGCAGTGAGTGTGACAGTCCTGACCCCTGGACCTTCTAAACCACCTGGGAGACAGCTGAAACCTGTCCAGTGTGGCTCGTGAGTACCCACCTTCTGGTGAGCTCTGTGATTCTGTCCCGGCTTCTCTGCTGATGAACTTGCACTTCCTCGACGTGGATCCGCCTCTCCTCCATGAGCCCTGCCACCTGCTCCCGCGAGAGCCGGGTCTGCTCCTCCAGCTGCGCCTGCAGCGCTTCCACCTGGACAGGCCAGAGGGGCAAGGCGTCCACTCCCGCTCTACTCCTGCTCGCTTCTCGCCTCTAACAGCGAGCTTCTCTCCAAGAAAACAAAAACCCCACAAACAAAAAAAACAGATGTGCAGCAGCAAAACAAACAGGAGAAAAATCTCGACTGGACTCCTCTTTACGTCTTACATGTGGTCTCAGGCCACATGAGAGCAGATTCTGTCCACACCAAGCAGAGCACCCACATCACACCAGAAAGGTTGGACAAGCCCATCTCCCCTCTCCAAGACGCTCACCTTCTCACCATCTCTCTCTCTGGGACTGTCTCCCTTTTAGGACTTCCCAGTTGTCTAGAGAAAGACTCGTGTCTTCATTTTAAAATTTAGAAAGTGCAGCAAAACGAGTATAATGTGATTTCCTTGTCTGAGTCAGGCTGTTTTGACCCCACATGGCAACACTGGCCAAAGGTAGAAACTGTCCATTTACATCAACTCACCCTCTGATAAGGACAGGAACTTGAATGCCGTTACACAAAAAATCAGGGTTGTAGGTGACATATGATGACCAGATGGTGAGAGGGTGACTCATTACTTTCTTAGACTTTGGAATACATGCACCAGACAAATGGATGTACCAAGGTCACCGTTTTGGGACAGACAGCTGCAGCTCTGTGTGTCCCAGGCCAGCTGCACAGGGAGTTCTGACTGTGACGACTCTGGTGGGAGGGTTCGGCCTATGCACTGAATGAAACTGCAGGTTCACACCAGCACTTCTAGAATGGTGCAGTACAGAGTAACGGTTGTAAAGACAGAGCCCTGGGAAATCAGGAAGAACCTCAAATTTCCAATCCAAGATGCCCAGAGGAACCCGTGTGCCAGGAGGCATGCGGCACATGCTAACGGGGGCACAGGACCTGCTCCAGGCCCGTGTGCAGAGCAGCCATGGTCATACCTGAAGGGTGAGGGTCTGGACGTCTCTCTGATGCAGCCCAGTGCTCACCTCCTTTTCTCTCTCTGCTGATTTCCTCCTGCTGCCTTTAGAATCTAAAACAGAAAAGAGTGGAGACCTTCACTTAGCTTTTCTTTCTGTTTTTCAAGCAGCAACATTATCTTTGCAGAGAAGTTTGGTTTTCTTTATATGGAAGAGAAGGAAAGGAAGAAAAAGGCCAATGTACAATAACTACAATGCTCAATTGTGCAAACAGGAATCTTTTACCGGAACTCTGTTAGGATGTCACCTGGATCTTTCTGAAGAATAAACTACTAAATTTCCCTTTGGAGTTGTATCAAATTTCTTTGTAAAATCTTATTTCATGAAAAAGGGTAATGAATTACAAAAACTAAATCTAAACACTTTAGTTATGATGTATAACCCAATTTTCAATGGACAAAATGATTTTAAAAACAAGCAACGCCAAAACTGCACTAAACATAACTTGATGATTTAGATGATTCAAGAAGCTTATTTATTCTTTTTATTGAGGTATAGTAATTTATTTGTTTCATGTGTACGACATAGCAATTCAAAAATTTTATAGATTATACTCTGTCTATACTTATTATAAAGTACTGGCTATATTCCCTGTCCTGTACAATATATCTTTGTAGCTTATTTATTTTATACATAGTAGTTTGTTCCTCTTAATCCTTTACCCTTATTCTGCCCCTTCTCTTCCTTCACCCTGCTGGTAACCACTAGTATGTTCTCTACATCTGTGAGTCTGTTTTTGTTCTATACTCACTAGTTTATTTTTTAAATTCCACACATAAGTGATATCATGCAATATTTTTCTGACTTATTTCTTAGCATTATGCCCTCTAAATCCATCCATGTTGCTGCAAATGGCAAGACTTCATTATTTTTTAATCCCTGAGTAGTATTCCATTCATCTTCTTTAACCATTCATCTGTTGATGAACACTTGGGCTGCTTCCACATCTTGACTATTATAAATAATATTGCTGTGAATACTGGGGTGCATGTTATTTCGAGTTAGAATTTTTGTTTCCTTTCTAAGAGCGGACCTCAAAAGTGCTTATCTCCACATGCATAGTGATGCATTAGCTAGATTCATTGTGGTGAATAGTATATACAAATATCAATTTACTATTTTGGACACTTAAAACTAACGTTATATGTCAATTATATCTCAATTTTTAAAAATTGTGATTTCCATTAATAAAAGAGAAAAGGATAAGGAGATTGAGCGTTAGAGAATAATTAATAGGCTGTGGTTCCACATGTTATCTAAATATATTTTATGACATCACCATAAGCATATTAATTAGATATATTTTTATTCTATTTTATTAAAACATCACAGAAAGGTTTTTTTAAAAAAAGCTCAGATCTGAGACCACCAGCAGCATGATTATGAATATTTATTATCACTGTATAGTGGGAAAAAATGTCTAATTATTTGCACCATGCTTTTTAATTCTGCATCAGTAAGAATTTCTAAAAATACAGTTGGTACCTGCTCTGAGAGCTGAAGACTCATTCTTTTCACGTACTTCTGCAGGCTGGACAGTCTTCTGGAGAATGCTGACCTGAAGAAGCAAAAAAAAAAAGTACAGAAATAGTCTTCCTATAAATACAGTATTTCATTTTTTAGCTTTAGTTCTGCAGATCAAACACCATTCACAAATTAAACTGGTCAAAACTTATACAATCATATAAGGACGCCATGCATACCGCAGACCAGAGAAGACAAACTGGATAAAACCCACTAACAGATTGAATACACACTCACTAAAACCAGTGCTGGTGATATAAATGGAAAAACAAAATTTCAGGGTTATTTGACAATATCTACCAAAAAAAAAAGAAAGTGGTCTTTGACAAGGTCCTTTAGGAAAGTAACAGAAACACTGAAGCATGCATATACAGATATGTATAAAGATGTTCACTGAAGTACTGTTTATAGAGTGAAAAGTGGAAATCTCAATTATACACATAAATATTTCTATATGAGTAGGAAAAAAGCTTTATCTCTAGGATACAGAATTATGGGACACTGTCACTTTTCTATTAGATTCCTGAAATCTGTGTTTGTTTTTAACAAAGACCACGCATTACTTTTGTAATCGGTGTAAATGAAGACCTAAAAGAACCTAGTATTGAAACT
>SJYV01055287.1:0-144155 GCA_006410875.1 Neotragus pygmaeus | reverse complement strand
ACACAGCCCGGACATCGGTGCAGGGCGACTGAGCCACACAGGCCGGACATCAGCTCAGCGTGACCGCGGCACACAGCCCAGACCTCAGTGAAGGGTGCCCATGGCACACAGTCTGGAAATCTGTGCAGGGCGACCGTGGCACAGATCTCAGAACTCGTCGCTAACCAACCGTGGAACACAGCCCGGACCTTGGCGCAGGGAGACCATGACAAACAGGCAGGATCTGGTTGCAGGGTGACCATGACACACAGCCCGGACCTCGGAGAAGAGCGACCATGTCACACACCCTGAGACTCAGTGAAGGGTGACCGCGGCACACAGCCCGGAATTCATCGCTAGCCAACCACAAACATAGCCCAGATCTCGGCATAGGGCAACCGTGGCACACAAGCCAGACTTCAGTGCAGGGTGACCGCGGCACACAACCCGGACATTGGCGCAGGTCGATTGCGGCACACAGCCCGAACGTCAGTGAAGGGCGACTGGCACACAGCCTGGAAATTGTCGCCAGCCAACAGCGGAACACAGCCTGGACCGCAGTGAAGGGTGACAGCGGGACACTGCCTCAATATCTGTGCAGGGCGACCGTGGCACAGAGCTCGGAACTCGTCGCTAGCCAACTGCGGAACATAGCCCGGACCTCGGCACAGGTCAACCACGACACACTGGCTGGACCTCGTCACAGGGCGACCACGGCAACCAGGCCAGACCTCGTCACAGAGGAAGCATGGCACACATCCCGGATCTCAGTGAAGGGTAACCGTGGCACACAGCCCAAAACACAGTGAAGGGCAACCGCGGCACACAGCCCAGAACTCATCGCTAGCCAACGGGGAACACAGCCCAGACCTCGGCACAGGGCAACCCTGGCACTGATCCCGGAACTCGTCACGAGCTGAGGGTGAAACACAGCCGGGACCTTGGCGCAGGGCGACCGTGGCACAGAGCCCGGAACTTGATGCAAGCCGAGGGTGAAACACAGCTGGGATCTCGGCACAGAGCAACTGCGGCACAGAGCCCGGAACTTGTTGCTAGCCAATGGCAGAACACAGCCCAGACCTCGGTGCAGGGCGACCACGGCACACAGCCCGGACTTCGGTGCAGAGCAACCATGGCACAGGGCCCAGAAGTCATCGCTAGCCGACCCCAGAACAAAGCCTGGACTTCGGTGCAGGGCGACTGAGGCAAACAGCCCAGACTTCGGCGCAGGGCGACCACGGCACACTGCCTGAAACACTGTGAAGGGCAACCATGGCACACAGCCCAGAAATCTGTGCAGGGCAACCACGGCACAGAGTCCAGAACTCATCGCTAGCCGACGGCAGAACACAGCCCAGACCTCGGTGCAGGGTGATCGTGGCACACAGCCTAGACCTCGGCGCAGGTTGACCAAGGCACACAGCCCTAACCTCNAGAAATCTGTGCAGGGCAACCACGGCACAGAGTCCAGAACTCATCGCTAGCCGACGGCAGAACACAGCCCAGACCTCGGTGCAGGGTGATCGTGGCACACAGCCTAGACCTCGGCGCAGGTTGACCAAGGCACACAGCCCTAACCTCAGTGAAGGGCCACCACGGCACACAGCCTGGAACTCGTCACTAGCCGACCACATAACAAAGCCCGGAACTCGGTGCAGGGCGACTGTGGCATATAGCCTGGCCCTGACACAGGGCAACCACGGGACACAGCCAGGACCTAGGTGTACGGTGACCGCAGCACACAGCCCGAACAACAGTGAAGGGCGATGGCGGCACACACCCTGGAAATCTGTGCAGGGCGACCGTGGCACAGAACTTGAAACTCTTCGCTAGCCAACCACAGAAAACACCCCTACATTGGCGCAGGGTGACCACGGAACACAGGCCAGGCCTCGGCTCAGGGGGACGCGGCACATAGCCTGAACCTCGGCACAAGGCTACGCCGGCAAACAGCCAGGACCTCGGTGCAAGGCACCGTTGCACACAGCCCGAACCTCAGTGAAGGTGCCCGTGGCACACAGCCCGGAAATCTGTGCAGGGCGAGAGCAGCACACATTCCAGAAATCTGTGCAGGGCGACCACGGCATAGAGCCCAGAACTCGTTGCTAGCCATCCGCGGAACACAGCCTGGACATCGGTACAGGGTGACCACGGCAAACAGGCAGGACCTCGTAGGGGGAGACCATGGCACACAAACCGGACCTCGGTGAAGGGCGACCTTGGCACACAGCCTGAAACTCAGTGAAGGGCGACCGCAGCAAACAACCCGGGAATTCGTAGCTTGCCAACCGTGGAACACAGCCCGGACCTCAGCACAAGGGGATTGTTACACACAGCCCGGACCTCGGCGCAAGGTAACCACGGCACACAGCCCGGACTTCTGTGAAGGGCGACTGTGGCATCCAGCCCGGAACTCATCTCCAGCTNAAACAACCCGGGAATTCGTAGCTTGCCAACCGTGGAACACAGCCCGGACCTCAGCACAAGGGGATTGTTACACACAGCCCGGACCTCGGCGCAAGGTAACCACGGCACACAGCCCGGACTTCTGTGAAGGGCGACTGTGGCATCCAGCCCGGAACTCATCTCCAGCTGACTGTGGAACACAGCCTGGACCTCAGCACCAGGTGACTGCAGCACAAGCCCGGACATCAGTGCAGGGCTACCGTGGCACTCAGCCCGAACCTAAATAAAGGGCGACTGCAGCACACAGCACAGAATTCTGTGCAGGGTGACCGCGGCACAGAGCCCGGAACTCGTCGCTAGCCGACCGCGGAACACAGCATGGACATCGGTGGAGGGTTACCGCGGCACAAAGCCCGAACTTCAGTGAAGAGCGACCGAGGCACACAGCCCGGACCTCAGTGCAGGGCGATTGCGGCACACAGCCTGAACTTCAGTGAAGGGCGACCGTGGCACACAGCCCGGAAATATGTGCAGGGCGACCGTTGCACAGAACTCGGAAATCGTCGCTAGCCAACCACGGAACACAGCCAGGACCTTGATGCAGGGTGACTGGTACACAGCCCGGACCTCGGTGCAAGGCTACCGCGGCACACAGCCCAGACCTTGGCACAGGGCGACCGCGGCAAACAGCCCCAAATTCAGTGAAGAGTGCCCGCGGCACACAGCCCAGAAATCTGTGCAGTGTGACTGTGGCACAGAGCCTGGAACTCGTCACTAGCTGACTGCAGAACACAGCCCGGACCTCGGTGCAGGGCGACTGAGGCACACAGCCCGGACCTCGACGCAGGATGACCCTGGCACACAGAAAGGACCTCGACCGATGGCGACCGTGGGACACTCCCCGGACCTCTGCGCAGAGCGACCATGGCACAGAGCCCGGAACTCGACGCTAGCCAACCGCGGAAAACAGCCAAACCTCAGCGCAGGGAGACCGCAGAACACAGGCCAGGCCTCGGCTCATGGCGACTGCGGCCAACAGCCTGGACCTCGGCACAGGGCAACCACGGCACACAGATCGAACTTCAGTGAAGAGCGACTGAGTCAAACAACATGGACCTCGGCGCAGGGCGACCCTGGCACACAGCATGGACATCGGGAGATGGCGACCGCGGCACACAGCCTGGACATTGGCTCATGGCGACTGTGGCACACAGCCCGGAACTCGGCGCAAGGCGACCACGGCACACAGCCTGGACTTCATCACAGGGTGACCGCGGCACACAGCCCGAACCTCAGTGAATGCGACCGTGGCACACAGACCAGAACTCGTCGCTAGCTGACAACGGAACACAGCCTGGAACTCGGTGCAGGGCGACCGCGGCACACAGCCCGGACTTGGCACAGGGCAACTGCAGCACACAGCATGGACCTCTGCAGAAGGCTACTGCAGCACACAGCCCGGACCTGGGAACAGGGTGACTGTAGCACACAAGCCTGGAAATAGGCACAGAGGGACCTTGGCACAGAGCCCGGAACTCATCTCAAGCCAAGGGCGGAACACAGCCTGAATCTCTGTGCAGGGCAACCGCAGCATACAGCCCGAACCTCTTTGAAAAACAACCGAGGCACACAGCATGGACTTCGGTGCAGGGCGACCCTGGCACACATCACAGACCTCGGGACATGGTGACTGCGGCACATAGCCCGGACATTGGTGCAGGTCGACTGCGGCACACAGCCCGGAGCTTGGCTCAAGGCTACCGTGGCACACAGCCCGGAACTCAGCGCAGGGTGACTGCGGCACACAGGAATGTCCTTGGCGCAGAGCAACCGTGGCACACAGGCCAGACCTCAGCGCAAGGCGACTGCGGCACAGTCTGATCCTAAGTGAAGGGCAACCACAGCACACATCCCAGACCTCGACGCAGGGTGATGCTGGCACACAGCACGGACGTCAGCAGATGGCAACTGTGGCACACACCCAGGAACTCAGCGCAGTGTGACTGCGGCAGAGAACCCAGAACTCGTCACTTGCCTACAACACAACACAGCCCGGAACTCGGCGTAGGGCAACCGCGGCACAGAGGCCGAACCTCGGCGCTGGGCGACCATGGCACAAGCCCACACATCGGCACAGGGCTAACATGTCACACAGCCCGAGCCTCAGTGAAGGGCGACTGCAGCACATAGCCCAGAAATCCTTGCAGGGCACCCACGGCAAAGAGCCCAGAACTCGTTGCTAGCCGATCGCCGAACACAGCCCGGACCTCAGCGTAGGGCGACCATGGCAAACAGGCCAGACCTCGTCGCATGGCAACCAAGGCATACAGCCTGGACCTCGGCAAAGAGCAACTGTGGCACACAGCCCAAAACTCAGTGAGGGGCGACCGCAACACACAGCCCGGAATTTGTCGCTAGCCAACTGCGGAACACAGCCCGGGCCACGGCGCAGGGTGACCGTGGCACACAGTCTGAACTCAGCTCAGGGCAACAGCGGCACACAGTCTGGACCTTGGCTCGGGGCGACTGTGACACACAGCCCGGACCTCAGCGCAGGGTGACTGCGGCACACAGCCCGGACTTCGGCACAGGGCAAGCGCGGCACACAGCCCGAACCTCGGAGCAAAACGACCATGGAACACATCCCGGACTTCGGCGCAGGGCGACTGCAGCACACAGCCCGAACCTCAGCGCAAAATGACCACGGCACACAGCCTGGACCTCGGCAAAGGGCGACCGCGGCACCCAGCCTGGAAATCTGTTCAGGGTGACCACGACACACCCCCCCAGAACGTATCACTAGCCAACTGCAGAACACAGCTCGGAACTCAGCGCACGGTGAACGTAGCACACTGGCCGGACCTAAGCGCAGGGCGACCGCTGAAGACAGGTCGGACCTCGGCTCAGGGCGACCGCGGCTCATAGCCCGTACCTCGGCGCAGGGCAACCGTGGCACACAGCCCGGACCTGTGCAGAAGGCTACCGCAGCACTGAGCCCGGACCTCAGAACAGGGTGACCATGTCACACAGCCTGGGCCTCGGCAGAGAAGGACCGTGGCCAGAGCACGGAACATGTCGCAAGCTGCGTGGGCCACACAGCCCAGACCTCAGTGCAGGGCGACTGTGGCACACAGCCCAGACCTCAGTGCAGTGCAACCGTGGCACACAGCCCGGACCTCAGTGCAAAACGACCAAGGCACACAGACCAGACCTCGCGCAGGGCAACTGCGGCACACAGCCCGGACTTAGATGCAGGGCAACCGCAGGACACAGCCCGGAAATCTGTACAGGGGAACCGGGGCACAGAGCCTGGAACTTTTTGCTAGCTGACCATGGAACACACCCGGGACCTCGGCGCAGGGCGACCGTGGCACACAGGCCGGAACTCGTCACTAGCTGACCGTGGAAAACAGCCCCGATCTAGGCGCCGGTCAACCGCGGCACAGAGCCCAGAACTCGTCGCTAGCCATCCACGGAACACAGCCCGGACCTCGACGCAAGGCGACCACGGCACACAAACCGGACCTTGTCACTAGCCGAACACGGAACACAGCCCGGACCTCAGCGCAGGGCGACTGCAGCACACAGACCGTACCTCAGTGAAGGACGACCGCAGCACACAGCATGGACCTCGTCAAAAACCGAACACGGCTCACAGCCCAGACCTGGCCACAAGGTAACCATGGCAAACAGCCCAGACCTATGCGCAGGGCATCCATGGCACACAGCCTGGATTTCATCATAGGCTGACCACGACACACTGGCTGGACCTTGACCCGGGTGGCCTGCTTAAAACAGCCCAGAATTCAGTGCAGGGCTAACATGTCACAGAGCCCGGATTTCGGCACAAGGTGACCGCAGCACACAGCCCGGAATTCATCGCAATCCAACGTCGGCACACAGCCCGGATCTCTTCACAATTCAAACGTGGCTCCCAGCCTGGAATTCAGCACAAGGCGACCACGGCCCACAGCCCAGACTTCGGCGCAGGGCGACCGCGGCACACAGACCAGACATCGGCACAGGGCGAAAGTGGCACACAGCCCAAACCTCAGAGAAGGGCGACTACGGCACACAACTCGGAACTCATCACCAGCCGAATGCAGAACACAGCACGGACCTCGGAACAGGGCGACTGCAGCACACAGCCCGGGCCTCGGGAAATGGCGACCACGGCACAGAGCCCGGACTTCAGAACAGGGCGACCGCAGCACACAGCCCGGACCTCTGCAGAAGGTTACAGCAGCACACAGCCAGGAACCTCAGAACAGGGCGACCATAGCACACAGCCCGGACCTCTTCACAGAGGGACCACGGCACAGAGCCCGGAACTCGTCACAAGCCAAGGGCAGAAAATCCCGGACCTCGGGACAGGGCGACCACGGCACACGGCCCAAACTTCAGAGAAGAGCAACCGAGGCACAAAGGACGGATCTCAGTGCAGGGCGACCCTGGCACACAGCATGGAACTCGGGAGATGGCGACCATGTCACACAGCCTGGATATCGGTGCAGGGAGACTGCGGCACACAGCCCGGACCTCGGCGCAAGGCTACCGTGGCACACAGCCCAGATCTTGGTGCAGGGCGACCGCAGAACACAGCATGAAACTCGGGAGATGATGACCATGTCACACATCCTGGACCTCCGTGCAGAGCGACTGCGACCAACAGCCCGGACCTCAGTGCAGGGCAACCGTGACCCACAGCACGAACTTCAGTGAAGAGCGACTGAGGCACACAGCATGGACCTCTGCGCAGGGCGACCCTGGCACACAGCACGGACCTCGGGAGATGGCAACCACGGCACACAGCATGGACATTGCCACAGTGCGACTGCGGCACACAGCCCGGTCCTTGGTGCAGGGCAACCACTGCACACACCTGAACCTCAGTGAAGGGCAACCGCCACACACAGACCGGAACTCGTCACTAGCCGACCGCAGAACACAGCCCGGACATCGGCGCAGGGTGACCGCAGAACACAGGCCAGGCCTCGGTTCCTGGCGACCACGGCCCACAGCCCGGAACTCGGCACAGGGCAACAGCAGCACACAGCCTGGACCTCGGCACTGGGCGCCCACTGCACACAGCCTGGCCTTGGTGCAGGGTGACACTGGCACACAGCACGGACCTGGCCTGATGACAACCACATCACACAGCCCAGACCCCGGTGCAGAGCCACCACGGCACAGAGCCCGGAACTCATCGCTAGCCAACCGGGGAACACAGCCCGAAACTCGGTGTAGGGTGACTGGTGCACACAGCCCGGATCTCAGTGCAAGGCTACTGTGGCACACAGCCCGGACCTCTGCAAAGGGCAACCGTGGCACACAGCCCGAACCTCAGTGAAGGGTGCCCGTGGCACACAGCCTGGAAATCTGTGCAGGGCGACCGTGGCACAGATCTCAGAACTCGTCGCTAACCAACCGTGGAACACAGTCCGGACCCCAGCGCAGGGCAACCACGACAAACAGACAGGATCTGGTCGCAGGGTGACCATGGCACACAGCCCGGACCTCGAAGAAGAGCAACCGTATCACACAGCCTGAGACTCAGTGAAGGGTGACCGCGGTACACAGCCCAGAATTCATCGCTAGCCAACCGCGAACATAGCCCGGGCCTCGGCATAGGGCAACCGTGGCACACAAGCCGGACTTCGGTGCAGGGCGAACGCGACACACAGCCCAGACATTGGCGCAGGTCAATTGCGGCACACAGCCCAAATGTCAGTGAAGGGTGACTGTGGCCCACAGCCTGGAACTCGTCGCCAGCTAACCGCAGAACACAGCCCGGACCGCAGTGAAGAGTGACAGTGGGACACTGCCTTGATATCTGTGCAGGGCGACCATGGCACAGAGCTCGGAACTCGTCGCTAGCCAACCGTGGAACACAGCCTGGACTTCAGCACAGGGCAACCGCGACACACAGGCTGGACCTCGTCACATGGCGACCATGGCAAACAGGCCGGACCTCGTCACAGAGGAAGCATGGCACACATCCTGGACCTCAGTGAAGGGCAACCGTGGCACACAGCCTGAAACACAGTGAAGGGCGACCGTGGCACACAGCCCGGAACTCGTCATTAGCTGACGGGGAACACAGCCCAGACTTCAGCACAGGGCAACCCTGGCACTGAGCCCGGAACTTGTCAGGAGCTGAGGGTGAAACACAGCCAGGACCTTGGGGCAGGGCGACTGCGGGACAGAGCCCGGAACTTGATGCAACGAGGGTGAAACACAGCCGGGATCTCGGCACAGGGCGACTGCGGCACAGAGCCCAGAACTCATTGCTAGCCGACGGCAGAACACAGCCCAGACCTCGGTGCAGGGCGACTGCGGCACACAGCCTGGACTTCGGCGCAGAATAACCATGGAACAGGGCTCAGAAGTCATTGCTAGCCGACCCCAGAACAAAGCCTGGACCTCGGTGCAGGGCGACTGAGGCAAACAGCCCAGACCTCAGCGCAGGGCGACCACGGCACACTGCCTGAAACACTGTGAAGGGCGACCATGGTACACAGCCCAGAAATCTGTGCAGGGCGACCGTGGCACAGAGCCTGGAACTCGTCGCTAGCCAACAGCAGAACACAGCCCAGACCTCGGTGCAGAGCGACTGCGGCACACAGCCAAGACCTCGGCGCAGAGCAACCAAGGCACACAGCCCCAACCTCAGTGAAGGGCCACCGCGGCACACAGCCAGGAACTCGTCACTAGCCGACTACGTAACAAAGCCCGGAACTCGGTGCAGGGCGACTGTGGCATACAGCCTGGC
This sequence comes from Neotragus pygmaeus, assembly GCA_006410875.1. Taxonomy (NCBI): domain Eukaryota; kingdom Metazoa; phylum Chordata; class Mammalia; order Artiodactyla; family Bovidae; genus Neotragus; species Neotragus pygmaeus. The sequence goes on along the minus strand of SJYV01055287.1, from coordinate 134,998 downwards.
CCTCACGCGGGGCAACCACGGGACACAGCCTGGACCTAGGTGTAGGGTGACCGCAGCACACAGCCTGAACAACAGTGAAGGGCGACAGCAGCACACACCCTGGAAATCTGCAGGGCGACCGCGGCGCAGAGCACGGAACTCGTCACTAGCCAACCACAGAAAACACCCCTACCTTGGTGCAGGGTGACCATGGAACACAGGTCAGGCCTCGGCTCAGGGGGACCCGGCACACAGCCCGAACCTCGGCGCAAGGCTATGCCAACAAACAGCCCGGACCTCGGTGCAAGGCACCGTGGCACACAGCCCGAACCTCAGTGAAGGTGCCTGTGGCACACAGCCCGGAAATCTGTGCAGGACGACCATGGCATAGAGCCCAGAACTCGTCGCTAGCCATCCGCGGAACACAGCCTGGACATCGGTGCAGGGTGACCATGGCAAAGAGGCAGGACCTCGTAAGGGGGAGTCCATGGCACACAGTCCAGACCTCGGTGAAGGGCGAGCTTGGCACACAGCCTGAAACTGAGTGAAGGGTGACCAAGGCACACAGCCTGGGAATTCGTTGCTAGCCAACCATGGAACACAGCCCGGACCTCAGCACAGGGGGATTGTTACACACAGCCCGGACCTCGGCGCAAGGTGACCACGGCACACAGCCCGGACTTCTGTGAAGGGCGACTGTGGCATCCAGCCCGGAACTCATCTCCAGCTNCAGCCTGGGAATTCGTTGCTAGCCAACCATGGAACACAGCCCGGACCTCAGCACAGGGGGATTGTTACACACAGCCCGGACCTCGGCGCAAGGTGACCACGGCACACAGCCCGGACTTCTGTGAAGGGCGACTGTGGCATCCAGCCCGGAACTCATCTCCAGCTGACTGTGGAACACAGCCCGGACCTCAGTGCCAGGTGACTGCAGCACAAGCCCGGACATCGGTGCAGGGCTACCGTGGCACTCAGCCCGAACCTAAGTGAAGGGCGACTACAGCACGCAGCACAGAATTCTGTGCAGGGTGACCGCGGCACAGAGCCTAGAACTCGTCGCTAGCCGACCGCGGAACACAGCACGGACATCGGTGGAGGGTTACCGCTGCACAAAGCCCGAACTTCAGTGAAGAGCGACCGAGGCACACAGCCCGGACCTCAGCCCAGGGCAATCGTGGCACACGGCCTTAACTTCAGTGAAGGGCGACCATGGCAAACAGCCCGGAAATATGTGCAGGGCGACTGTGGCACAGAACTCGGAAATCGTCACTAGCCAACCACGGAACACAGCCCGGACCTCGACGCAGGGTGACTGGTGCACACAGCCCGGACTTCAGTGCAAGGCTACCGCGGCACACAGCCCGAACCTCAGTGAAGGGTGCCCGTGGCACACAGCCCGGACATCTGTGCAGTGCGACTGTGGCACAGAGCCCGGAACTCATCACTAGCTGACTGCAGAACACAGCCTGGACCTCGGTGCAGGGCGACTGAGGCACACAGCCTGGACCTCGATGCAGGACGACCCTGGCACACAGAAAGGACCTCAACTGATGGCGACTGTGGGACACTCCCCGGACCTCTGCGCAGAGCGACTGTGGCACAGAGCCCAGAACTCGTCACTAGCCAACCACGGAAAACAGCCGGATCTCGGCGTAGGGAGACCACGGAACACAGGCCAGGCCTCAGCTCATGGCAACTGCGGCCAACAGCCTGGACCTCGGCACAGGGCAACCACGGCATACAGCCCAAACTTCAGTGAAGAGTGACTGAGGCAAACAACATGGACCTCGGCACAGGGCGACCCTGGCACACAGCATGGACATTGGGAGATGGCGACCGCAGCACACAGCACGGACCTCCGCGCAGAGTGACCACGGTACAGAGCCCTGAATTCTTCTCAAGCTGTGGGCGGAATACACCCTGACCTTGGCCCAGGGCGACCCTGGCAGACAGCATGGACTTCTGCAGATGGCCACCACTGCACACAGCCCGAACCTCAGCGCAGAGCTACTGTGTCACACAGGACAGAGCTCGGCGCTAAGCGACCATGGCACACAGCCTGGACCTCGGTGCAGGGCGACCACGGCACACAGCCCGAACATCAGTGAAGGGTGAACGCAGCACACAGTCCGGAACTCATTGCTTGCCGACTGGGGAACACAGCCCGGACCTTAGCGCAGGGTGTCTGCAGCACACAGGCCGGACCTCAGTGCAGGGTGACCACGGCAGGCAGTCTGGACCTTGGCGCTGGATGACTGCAGTACACAGCCCGGATATTTGCAGAAGGCTATCATGGCACACAGCCCAGATCTCGGCACATGGCGACAGTGGCACACAGCACGGACCTCGGCGCAGAGCGACCATGGTACAGAGCCCGGAACTCGTCTCAAGCTGAAGGCAGAACACACCCCGACATCTGCCCAGGGCGACCCTGGCACACACATGGACTTCAGCAGACGGTGACCACGGCACAAGCCCGGACCTTGGTGCACGGAGAATGCAGCACAAAACCTGGACCTCGGCACAGGGCCACCATGGCACACATACCAGACCTTGGCACAGGGGAACCGCAGCACACAGCCCGAACCTCAGTGAAAGGCAACTGCAGCACACAGCCTGGAAATCTTTGAAGGGCGACCATGGCACAGAGCCCGGAACTCGTCGCTAGCCGACCGCAGAACACAGCCCGGACCTCAGCACAGGGTGACCGTGGCACACAGTCAGAAATTCAGTGAAGGGTGGCTGCGGCCCACAGCATGAACCTCAGCGCAGGGCAACCATAGGACAAAGCCCTGACCTCAGCGCAGGGTGACCGCGGCACACAGCCTGGAACTCGGGGCAGGGCGACCGTGTCACACAGCCAGAAATTCAGTGAAAGGCGACCGCGGTACACAGCCCGAACCTCGGCCAGGGTGACCACGGCACAGAGGCCAGAACACATCGCAGAGTGACCGGGGCACACAGCCCAGACCTTGGTGCAGGGTGACCTTGGCACACAGCCCGGACATCTGCAGAAGGCTCCCACGGCACAGAGCCCGGATCTCGGCACAAGGCGACAGTGGCACACAGCAAGGACCTCTGTGCAGATCGACCATGGTACAGAGCCCAGAATTCTTCGCATGCTGCAGGCGGATTACACCCTGACATCGGCCCAGGGCGACCCTGGCAGACAGCATTGACTTTGGCAGATGGCAACCACTGCACATAGCCCGAACCTTGGCACAGAGCAGCTGTGGCACACAGGACGGAGCTCGGCGCTAAGTGACCACAGCACACATCCCAGACTTCGGCGCAGGGCGACCACGGCACACAGTCCGAACATCAGTGAAGGGTGAACGCAGCACACAGTCCGGAACTTGTCCCTAGCCGAACACAGAACACAGCCCAGACCTTGGTTCAAGGCGACCATGGCACACAGGCCGGAACTCAGCACAGGGCGACTGCAGCACGCAGCCTGGACCTCGGTGCTGGGTGACCGCGGCACAAAGCCCAGACATTTGCAGAAGGCTATCGGGGCACACAGTCCAGATCTCAGCACAGGGCCACAGTGGCACACAGCACGGACCTCAGTGCAGATTGACTGTGGTTCAGAGCCTAGAACTTGTTGCAAGCTGAGTGCGGAACACACCTCGACCTCTGCCCAGGGCGACCCTGGCACACAGCACGGACTTCAGCAGATGGCGACCACGGCACATAGTATAGACCTTGGTGCAGGACGAATGCAGCAGAAAGCCCGGACCTCAGCGCAGGACCTCTGTGGCACACAGCCCGATTCTCAGTGAAGGGCAACCGTGGCACACAGCTTGGAAATCTTTGCAGGGCGAATGTGGCACAGAGCTCGGAACTCGTCGCTAGCCGACCGCAGAACACAGCCAGGACTTCAGCACAGGGCGACTAAAGCACACAGCCCAGACCTCCTCGAAGGGCAACCCTGGCACACAGCACAGATCTCAGCAGAATGCGACCGAGACACACAGCCCAGACCTCGGAGGAGAGAGAACGCAGCACAGAGCCTGGAACTTGTCCCTAGCCGACCGCGGAACATAGTCCGGACCACGGCGTAGGGTGAATGTGGCACACAGCCTGGACCTCGGCACGGGGCGACCACAGCAGACAGCCCGAACTTCAGGGAAAGGTGACCATGGCACACAGTCCAAAAATCTGTGAAGGGTGACCATGGCACAGAGCCAGGAACTCATCGCTAGCCGACCGCAGAACACATCCCGAACTTCAGCGCAGGGCTATCACGGCACACAGCCCGGACCTCGGCACAGGGCGACAGTGGCACACAGCCCGGAATGCAATGCAAGGCGACTGAGGCACACAACCTGGAACTCAGCATGTGCAAATGCGACACACAGCCCGCAACTCAGCGCACGTCAACCGCGGCACACAGGCCGGACCTCGGCACAGGGTGACCATCGCACTTAGCCCGGACCTCGGCATAGAGCTATTGCGACACACACCCAGGACCTCGGTGCAGGACGACTGCGGCACACAGCCCAGACCTCTGCAGATGGCTACCAAGGCACACAGCCTGGATCTCAGCACAAGGCGACAGTGGCACACAGCATGGACCTCGGTGCAGAGCGACAACAGTACAGAGCCTGGAACTCGTCGCAAGCTGAGGGCGGAGAACACACCGACCTCGGCCCAGGGTGACCACTACACACAGCACGGAGATCAGCGCAGGGCGACCATGGCTCACAGCCCGGACCTCAGCACAGAGCGACCGTGGCACACAGCCCAGACATCTGCAGAAGGCTCCTGCGGCACAGAGCCCGGATCTCGGCACAAGGCGACAGTGGTACACAGCAGGGACCTCTGCGCAGACCCACCACGGTACAGAGCCCAGAATTCTTCGCCAGCCATGGGCGGAATACACCCTGACATCTGCCCAGGTCGACCCTGGCAGACAGCATTGACTTCGGCAGATGGCCACCACTGCAAATAGCCTGAACCTCGGCGCAGAGTGACTGTGGCACACAAGACGGAGCTTGGCGCTAAGTGACCACAGCACACAGCCCGGACCTCAGTGCAGGATGACCACGGCACACAGCCCGAACATCAGTGAAGGGTGAACGCAGCACACAGTCCGGAACTTGTCCCTAGCCGAACACGGAACACAGCCCAGACCTTGGTGCAAGGCAACTGCGGCACACAGGCTGGACCTCAGCACAGGGCGACCGCGGTACGCAGCCTGGACCTCTGCGCTGGGCGACCGCGGCACAAAGGCCGGACATTTGCAGAAAGCTATGGCAGCACACAGCCCGGATCTCAGCACAGGGCGACAGTGGCACACAACACGGACCTCGGCGCAGAGAGACCATGGTACAGAGCCCGGAATTTGTCGCAAGCCGAGGGCAGAACACACCTCGACCTCTGCCCAGGGCGACCCTGGCACACAGCACGGACTTCAGCAGATGGCGACCACGGCACACAGCCCGGACCTTGGCGCAGGGCGAATGTAGCACAAAGCCCGGACCTCAGCGCAGGACCTCCGCAGCACACAGCTGGAAACTTAGTGAAAGGCAACCACGGCACAGAGCCTGGAAATCTTGGCAGGGCGAACACAGCACAGAGCCCAGAACTCGTCACTAGCCGACAGCAAAACACAGCCCGGACGTTGGCGCAGGGCGACCGCGGCACAAAGCCTGGACCTCGGCACAGGGTGACCGCGGCACACAGCCAGAAATTCAGTGAAGGGCGACCGTGGCACACAGCCCGAACCTCAGCACAGCGCTATCGTGGCACAGAGGCCGGACCACAGCGCAGAGCGACCACGGCACACAGCCCGGACCTCGGCGCAGGGCGACTGCGGCACACACCCCAAACCTCTGCAGAAGGCAACCGTGGTACATAGCCTGGACCTCAGCACATGGTGATCGTGGCACACAGCAAGGAACTTCGCACAGAGTGACCGCAGCACAGAAGTGGGAACTCGTCGCAAGCTGAGGGCGGACACAGCCCATACCTCGAGGCAGGGCAACCACGGCACACAGCCCGGATCTCCGCGCAGGGCGACCCTGGCACACCGCACTGACCTCGCCAGATGGCAACCGTGGCACACAGCCCAGACCTCGGAGAGGGCGAATGCTGCACAGAGCCCAGAACTCATCCCTAGCTGACCGCGGAACACAGCCCGAACATCGGCGCAGGGAGAATGTGGCACACAGCCCGGAATTCGGCACAGGGCAACCGCGGCACACAGCCTGATCTTCAATGAAGAGCGACTGCTGCACACAGCCCGGAAATCTGTGAAGGGCAACCATGGCACAGAGCCTGAAACTCAGTGAAGGGCCACCGTGGAACACAGCCCGGACCTCGGCACAGGGAGACTGGGGCACACAGCCCGGACCTCGGTGCAGGGCAACCTCAGCACACAGCCTGAACCTCAGTGAAGGGCGACCGTGGCACACAGCCCGGATATCTGTGCAGGGCGAAGGGGGCACAGAGGCGGAACTCTACATTAGCCAACCTTGGAACACAGCCCAGATCTCAGCTCAGGGTGACCACGGCACACAGGCTGGACCTTGGCACAGGGCAACCATGGCACACAACACGGACCTTGGCCCACGGCGACCGTGACACACAGCCCGAACATCAGTGAAGGGCGACCACAGCACACAGCCCCGATCTCATCGTTAGCCGACCGTGGAACACAGCCTGGACCTCGGCGCAGGGAGACCGTGGCACACAGACCAGACCTCGGGTCAGGACGACTGCAGCACACAGGCCAGACTTTGCTGCAAGGTGTCCGTGGCTCACAGCCTGGATATCGGTGCAGGGTGACTGTGGCACACAGCACGGACCTTGGTGCAGAGTGACCGCAGCACAAAGCTGGGAACTCGTGGCAAGCCGAAGGCAGAATGCAGCCCAGACCTGGGCACGGGGTGACTGCGGCTCACAGCCTGGACCTCCATGCAGGGCGACCTGGCACACAGCACAGACCTCAGCAGATGGCGACAGCCCGGACATCGGAGGAGAGTGAATGTGGCGCAGAACCCGGAACTTGACCCTAGCTGACCGCAGAACACAGCCCAGACCACATCGCAGGGCGACTGTGGCACACAGCCTGGATCTCGGTGCAGAGCAACCGCGGCACACAGCCTGAATTTCAGTGAACGGTGACCATGGCACACAGCCTGGATATCTGTGAAGGGCGACCTCGGCACAAAGCACAGAACTAGTCACTAGCCAAGGGCTGAACACAACCCAGACCTCAGCACAGGGCGACCGCAGCACACAGCCCCGAATTCGGCGCATGGCGACCACGGCACACAGCCTGGTACTCATCACTAGAAGACCGGGGAACACAGCCAAGACCTCGGCGCAGGGTGACCGCAGCACAGAGCCGGGAGCTCCTAGCAAGCCGAAGGTGGAACACAGCCCGGAGATCTGTGCAGGGTGACCGCGGCACACAGGCCAGACCTCGGCGCAGGGCGACCGCAGCACAAAGCCTGGACCTAGGCGCAGGGTGACCTCGGCACACAGCCTGGATCTCCGCAGAAGGCTACTGCAGCACACATCCCGGACCTCGGCACAGGTTGACCGTGGCACACAGTACGGATTTCAGCGCAGAGCAACCACGGCACAGAGCCAGGAACTCATTGCAAGCCGAGGGCGGAGCACAGCATGGACTTCGGCGCAGGGCGACCACAGAACACAGCCCAGATCTCCGTGGAGGGCGACTCTGGCACACAGCACAGACCTCGGGAGATGGCGACCGTGGCACAAAACCCAAACCTCGGAGGAGAGCGAACAGGGTACAGAGCCTGGTACTAGTCCCTAGCCGACCGCGGAACACAGCCTGGACCTCGACTCAGGGTGCCGGTAGCACACAGCCTGGACCTCTGCAGAAGGCTACCATGGCACACAGCACGGACTTCAGCATGTACCACCGTGGCAAACAGTCCGGACCTCAGCACACAGCGACCGTGGCACAGAACCCACAACGTTTCGCAAGTCGAGGGCTGAATACAGCTCGGACCTCAGTGTATGGCGACCACAGCACACAGCCCTTACTCCGGCACAGGACGACTGCGGCACCCAGCACAGAACTCATCGCTAGCCGACCAAGGAACACAGCCCAGTCCTCGGCACAGGGCGACCTCGGTACAGAGCCTGGAACTCGTAGCAAGCCAAGGGTGGAATACACCCCAACTTTGGCCCAGGTTGACCCTGGCACACAGCCAGCACAGACTTTGGCAGATGGCGAACACGGCACACAGTCCGGAACTCGGCACAGGGTGACCGCGGCACACAGCCCGAACCTCAGTGAAGTGCAACTGCGGCAAACAGTCCGAACATCAGTGAAGGGTAACCACAGTAGACAGTGTGGAACTCGCTGCTAGCCAACCGCAAAACACATCCAAGACCTCGGTACATGGTGACCGTGGCACACAGCATGGACCTCGGTGCAGGACGACCGCAGCACAGAGCCGGGAGCTCCTCGCAAGCCGAGGGTGGAACACAGCCTGGAGTTCCGCGCAGGGCAACCATGGTACACAGGCTGGACCTTGGTGCAGGGCGTCCGCAGCACACAGCCTGGACCTAGGCACAGGGCGACCTCAGCACACAGCCCAGACCTCTGCTGAAGGATTCCACAGCACACAGCCCGGACCTCGGGACAGGTTGACCGTGGCACACAGCATGGATTTCAGTGCAGAGCGACCACGGCACAGAGCCAGGAACTCGTCCCAAGCCGAGGGCAGAACACAGCCCGGACCTCGGTTCGGGGCGACCATGGCACACAGCCCGGACCTCCATGCAGGAAGACCCTGGCACACAGCACAGACCTCGACAGATGGCAACCGCGGCACAAAACTAGAACCTTGGAGAAGAGCGAACGGGGCACAGAGCCCGGAACTAGCCCCTAGCCGACCGCAGAACACAGTCCGGACCACGGCGCAGGGTGACCATGGCACACAGCCCGGACCTTGGCTCAGGGGGCCTGTGGCACACAGCCCAGACCTATGCAGAAGGCTACCGTGGCACACAGCCTGGACTTCAGCACGGACCACTATGGCAAACAGTCCGGACCTCAGCACACAGCGACCGTGGCACAGAATCCGCAACTTTTCGCAAGTCGAGGGCTGAATACAGCCTGAATTCAGCGCATGGCGACAGCAGCACACAGCCCTTACTCTGGCGCAGGACAACCGCGGCACACAGCACGGAACTCATTGCTAGCTGACCACGGAACACAGCCCTGTCCTCGGCGCAGGGCGACTGCGGCACACAGCCTGAATATCAGTGAAGGGCGACCATGGCACACAGTCAGGAACTCATAGCTACCCGACCTTGGAACACAGCCCGCAACTCAGCGCAGGGTGACCGCAGCACACAGCCAGGACCTCGACACAGGGCAACCCTGGCAAACAGCATGGAACTCGGCGCAGAGCGACCGTGGCACACGGCCCGGACTGGCAAAGGGTGACCGTGGCACACAGCATGGACCTCGGTGCAGAGCAACAACGGCACAGAGCTGGGAACTCGTCACAAGCCGAGGGCGGAACACAGCCCGTATCTTGGCGCAGGGCAACAGCGGCACACAGCCTGGATTTCTGCACAGGGCGACCCTGGCACACAGCACGGATCTCGGCATATTGCGACCGCGGCACACAGCCCGGACCTCGGAGGAGAGTGAATGGGGCACAGAGCCCGGAACTCGTCCGTAGCCAACCACGGAACACAGCCCAGACCACGGCGCAGGACGACCGCAGCACACAGCCCGGACCTCCGCGCAGGGCGACCATGGCAGACAGCCCGAACTTCAGTGAAGGGTGACAATGGCACACAGCCCGGAAATCTGTGAAGGGCCAATGCAGCACAGAGCCCGGAACTCGTCGCTAGCTGACTGCAAAACACAACCTGAACATTAGCGCAGGGCGACCACGGCACACAGCCCGGAATGCAATGCAGGGCGACCGAGGCACACAACCCAGAACTCGGCACGTGGGAAGGCGGCACACAGCCCGTAACTCAGCGCACTTCGACCGCGGCACACAGGCTGGAGCTCGGCGCAGGCCGACTGTGACACCGAGCCCAGACTTCGGCGTAGGGCGACTGTGGCACAAAGCCTGGACCTCGGCGCAGGACGACCGCGGCACACAGCTTGGACATCTGCAGAAAGCTACTGCAGCACACAGCCCGGATCTCGGCACAGGGCAACAACGGCAAACACCCCGAAACTTAGTGAGGAGCGACCGTGGGACACAGCCTGGACCTCGGCGCAAGGTGACCCTGGCACACAGTACGGAACTTAGTAGATGGTGACCGCAGTGCACAGCCAGGATCTCGGCGCAGAGCGACTGTGGCAGAGCCCAGAACTCGTCGTTAGCTGACCACAGAACACAGCCCGGTCCTCGGCGCAGGCCAACTGAGACATACAGACCGGACCTCAGTAAATGACGACACGGCACACATCACGGACCATGTCGCAACCCTACAGGGGCTCACAGCCCGGAACTTGGCACAGGGCGACCAGGTCACACAACCCGGACCTCGGCGCAGGTGACCACGGCACGCAGCCTGGACTTCGGCGCTGACCGACCACAACACATCGCCCAGACCTCAGCGTAGGGCAACCGCGGCACACACCCTGGACCTCAGTGCAGGGCGACCACGGCACACAGCCCATACCCCGGCGCAGCTTGATGGCAGGAAACAGCCCGGACCTCGGCGCAAGACGACTGTGGCACACAACCCTGACTTCTGAGCATGGCGACCGTGGGTCAAAGCCTGGAAATCTGTGCAGGGCCAGGACCTCATCACAATTCGATGGCGGAACACAGCCCGTATCTAGTAGCTATTCGAACGTGGCTCCCAGCCCAGAATTTGGCGCCAGGAGACCACGGCACACAACCCGGATCTCAGCACATAAGAATCCAGCACATAGCCCGGAACTAGGTGCAGGGCAACTGTGGGACACAGGCCGGACCTCGGCACAGGGGGACTGCTGCACAAAACCAGGACCTCGGTGCAGGGCAATTGCGGCACACAGCCCGGTCCTCAGCACAGGGCGACCGCAGAACACAGCCCGAACCTCAGTGAAGAGCGACCAAAGCACACAGCATGGACCTCAGTGAAGAGCGACCAAGGCACACAGCACGGACCTCAGCAGATGGCGACTGCTGCACACAGCCCGGATATTGGCACAGAGCAACTGCAGCAGAGCCCGGAACTCATCGCTAGCCGACCACAGAACACAGCCTGGACCTCGGCACAGGGTGATTGCGGCACACAGACCCGACCTCAGTGAAGGTTGACCGCGGCACAGGGCACGGACCTCGTCACAACCGGACCACGCCTCACAGCCTGGAACTCGGTGCAGGGCTACCAAGGCACACAACCCGGACCTCGGCACAGGCGACCCTGTCACACAGCCTGGACTTTGGCGCTGGCCGACCGTGACACACAGCCCAGAGCTCATCGTAAGGCGACCGCAGCACACAGCCCGGACCTTGGTGCAGGGTGACTGCAGCACACAGCCTTGACCTCGGCTCAGGGTGACTGTGGTGCACAGCCTGGCCCTGGAACAGGGAGACCATGGCACACAGCACGGACCTTGGTGCACAGCGACAGTGGAACAGAGCCCGGAAATCTCTCTAGCAGACCACAGAACACAGCCCGGACCTCGGCGCAGGGTGACTGCGTAACACAGCCCGGACCTCGTTTAGGGCGATCGCGGCAGAGCCTGGAACTCGTCCCTAGCTGACCATGGAACACAACCATGACATCGGCGCAGGGCGAATGCAGCACACAGACCAGAACTCAGTGAAGGAAGACCGCAGCACACAGCACAGATCATGTCACAACCCGACCACAGCTCACAGCCCGGAACGTGGTGCAGGGCGACCAGGGCACACAACCCAGAACATGGTGGAGGCGAACATGGCACACAACCTGGACTTAGGCGCTGGCCGACTGTGACACACAGCCCGGACCTCGGCACCAGGCAACTGCGGCACAAAGGCTGAACTTCGGCTCAGGGCGACCACGGCACACAGCCTGGACTTCAGTGCAGGGCAAACGTGGCACTCAGCCCAAACATCAGTGAAGGAAGACCGCGGCACACAGTCCGGAACTCGTCGCTAGCCGACAGTGGAACACAGCCTGGACCTCGGTGCAGGGTGACTGGGGAACAAAGGCCGAACCTTCGTGCAGGCTGACCGCGGCACACAGCCCGGACCTCAGCATAGGTCGACCGTGGTACACAGTCCGGACATCTGCAGAAGGCTACCGTGGCATACACCCGGAACTCGGGACCAGGCGACAGTGGCACACAGCCCGGACCTCGGCGCAGAACGACCACAATACGTAGCCCAGATTTCGTCACAAGCCGAGGGCGGAACATATCCCGACCTTGGCCCAAGGCGACCCTGGCACACAGCACGGACTTTGGCAGATGGCTACCACAGAACACAGCCCGGACCTCGGCACAAGGCGACAGTGGCACACAGCTCGGACCTCAGCGCAGGGCGACTGTGGCACACAGCCCGAACTTCCATGAAGGATGACCACAGCACACAGACCAGACCTCAGCACAGGGCGACCCTGGCACACAGCACGGACCTTGGCAGATGGCGACCGCGTGACACAGCCCGGACCTCATGACAGAGCGACCGCAGCACAGAGCCCGCAACTCATCTCTAGCCGACCGCAGAACACAGACTGGACCTCGGTGCAGGGCAACCGTGGCAAACAGCCTGGACATTGGCACAGGGCGACCATGACATATAGCCCAGAAATTTGTGCAGGGCAAAAACGGGACAGAGCCCGGAACTCGTCGCTAGCCGACCATGGAACAAAGCCCGGACCTCGGCGCAGGGCTAATGCGGCACACAGACTGGACCTCAGGGAAGGACGACCGCGGCACACAGCACGGACCACGTCACATCCCAACCGTGGCTCACAGCCCGGAACTCGGTGCAGGGCGACCAGGGCACACAAACCGGAGCACAGCGGATACGACCATGGCACACAGTCTGGACTTAGGCACTGGCTGACGGTGACACACAGGCCAAACCTCAGTGTAGGGCCACTGTGACACACATCCTGGACCTCGGCACAGGGCAACTGCGGCACACAGCCTGGACCTCGGTGCAGGGTTCCTGCAGCACAGACGATGGACCTCGGTGCAGGGCGACTGCGGCACACAGCCCAGGCCTCAGCGCAGGACGACAGCGGCACACAACCCAGACCTCTGCAGAATGCTATGGCGGCACACAACCCAGACCTCCGCACAGGGCGAATGAGGCACTCAGCCTGGACCTCCTCGCAGAGCAACCACGGCAGAGATCCCGGAGCACATCACAAGCTGAGAGGGGAACACATCCTGGAGCTCAGCACAGGGCGACTGCGGCACACAGCCCGGAACTCGTTGCTAGCTGACTGCGGAACACAGCCCGGACCTTGGTGCAGGGTGACAGTGGCACACAGCACGGACCTCGGCGCAGGACAACTGTGGCACACAGCAAGGACCTCGGCAGGTGGTGACCACGTCACACGACCCAGACATCAGTGCAAGGCGACCATGGCACACAGCTCAGACTTGGGAACAGGACGACCACAGCACACAGCCCAAACCTCAGTGAAGAGCAAACCGAGGCACACAGCACAGACCTTGGTGGAGGGCGACACACAGCCCTGAACTCAGCGCAGGGCCACCACGACACACAGCCCAAATATCAGGGAAGGGTGATCGTGGCACATAGCCCGAACCTCCGTGAAAGGCGACATCAGCACACAGCCCGGACTTCGGCGCAGGGAGACTCTGGCACACAGCACGGACCTCGGCAGATGGCGACCGCGTGACAGAGCCCGGACCTCGTCGCAGAGCGACTGTGGCACAGCACCCGCAACTTGTCTCTAGCTGACCACAGAATACAGCCCGGACCTCGGTGCAGGGTGATTGCCGCACACAGCCTGGAAATCTGTGCAGCGCGACTGCAGCACACAGCTTGGATCTCGGTGCAGTGTGACCACAGCACACAGCCCGGAAATCTGTGCAGCGCGACCGCAGCACAGAGCCTGGAACTTCTCGCTAGCCAACCGCGGAACAAAGCCCAGAACTCGGTGCAGGGTGACCGTGGCACAGAGCCTGGAAGTCGTCACTAGCCGACCACAGAACACAGCCCGGACTACGGCGCAAGGCAACTGAGGCACAGAGCCGGGAACTCATCGCTAGCCGACCGCAGAACACAGCCCAGACCTCGGCACAGGGCGACTGCGGCACACAGCCCGGACCATGGTACAGGGCGACCGCGGCACAGAGTCCAGAACTCGTTGCTAGCCGACCACAGAACAGCCTGGAATTCGGTTCCGCGCGCCCGCGCCACAGAGCCTGGAACACATCGCTAGCTGACCGTGTCACAAAGCCCAGACTTCAGCGTAGGATGTACACGGCACATAGGCCGCACCTCAGCACAGAGTTACCACGGTACACAGCCTGGATCTCCGCAAAGAGCAACAACGGCAAACACCCCGAACCTTAGTGAAGAGTGACTGTGGCACACAGCCCAGACCTCGGGGCACAGCGACTGTGGCAGAGCCCGGAATTCGTCGCTAGCTGACCACGGAACACAGCCCGGTCCTCGGTGCAGGGCGACTGAGACATACAGACTGGAACTCAGTGAAGCACGACCACGGCACACATCACAGACCACGTCGTAAACCTACAATGTCTCACAGCCCGGAACTCGACGCAGGGCGACCAGGGCACACAACCCGGAACTCGGCTCAGGCGACCATGGCACGCAGCCTGGACTTTGGCACTGACCGACCACAACACACAGCCCAGGCCTCAGCATAGGGCAACCGCGACACACAGCCCGAACTTCAGTGCAGGGGGACCACGGCACACAGCCCGGACCTTGGCACAGCTTGACGGCAGCAAACAGCCCGGACCTCGGCGCAAGACGACCATGGCACACAACCCTGAGTTCTGAGCATGGAAACCACGGGTCAAAGCCCGGAAATCTGTGCAAGGCAACCATGACACACAGGCCGTACCTCAGCGCAGGGTGAATGCGGCACACAATCCGGATATCTGCAGAAGGCTACCACAGCAAACAACCCGGACCTCATCACAATTCGATGGCGGAACACAGCCTGGATCTCGTAGCTATTTGAATGCGCCTCTCAGCCCGGAATTCCATGCCAGGAGACCACGGCAAACAACCCGAATATCAGCACATAAGAATGCAGCACATAGCCCGGAACTCGGTGCAGGGTAACCACGGGACACAGGCCGGACCTCGCCTCAGGGTGACTGTGGAACACAGCCTGGACCTCGGCGCAGAGCGACTGTGGCACACAGCACGGGCCTCAAAACAGGGCAACTGCAGGACACAGCCCGAACCTCAGTGAAGAGCAACCAAAGCACACAGCATGGAACTCAGTGAAGAGCGACCAAGGCACACAGCACGGACCGCAGCAGATGGTGATTATGGCACACAGCCCGGATCGTGGCACAGAGCAACTGCGGCAGAGCCCGGAACTCATAGCTAGCCGACCACGGAACACAGCCTGGACCTCGGTGCAGGGTGATTGCAGCACAGACCCAACCTCAGTGAAGGATGACTGCGGCACACAGCATGGATGTTGTCACAACCCGAGCGCGGCTCACAGCATGGACCTCGGCGCAGGGTGACTGTGGCACAGACACCGGACCTCAATGAAGGAAGATTGCATCACACAGCACAGATCATGTCACAACCCGACGGTGGCTCACAGCCCAGAACTCGGCGCAGGGCAACCAGGGCACACAACCCAGAACACAGCGGAGGCGACCATGGCACACAGCCTGGACTTAGGCGCTGGCCGACCATGACACACAGCCCGGACCTCGGCACTGGGCAACTGAGGCACACAGGCCGCACCTCGCCTCAGGGTGACTGCAGTACACAGGCCGGACCTCGGCGCAGGGCGACTGAGGCACACATCCCCGACTTCAGAGCAGGGTGACCACGGCTCAAAGCCCGGAAATCTGTGCAGGTCGACTGCGGCACACAGCCCGGACCTCGGGGCAAAACAACCACCGCACACAGCCCGGACCTTGGCACAGGGCGACCGCGGCACACAGCCCGGACCTAGCCACAGGGCGACCACAGCAAACATCCCGGACCTCTGCGTAGGGCAACCACGGCACACAGCCCGGACTTGGTCATAAGATGAACATGACACACAGCCCCGAACTTGAAGTAGGGATATCGTGGCAAAGAGCCAGGAAGTTGGCACAGGGCAAACGTGGAACACATCCCGGACCTCAGCGCAAGACAACCGCGGCACACAGAACTGACCTCAGTGAAAGGCAACAGCGGCACACAGCACAGATCTCGTTGCAAGCCGAACACGGCTCACACCCCGGACCTCAGCACAAGACGACCGCAGCACACATCAAAAACATCAGTGAAGAGCTACTGAGGAACACAGCACGGACCTCTGCGGAGGGCAACCGTAGCACACAGCACAGACCTCGGGAGGTGGTGACCATGGCACACAGCCTGGAACTCGTTGCTAGCTGACCGCGGAACACAGCCTAGACCTCAGTGAAGGGTGACCACAGCACACATCTCGGACCTCCACGCAGGGCGACTGTGGCACACAGCCTGAAATTCCGTGAAGCGTGACCGCAGCACACAGCCCGCACCTCAGCACAGGGCGACCCTGGCACACAGCACGGACCTTGGCAGATGGTGACCAGGTGACACAGCCTGGACCTCGTCGCAGAGCGATCGTGGCACAGAGCCCACAACTCGTCTCTAGCCAACCACGGAACGCAGCCTGGACATCGGTGCAGGGCGATCGTGGCAAAGAGTCCGGACATCGGTGCAGGGCGATCGCGACACATAGCCTGGAAATTTGTGCAGGGCGACCACAGGACAGAGCCTGGAACTCATTGCTACCCGACCGCGGAACAAAGCCTGGACCTCGGCACAGGGCAAATGCGGTACACAGACTGGACCTCAGGGAAGGACGATGGCGGCACACAGCACAGACCACGTCACAACCCGACCGCGGCTCACAGCCCGGAACTCAGCGCAGGGTGACCAGGGCACACAAACCGGATCACGGCAGAGGCGACCATGTCACACAGCCTGGACTTAGGCACTGGCTGATGGCAACACACAGCCCAAACCTCAGCGTAAGGCAACCGTGACACACAGCCCGGACCTAGGCACAGGGCAACTGTGGCACACAGGCTGGACCTTGGCGCAGGGTGACTGTGGCACACAGGATGGACCTTGGTGCAGGGAAACCGCGGCACACAGCACGGACCTCTGTAGAATGCTATGGCGGCACACAGCCCAGACCTCGGCACAGGGAGCCTGAGGCACTCAGCCCGGACCTCCGTGCAAAGCAACCATGGCAGAGAGCCTGGAACACGTCACAAGCCGAGAGGGGAACACATCTTTGAGCTTGGTGCAGGGCGACCGCAGCACACAGCCCAGAACTCTTCGCTAGCCGATCGCATCACACTGCCTGGACATCGGCGTACAGCGACCATGGCAGAGAGCCCGGAAAACGTCACAACTCGAGAGAGGAACACATTCTGGAGCTTGGCGCTGGGCGACCGTGGCACACAGACTGAATCTCGGCAAAGAGCGACAACGGAAAACACCCTGAAACTTAGTGAAGAGCGACTGTGGCACACAGCCCAGACCTCAGCGCAGGGCGACCCTGGCACACAGTACGGAACTCAGTAGATGGTGACCGCGGCACACAGCCCTGATCTGGGTGCAGAGCGACTGTGGCAGAGCCCGGAACTCATCACTACCTGACCACAGAACACAGACCGGTCCTCGGCAAAGGGCGACTGAGGCATACAGATCAGACCACAGTGAATGATGACCGTGGCACACATCACAGACCACGTCACAACCCTACCATGGCTCACAGCCCGAAACTCGGTGCAGGGCGACCAGGGCACACAACCCAGACCTCGGTGAAGGGCGACCGCAGAACACAGCCTGAATCTCAGTGAAGAGTGACCAAATCACACAGCATGGACCTCAGGGAAGAGTGACCAAGGCACACAGCACGGACCTCAGCAGATGGCGACTGCTGCACACATCCCGGATCTTGGCGCAGAGCAACTGCGGCAGAGCCTGAAAATCATAACTAGCCGACCACGGAACACAGCCTGGACCTCGGCGCAGGGTGATTGCGGCACACAGACCCGACATCAGTGAAGGATGACTGCAGCACACAGCACGGACTTCATCACAACCCGACCGTGGCTCACAGCCTGGAACTCAGCACAGGGCTACCAGGGCACACAACCTGGACTCGGCGCAGGCGACCATGTCACACAGCCTGGACTTCGGCGCTGGCCAACCATGACACACAGCCCAGACTTCATCCTAAGGCGACCACAGCACACAGCCTGGACCTTGGTGCAGGGCGACCGCAGCACACAGGCCAGAGCTCGGCGCAGGGCGACCGCGGCACACAGGCTGGAGCTTGGTGCAAGGCGATCGCGGCACACAGGCCGGACATCGGCACAGGGTGACCGCGGCACACAGCACGGACCTCGGTGTATGGCAACGTGGCACACAGGCCGGAGCTCGGCACAGGGCAACTGCAGCTCACAGCCCGGATTTCAGTGCAGGGCAGCCACGGCACACAGCCCGCACCTCTGCAGAAGGCTACCACGGAACACAGCCCGGATCTCAGTGCAGGGCGACTGCGGCACACAGCCTGGACCTCGGTGCAGGGCGACTTTAGCACACAAGCCGGACTTCAATGCAGGGCGACTGCAGAACACAGGCCGGACTTCCACGCAGGGTGAATGGGGCACATAGCCTGGACCTTGGCACAGGGCAATTGTGGCACACAACACGTAAATCTGTGCAGGGCGACCGAGAAACAGCCCAGACATCGGCACAGGGCAATCGCGACACNGCACAGGGCAACCACGGAACACAGCCCAGACCTCTGCAGAAGTCTACCACGGTACACAGCCCAGACTTCGGCACAGGGCGACCACGGCACACAGGCCGGAACTCGGAGAAGGTTGACCGCAGCACACAGGCTCTACCTCGGCGTAGGGTGACCACGGCTCACAGGCTGGATTTTGGCACAAGGAAATCACGGCACACAGCCTGGACCTCTGCAGAAGGCTAAAGCGGCACAAAACCGGGACTTCAGCACAGGGCTACCATGGCATGCAGTCCCGACCTCGGTGCAGAGCGACCACAGCACAGAGCTCAGAACTCATGGCAAGCTGAGGGCTGAACACAGGCCGGACCTCAACACAGGTCCACTGCGGCACACAGCCCCGAATTTGGCGCAGGACGACCGTGGCACACAGCCCAGCACTCGTCGCTAGCTGACCGTACAACTCAGCCCGAACCTCGGCACAGGGCGACAGCAGCACACAGCTTGGACATCTGCAGAAGGCTACTGCGGCACACAACCCAGATCTCGGCAAATGGCGACAATGGCACACAACATGGACAATGGCGCAGAGCGACCACGGTACAGAGTCCGGGACTTGTCACAAGCTGAGGGCAGAACACACACTGACCTCCGCCCAGGGTGACACTGGCACACAGCATGACATTCGGCAGATGGCGACCATGGCACACAGCCCGGAACTTGGCGCAGGGCGCCTGAGGCACACAGGAAGGACCAAGGCACAGGGCTACCTCAGCACACAGCCCGGACCTTGGTGAAGGGCGACCGTGGCACCCAGCACGGACTTCGGTACAGGGTGACTGTGGTACACAACTCGGAAAACTGTGCAGGGCAACCACAGAACAGAGCCCAGAACTCATCACTAGCTGACCGCGGAACACAGCCCAGACCTCAGTGTAATGCGACTGAGGCACACAGCCCAGACCTCGACATAGGGTTACCGTGGCACACGGCCCAGACCACAGCGCAAGGCAACCCTGGTACACAACACGGACCACAGCAGATGGTGACCACATCACACAGCCCGGATCTGGGCACAGAGCGACCGCAGCACAGACCCCGGAAGTAGTCTCTAACCGACCGCGGAACACAGCCCAGACCTCAGTGCAGGGCGACTGTGGCACACAGCATGGACCTCGGTGCAGGGCGACTTTAGCACACAGGCCAGACTTCAACGCAAGGCAACTGCAAAACACAGGCCAGACTTCCGCGCAGGGTGAACGGGGCACATAGCCTGGACCTCGGCACAGGGCAATTGTGGCACACAACATGGAAATCTGTGCAGGGCGACCGAGAAACAGCCCAGACATCGGCACAGGGCAATCGCGACACAGAGCCTGGAACTTGTCGCTAGCCGACTGTGGGCGAAAGCCCAGACCTCAGCGCAGGGCGACCCTGGCACACAGCCCAGACCTCGGCGCAGGGAAACCACGGCACACAGCCCGGACCTGGCCACAGGGCGACCAAAGCAAACATCCCGGACCTCTGCGTAGGGCAACCACGGCACACAGCCCGGACTTGGTCATAAGATGAACATGACACACAGCCCCGAACTTGAAGTAGGGATATCGTGGCAAAGAGCCAGGAAGTTGGCACAGGGCAAACGTGGAACACATCCCGGACCTCAGCGCAAGACAACTGCAGCACACAGACCTGACCTCAGTGAAAGGCGACAGCGGCACACAGCACAGATCTCGTTGCAAGCCGAACACAGCTCACACCCCGGACCTCAGCATAAGACGACCGCAGCACACATCAAAAACATCAGTGAAGAGCTACTGAGGAACACAGCATGGACCTCTGCGGAGGGCAACCGTAGTACACAGCACAGACCTCGGGAGGTGGTGACCGTGGCACACAGCCTGGAACTCGTTGCTAGCTGACCGCGGAACACAGCCTGGACCTCGGTGAAGGGTGACCACAGCACACAGCTCGGACCTCCACGCAGGGCGACTGCGGCACACAGCCCGAAATTCCGTGAAGCGTGACCGCAGCACACAGCCCGCACTTCAGCACAGGGTGACCCTGGCACACAGCACGGACCTTGGCAGATGGTGACCAGGTGACACAGCCCGGACCTCGTCGCAGAGCGATCGTGGCACAGAGCCCACAACTCGTCTCTAGCCAACCACGGAACACAGCCTGGACATCGGCACAGGAAGACTGCGGCACACAGCCTGGACCTCGGTGCAGGGCGATCGTGGCAAAGAGTCCGGACATCGGTGCAGGGCGATCGTGACACATAGCCTGGAAATTTGTGCAGGGCAACCACGGGACAGAGCCCGGAACTCATTGCTAGCCGACCGCGGAACAAAGCCTGGACCTCAGCGCAGGGCAAATGCGGCACACAGACCGGACCTCAGGGAAGGACGATGGCGGCACACAGCACAGACCACGTCACAACCCGACCGCGGCTCACAGCCCGGAACTCGGCGCAGGGCGATCAGGGCACACAAACCGGATCACGGCAGAGGCGACCATGTCACACAGCCTGGACTTAGGCACTGGCTGATGGCGACACACAGCCCAAACATCAGCGTAAGGCAACCGTGACACACAGCCCGGACCTAGGCACAGGGCAACTGTGGCACACAGGCTGGACCTTGGCGCAGGGCGACTGTGGCACACAAGACGGACCTCGGTGCAGGGAAACCGCGGCACACAGCACGGACCTCTGTAGAATGCTATGGCGGCACACAGCCCAGACCTCGGCACAGGGCGCCTGAGGCACTCAGCCCGGACCTCCGTGCAGAGCAATCACGGCAGAGAGCCCGGAACACGTCACAAGCCGAGAGGGGAACACATCTTTGAGCTTGGTGCAGGGCGACCGCAGCACACAGCCCAGAACTCTTCGCTAGCCGATCGCATCACACTGCCTGGACATCGGCGTACAGCGACCATGGCAGAGAGCCCGGAAAACGTCACAACTCGAGAGAGGAACACATTCTGGAGCTTGACGCTGGGCGACCGTGGCACACAGACTGAATCTCGGCAAAGAGCGACAACGGAAAACACCCTGAAACTTAGTGAAGAGCGACTGTGGCACACAGCCCGGACCTCAGCGCAGGGTGACCCTGGCACACAGTATGGAACTCAGTAGATGGTGACCGTGGCACACAGCCCTGATCTGGGTGCAGAGCGACTGTGGCAGAGCCCAGAACTCATCGCTAGCTGACCACGGAACACAGACCGGTCCTCGGCGAAGGGCGACTGAGGCATACAGATCGGACCACAGTGAATGATGACCGTGGCACACATCACAGACCATGTCACAACCCTACCGTGGCTCACAGCCCAGAACTCGGTGCAGGGCGACCAGGGCACACAACCCAGACCTCGGTGCAGGGCGACCGCAGAACACAGCCTGAATCTCAGTGAAGAGTGACCAAAGCACACAGCATGGACCTCAGGGAAGAGTGACCAAGGCACACAGCACGGACCTCAGCAGATGGCGACTGCTGCACACATCCCGGATCTTGGCGCAGAGCAACTGCGGCAGAGCCTGAAAATCATAACTAGCCGACCACAGAACACAGCCTGGACCTCGGCGCAGGGTGATTGCGGCACACAGACCCGACATCAGTGAAGGATGACTGCAGCACACAGCACGGACTTCATCACAACCCGACCGTGGCTCACAGCCTGGAACTCAGCACAGGGCTACCAGGGCACACAACCTGGACTCGGCGCAGGCGACCATGTCACACAGCCTGGACTTCGGCGCTGGCCAACCATGACACACAGCCCAGACTTCATCCTAAGGCGACCACAGCACACAGCCTGGACCTTGGTGCAGGGCGACCGCAGCACACAGGCCAGAGCTCGGCGCAGGGCGACCGCGGCACACAGGCTGGAGCTTGGTGCAAGGCGATCGCGGCACACAGGCCGGACATCGGCACAGGGTGACCGCGGCACACAGCACGGACCTCGGTGTATGGCAACGTGGCACACAGGCCGGAGCTCGGCACAGGGCAACTGCAGCTCACAGCCCGGATTTCAGTGCAGGGCAGCCACGGCACACAGCCCGCACCTCTGCAGAAGGCTACCACGGAACACAGCCCGGATCTCAGTGCAGGGCGACTGCGGCACACAGCCTGGACCTCGGTGCAGGGCGACTTTAGCACACAAGCCGGACTTCAATGCAGGGCGACTGCAGAACACAGGCCGGACTTCCACGCAGGGTGAATGGGGCACATAGCCTGGACCTTGGCACAGGGCAATTGTGGCACACAACACGTAAATCTGTGCAGGGCGACCGAGAAACAGCCCAGACATCGGCACAGGGCAATCGCGACACAGAGCCTGGAACTTGTCGCTAGCCGACTGTGGGCGAAAGCCCAGACCTCAGCACAGGGCGACCCTGGCACACAGCCCAGACCTCAGCACAGGGAAACCGCGGCACACAGCCCGGACCTCGGGGCAGAGCGACCACAGCACACAGCCCAAACCTCAGTGAAGAGCGACCTAGGCACACAGCATAGACCTCAACCAGGGCAACCCTGGCACACAGCACGCACCTCAGGAGATGACGACCTTGGCACACACCACAGACCTCAGCGGAGTGCGACCAAGGAACAGAGTCCAGAAATCATCACTAGCCAACCGTGGAAGACAGCCCAGACATCAGTGAAGGGTGACCGCAGCACACAGCCGAAACCTCAGTGAAGAGCGACCTAGGCACACAGCATGGACCTCAGCACAGGGCGACCCTGGCACACAGCACGCACCTCGGGAGATGATGACCGCGGCACACAGCACAGCCCTGGTGCAGAGCGACCGAGGCACAGAGCACAGAAATCATCACTAGACAACTGCGGAAGACAGCCCAGACATTTGTGCAGGGCTACCGTGGCACAGAGCCTGGAACTTGGTGCAGGAGACCGCAGCGCACAGCCCAAACCTCAGTGAAGGGCAAACCTGGCACACAGCACGGACCTCTGCAGATGGTTACCGCAATTCAGAGCCTGGAACTCGGCATAGGGCAACCACAGCACACAGCCTGGTTATCAGTGCAGGGCTACCGCGGCACTGATACCGGAACTCATCGCTAGCTGACCGCAGAACACAGCATGGACATTGGCACATGGTTACCGTGGCGCAGAGCCCAGAACTCGATGCTAGCCTACCACAGAACACAGCCCGGACCTCGGTGCAGGGCGACTGCGCCACAGAGCCAGGAACTCGTCGCTAGCCAACCGTGGCAGAAAGGCTGGACATCAGTGAAGGGCAACCGAGGCACACAGCTCGGACCTCAGTGCAGGGTGACCCTGGAACACAGCACGGACCACAGCAGATGGTGACCGTGGCACACAGCACGGATCTCAGCACAGAGTGACCAGGGCAGAGCCCGGAACTAGTCGCTAGCTGACCACAGAACACAGCCCGGACATCAGAGCAGGGCAACTGTAGCACAGAGATCAGACCTCAGTGAAGGAAGACCACAGCACACAGCACAGACCACGTCACAACCCAACCAAAGCTCAAAGCCCGGAACTCGGCATAGGGTGACCAGGTAACACAATCCAGAACACGGCGGAGGTGACCATGGCACACAGCCTGGAATTAGGCACTGGCCGACCGTGACACACAGCCCGGACCTCAGCACTGGGCAACTGCAGCACACAGGCTGGACTTCGGCACAGGGTGACCATGGCACACAGCACAGACCTCCACGCAGGGCGAACGTGGCACTCAGCCCAAACATCATTGAAGGGCGACTGCGGCACAGAGTCTGGAACTCGTCGCTAGCCGACAGCGGAACACAGCCCGGAATTTGGCGCAGGAGGACCACGGAACAAAGGCCGAACCTTCGCACAGGGTGACCGCGGCACACAGCCCAGACCTCGGCATAGGGCAACCATGGCACACAGTCCAGACATCTGCAGAAGGCTACCGTGGCACACACCCTGAACTCGGCACAAGGCGACAGTGGCACACAGCCCGGACCTCGGCGCAGAGTGACCATGGTACAGAGCCCGGATCTCGTTGCAAGCCCAGGGCGGAACACACCCCGACCTCGGCCCAAAGCGACCCTGGCACACAGCATGGACTTTGGCAGATGGCGAACACAGCACACAGCCCGGACCTTGGCAAAGGGTGACCACGGCACACAGCCTGGACCTCGGCACAGGGCGACCGCAGAACACAGCCCGGATATCTGCAGAAGGCTACCATGGCACACAGCCCAGACCTCAGGGCAGGGTGACCCTAGCACACAGCACGGTCCTCGGCAGATGGCGACCACGTTCCACAGCCAGGACCTCATCGCAAGGTGACCGCGGCACACAGACCAGACCTCAGCGCAGCTTGACAACAGCAAACAGCCTGGAACTCGGTCAAGATGACTGTGGTACACAGACGTGACTTCGGAGCAGTGTGACCATGGCTCACAGCCCGGAAATCTGTGCAGGGTGACTGCAGCACAGAGTCTGGACCTCGGCGCAAAATGACCATGGCACACAACCCGGACCTCGGTGCAGGGCGACCGCAGCACACAGCCTGGACCTTGGCGCTGGGTGACCTCAGCACACAGCCCAAACCTCAGTGAAGGTACACCATGGCACACAGCCCGGAAATCTGTGCTGGACTACTGCAGTACAGAGCCTGGAACTCGGTGCAGGGGACCGCAGCAAACAGACCGAACCTCAGTGAAGGGAAAACCTGGCACACAGAATGGACCTCTGCAGATGGCGACCATAACACAGAGCTTGGAACTCAGCACAGGGCAACCGCAGCACATAGTCCGTTCATCGTTGCAGGGCTACCACGGCACTGAGACTGGAACTCGTCGCTAGCCAGCCGCAGAACACAGCCCGGACCTCGGCACAGGGCAACTGAGGCACACAGCTGGACATCAGTGCAGGGTGACTGCGGCACACAGGCCGGACCTCGGCGCAG
The DNA here is from genome assembly GCA_006410875.1 of Neotragus pygmaeus. NCBI lineage: Eukaryota > Metazoa > Chordata > Mammalia > Artiodactyla > Bovidae > Neotragus > Neotragus pygmaeus. The sequence continues at coordinate 109,195 of SJYV01055287.1, read as the reverse complement.
GGTGACCGCGGCACACAGCCCCGAATTCAGAGCAGGGTGACCACGGCTCAAAGCCCAAAATCTGTGCAGGTACACTGCGGCATACTGCCCGGACCTCTGCGCAAAACAACCATCACACACAGCCTGGACCTCAGCACAGGGCGACCGCGGCACACAGCCTGGATCAGGCCACAGGGCGAACAAGGGCAAACCGCCCAGACCTCTGCCCAGGGCAACCACGGCACACAGCCTGGACTTGGTCACAGGCTGATCATGACACAGCCCGGACCTTGCCACAGGGCAACTGTAGCACACAGTCCAGACCTCAGCACAGGGCAACTGTGGCACACAGGACGGACCTCAGTGCAGGGCGACCGCGGCACACAGCCCGGGCCTCTACAGAATGCTATGGCGGCACACAGCCCAGACCTCGGCAAAGGGCGACTGGAGGCACTCAGTCTGGACCTCCATGCAGAGCAACCATGGCAGAGAGCCCGGAACACGCCACAAGCCGAGAGGGGAACACATCCTTGGGCTTGGCGCAGTGCGACCACAGCACAGAGCCCGGATGTTGTCGCTAGCTGACCACGGAACACAGCCCGGACTTCGGCGCAAGGCGACTGAGGCACAGAGCCCGGAACTCGTCGCTAGCCCACCACAAAACACAGCCCAGACCTCGGCGCAAGGCGACTGCGGAACATAGACCGGACCTCAGTGCAAGGCGACCATGGCACAGAGCCCGAAACTCGTTGCTAGCCAACCGCAGAACACAGCCTGGACAGCGGTGCAGCACGACCGCACCACAGAGCCCAGAACTCGTCACTGGCTGACCGCATCACGAAGCCTGGACCTCAGCGCAGGACAACCGCAGCACATAGGACTGACCTCGGTGCAGGGCGACCATGGCACACAGCCTGGATCTCGGCAAAGAGTGACAACAGCAAACACCCCGAAGCTTAGTGAAGAAGGACCGAGGCACACAGCCCGGACCTCGACGAAGGGCGACTGCGGCACACAGGATGGACCTCGGTTCAGGGTGACTGTGACACACAGCATGGGACTCAGTGGAGGGCGACAGCAGCACAAAGCCCAGACCTCTGCAGAATGCTATGGTGGCACACAGCCCAGACCTCAGCAAAGGGCGACTTAGGCACTCAGGCTGGACCTCCTCGCAGAGTGACCACGGCAGAGAGCCTGGAACAGGCCACAAGCCGAGAAGGGAACACATCCTTGGGCTTGGGGCAGTGCAACCGCAGCACAGAGCCTGGAAGTCGTTGCTAGCTGACCACAGAACACAGCGGCGCAGGGCGACTGAGGCACAGAGCCCGGAACTCATCACTAGCCGACCGCAGAACGCAGCCCGGACCTCGGCGCAAGGCGACTGCAGAACATAGACCAGATCTCAGTGCAAGGCGACTGCGCACACATCCCAGACCTCAGTGTAAGGCGACTGCGGAACATAGACCAGACCTCAGCGCAAGGCGACCACAGCACAGAGCACGGAACTCGTTGCTAGCTGACCGCAGAACACAGCCTGGACATTGGTGCAGCGTGACCACACCACAGAGCCCGGAACTTGTCGCTAGCTGACCGTGTCACAAAGCCTGGAACTCAGCACAGGACGACCGCAGCACATAGGCCGGACCTCGGTGCAGGGTGACCGTGGCACACAGCCTGGACCTCGGCAAAGAGCAACAATGGCAAACACCCCGAACCTTAGTGAAATGCGACCGTGGCACACAGCCCAGACCTCGGCGCAGGTCGACCACGGCACACAGCCCTGAATTCGGAGCAGGGTGACCATGGCTCAAAGCCCAAAATCTGTAGGTCCACTGAGGCACACAGTCCGGACCTCTGTGCAAAACAACCACTGCACACAGCACAGGGCGACTGTGGCACACAGCCACGACCGGGCCACAGGGCGACCACGGGAAACCACCTGGACTTCTGCCCAGGGCAACCACGGCACACAGCCCGGACTTGGTCATAGGCTGACCATGACACACAGCTCAGACCTCGAAGCAGGGATATCTTGGCAAAGAGCCCGGAAGTTGGCACAGGGCAAACGTGGCACACATCCCGGACCTGAGCACAAGATGACTGCGGCACAGAGACCGGACCTCAGTGAAGGGTGAACGCAGCACACAGCACGGATCTTGTCACAAGCCGAACACGGCTCACAGCACGGACCTCATCACAAGCCGACTTCGGCTCACAGCCCAGAACACGGCACAGGGCAAAAATAGCATACAATTCAGACCTCAGCGCAGGCGACTGTGTCTCACAGCCCGGACCTCGGCGCAGGCAGACGATGGTACACAACACGGACCTTGGCGCAGGGTGACTGTGTAACACAGCCCGGAATTTGGCACAGTTCGAACACGTCACACAGCCCAGACCTCATTGAGGGTGATCGTGGCAATCAGCCCAGACTCAGCACTGCACGATCATGGCACAGAGCCCGGAGTTTGGTACAGGTCGACCACNCGCAGGGTGACTGTGTAACACAGCCCGGAATTTGGCACAGTTCGAACACGTCACACAGCCCAGACCTCATTGAGGGTGATCGTGGCAATCAGCCCAGACTCAGCACTGCACGATCATGGCACAGAGCCCGGAGTTTGGTACAGGTCGACCACAGCACACACCACGGACCTCGAGGCAGGGCGAACGCGGCACATTGCCCCGACCTCAGCATAGGGTGACCGCGGCACACAGCTGGTCCTTGGCACAGGGCGACCATGGCACAGAGCCCAGAACTCGTCGCAGGGCCACCGCGGTACTCAGCTCAGATTCGGCAGAGGGCGACCATGGCAAACCACCCATATATCCATGCAGCACACTGCAGGTCACATCTCAGACCTTGGGGCAGGGTGACCGCGGCAAAAAACATGGACCTCTGTGCAGGGCGACTGTGGCACACAGCCCAGACCTCATCGAGTTGACCGTGGCTCACTGCATGGAACTTGGCACAGAGCGACCACGGCACACAACCTGGACCTCAGAGCAGGCGACTGAGACATACAGACCGGGCTTCTGCAGAAGGCTACCACAGCACACAGCCCAGACCTCGGCACAGGGCAACCGAGGCACACAGCCTGGACCTCGGCGCAGAGCGACTGCGGCACAGAGCCCGGAAATCATCGCTAGCCGACCATGGCAAACAGCCCGAACCTCAGTGAAGGGCAACTGCAGCACACAGCCCGCACCTTGGCACAGGGCGACCCTGGCACACAGCACAGACCTCAGCAGATGGCGACCACGGCACACAGCCCAGATCTCGGCGCAGAGCGACCGTGGCACATGACCCAGACCTCGGCACAGGGCAATCACAGCACACATCCAGAACATCAGTGAAGAGCTACCAAGGCACACAGCACGGACCTCGGGAGGTGGCGACCACGGCACACAGCCAAGACCTCAGTGCAAGGTGACCGTGGCACACAGCCCGAACCTCAGGGAAGGGAGACCGCGGCACACAGCCTGGAATTCGTCACTAGCTGACCGCGGAAAACAGCCCGGACCTTGGTGAAGGGCGACCACGGCACACAGCTCGGACCTCCACGCTGGGAGGCAGCAGGACACAGCCTGAAGTTCCGTGAAGGGCGACCGAAGCACACAGCCCGGATCTCAGCACAGGGCGACACTGGCACACAGCACGGACCTTGGCAGATGGTGACCGCGTGACACAGCCCAGACCTTGTCGCAGAGCGACTGGGGCATAGAGCCCGCAACTTGTCTCTAGCCGACCGCAGAACACAGCCTGGACCTCCGTGCAGGATGACTTCGGCACACCGCCTGGACCTTGGTTCAGGGCGACTGTAGCAAAGAGCCCGCACATCGGTGCAGGGCGACCGTGACACATAGCCCAGAAATTTGTGCAGGGCGACCATGGGACAGAGCCCAGAACTCGTCGCTAGCCAACCACAAAACAAAGCCGGACCTCAGCGCAGGGCGAATGCAGCACACAGACGGACCTCAGGGAAGGACGACCGCGGCGCACAGCATGGACCACATCGCAACCGGACCCAGGCTCACAACCCAGAACTTGGCGCAGGGTGAACAGGGCACACAAACCAGACCACGGCGGAGGTGACCATGGCACACATCCTGGACTTAGGTACTGGCCGATAGTGACACACAGCCCAAACCTCAGCGTAAGGCGACCATGACACACAGCCCGGACCTTGCCACAGGGCAACTGTGGAACACAGCCCGGACCTCGCCGAAGGGCGACTTCGGCACACAGGACGGACCTTGGTGCAGGGCGACCACGGCACACAGCACAGGACTCAGCGCAGGGCAACAGCAGCACACAGCCCAGACCTCTGCAGAATGTTATGGTGGCACACAGCCTAGACCTTGGCAAAGAGTGACTGGAGGCACTCAGCCCGGACCTCCGCGCAGAGCGACCACGGCAGAGAGCCTGGAGCAGGCCACAAGCCGAGAGGGGAACACATCCTTGGGCTTGGCGCAGTGCGACCGTGGCACAGAGCCCGGAAGTCATCACTAGCTGACCACGGAACACAGCCCGGACTTCGGTGCAGGGCGACTGAGGCACAGAGCCCAGAACTCGTCGCTAGCTGACCGAAGAACACAGCCCGGACCTCGGCGCAAGGCAACTGCGGAACATAGACCGGACCTCAGTGCAAGGCGATCGCGCACACAGCCTGAGCCTCAGCGCAAGGCAACTGCGGAACATAGACCGGACCTCAGCGCAAGGCGACCACGGCACAGAACCCGGAACTTGTTGCTAGCCGACCTCAGAACACAGCCTGGACATCAGTGCAGCGCGACCGCACCACAGAGCCTGGAGCTCGTCGCTAGCTGACCACGTCACAAAGCCTGGACCTCAGTGCAGGACGACCGCGGCACATAGGCCGGACCTCAGTGCAGGGCGACCGTGGCACACAGCCTGGATCTCGGCAAAGAGCGACAATGGCAAACACCCCAAACCTTAGTGAAGAGCGACTGTGGCACACAACCCAGACCTTGGTGCAGGGCGACCTTGGCACACAGTACGGAACTCAGAAGATGGTGACTGCGGCACACAGCCCTGATCTCGGCACAGAGTGGCTGTGGCAGAGCCCGGAACTCATCGCTAGCTGACCACGGAACACAGCCCAGTCCTCGGCGAAGGGCAACTGAGGCATACAGAATGGACCTCAGTGAAGGATGACCGCGGCACACATCATGGACCACGTCNCGGCACAGAGTGGCTGTGGCAGAGCCCGGAACTCATCGCTAGCTGACCACGGAACACAGCCCAGTCCTCGGCGAAGGGCAACTGAGGCATACAGAATGGACCTCAGTGAAGGATGACCGCGGCACACATCATGGACCACGTCACAACCCTACTGCGGCTCACAGCCCGGAACTCAGCGCAGGGCGACCAGGGCACACAACCCGGACCTCAGTGCAGGGAGACTGCAGAACACAGCTGGAATCTCAGTGAAGAGCGACCAAAGAACACAGCAAGGACCTCAGTGAAGAGCGACCAAGGCAAACAGCACGGACCTCAGCAGATGGCGACTGCTGCACAGCCTGGATCTTGGCACAGAGCGACTGCGGCAGAGACCGGAACTCATAACTAGCCGACCACGGAACACAGCCTGGACTTCGGCGCAGGGTGATTGCGGCAGACAGACCCGACCTCAGTGAAGGATGACTGCGGCACACAGCACGGACCTCGTCACAACCCGACCGCGGCTCACAGCCTGGAATTCGGCGCAGGGCTACCAATGTACACAACCCGGACCTCAGTGCAGGTAACCATGTCACACAGCCTGGACTTTGGCACTGGCCGACCGCAACACACAGCCCAGACCTCATCGTAAGGCGACTGCAGCACAGCCCGGACCTTGGTGCAGGGTGACCGCAGCACACANAGCCTGGAATTCGGCGCAGGGCTACCAATGTACACAACCCGGACCTCAGTGCAGGTAACCATGTCACACAGCCTGGACTTTGGCACTGGCCGACCGCAACACACAGCCCAGACCTCATCGTAAGGCGACTGCAGCACAGCCCGGACCTTGGTGCAGGGTGACCGCAGCACACAGCCTCGACCTCGGCACAGGGCGATTGCAGCACACAGCCCGGTCCTGGCGCAGAACAACCGCGGCACACAGCACAGACCTCGGCGCATGGCGACTGCGACACACAGCCCGGACAACGGTGCAGGGCAATGGCGGCACACAGCCTGGACATCGGTGCAGGGTGACCTCAGCACGAACCTCTGCAGAAGGCTACCATGGCACACAGACCGGATTTCGGCACAGGGCCACCGTGGCACACAGTCCGGAGCTAGACGCAGAGCGACCACAGCACAGAGCCTGGAACTCGTCACAAGCTGAGAGCTGAACACATCCCAAACCTCAGCACAGTGCGACCGAGGCACATATCTCCGACTTAGGTGCAGGGCAACTGCGGCACACCGCCTGGACCTAGACACAAGATGACCATGGCAAACAGGCCAGAAGTCGGCACAGGGTGACCGCGTCACACAGCCCAGATCTTGGCGCAGGGCAACCGTGGCACATAGGCCAGACCTCGGCGCAGGGCGACCGCGGCACACAGCCCGGACCTCCACGCAGGGCGAACGTGGCACTCAGCCTGAACATCAGTGAAGGGCGACTGCGGTAACCGTCTGGAACTCGTCGCTAGCCGACAGCGGAACACAGCCCGGACCTCGGCACAGGGTGACCGCGGAACAAAGGCCGAAACTTCGTGCAGGGTGACTGCGGCACACAGCCCGGACCTCGGCGTAGGGTGACCACGGCATACAGTCCGGACATCTGCAGAAGGCTACCAAGGCACATACCCGGAACTCGGCACAAAGCCACAGTGGCACACAGCCCAGACCTCGGCGCAGAGGTACCATGGTACAGAGCCCGGATCTTGTCGCAAGCCCAGGGCGGAACAACCCCGACCTCAGCCCAAGGCGACCCTGGCAGACAGCATGGACTTTGGAAGATGGCGAACACAGCACACAGCCCGGATCTCGGCATAAGGTGACCGTGGCACACAGCCCGGACATCTGCAGAAGGCTAACATGGCACACAGCCCGGACCTCAGGGCAGGGTGACCCTAGCACACAGCACAGTACTCGGCAGATGGCCACCATGTTACACAGCCAGGACCTCGTCGCAAGGTGACCACAGCACACAGACCAGACCTCAGCACAGCTTGACAACAGCAAACAGCCTGGAATTCAGTGCAAGACGACCGCAGTACACAGATGTGACTTCGGACCAGTGCGACCACAGCTCACAGCCCGGAAATCTGTGCAGGGCGACTGCGGCACAGAGTCTGGACCTCAGTGCAAAAGGACCACAGCACACAACCCGGACCTCGGTCAGGGAAACCGCAGCACACAGCCCGGACCTTGGCGCAGGGCGACCTCAGCACACAGCCCAAACCTCAGTGAAGGTCCACCGTGGCACACAGCCCAGAACTCTGTGCAGGGCTACTGCAGTACAAAGCCTGGAACTCGGTGCAGGGGACCGCATCAAACAGACCAAACCTCAGTGAAGGGCGAACCTGGCACACAGAACGGACCTCCGCAGATGGTGACCACAACACAGAGCTTGGAACTCGGCACAGGGCAACCGCAGCACACAACCCGGTCATCGGTGCAGGGATACGGCGGCACTGAGCCCGGAACTTGTCGCTAGCCGACCGCAGAACACAGCCCGGAACTCGGCAGAGGGCAACAATGGCAAACCACCCAGATATCCGTGCAGCACACTGCAGGTCACATCTCGGACCTCAGGGCAAGGCGACCATGGCACAAAACATGGACCTCTGTGCAGGGCGACTGTGGCATACAGCTCAGACCTCATCGAGTTGACCGTGGTTCACTGCACGGAACTTGGCACAGAGCGACCACGGCACACAACCTGGACTTCAGTGCAGGCGACTGAGACACAAAGACCGGACCTCTGCAGAAGGCTACCGTGGAACACAGCCCGGACCTCGGCACAGGGCAACCGAGGCACACAGCCTGGACCTTGGCGCTGAGCGACTGCGCCACAGAGCCCGGAACTCATCACTAGCCGACAGCAGAACACAGCCTGGACCTCCGCGCAGGATGACTGCGGCACACAGCCTGGACCTTGGTTCAGGGCGACCATAGCAAAGAGCCCGGACATCGGCACAGGGCGACCAAAACACATAGCCCAGAAATTTGTGCAGGGTGACCACGGGACAGAGCCCGGAACTCGTCGCTAGCCTACCATGGCAAACACCCCGAACCTCAGTGAAGGGCAACCGCAGCACACAGCCCGCAACTTGGCGCAGGGCGACCCTGGAACACAGCATGGACCTCAGCAGATGGTGACCGTGGCACACAGCTCGGATCTTGGCGCAAAGGGCCCATGGCACACGACCCAGACCTCGGCACAGGGCGACCGCAGCAGACATCCAGAACATCAGTGAAGAGCTACTGAGGAACACAGCACGAACCTCTGTGGAGGGCAACTGTGGCACACAGCATGGACCTCGGGAGGTGGCGACTGCGGCACACAGCCCGGACCTCAGCGCAAGGCGACCGTGGCACGCAGCCTGAACCTCAGGGAAGGGCGACCATGGCACACAGCCCGGAACTCGTCAGTAGCTGACCGCGGAAAACAGCCCAGACCTTGGTGAAGGGAGGCCATGGCACACAGCTCGGACCTCCATGCTGGGCGACTGCAGCACACAGCCCGAACTTCCGTGAAGGGCAACCGCAGCACACAGCCAGGACCTCAGCACAGGGTGACCCTGGCACACAGCACGGACCTTGGCAGATGGCAACTGTGTGACACAGCCCTGACTTCTTTGCAGAGTGACCGTGGCATAGAGCCCACAACTCGTCTCTAGCCAACCACAGAACACAGCCTGGAACTCCACGCAGGATGACTTCTGCACACAGCCTGGACCTTGGTTCAGGGCGACCGTAGCAAAGAGCCCGGACATCGGTGCAGGGTGACCACGACACATAGCCTGGAAATTTGTGCAGGGCGACCACGGGACAGAGCCCAGAACTCGTCGCTAGCCGACCGCAGAACAAAGCCTGGACCTCAGCACAGGGCAAATGTGGCAGACAGACCGGACCTCAGGGAAGGACGACCACGGCACACAGCAAGGACCACGTCACAACCAACTGCGGCTTACAACTCAGAACTCGGTGCAGGGCGATCAGGGTACACAACCCGGACCACTGCGGAGGTGACCATGGGACACAGCCTGGACTTAGGCACTGGCCGACAAGGACACACAGCCCAAACCTCAGCATAGGGCGACCGTGACACACAGCCCGGACCTTGCCACAGGGCAACTGTGGCACACAGGCCGGACCTCAGTGCAGGGCGACTGCGGCACACAGGACGGACCTTGGTGCAAGGCGACCATGGCACACAGCACGGGACACAGTGAAGGGTGACAGCAGCACACAGCCCGGACCTCTTCAGAATGCTATGGTGGCACACAGCCCAGACCTTGGCAAAGGGCGACTGAGGCACTCAGCCTGGACCTCCGTGCAGAACGACCATGGCAGAGAGCCCGGAACACGCCACAAGCCGAGAGGGGAACACATCCTTGGGCTTGGCGCAGTGCAACCGCGGCACAGAGCCCGGAAGTCGTCGCTAGCTGAACAAAGAACACAGCCCGGACTTTGGTGCAGGGCGACTGAGGCACAGAGCCCGGAACTCATCGCTAGCCGACTGCGGAACACAGCCCAGACCTCAGCGCAAGGTGACTGTGGAACATAGACCGGACCTCAGCGCAAGGCGAAGGCGGCACAGAGCCCAGATCACGGTGCAAGGCGACTGTGGCACAGAGCCCAGAACTCATTGATAGCCGACCTGAGAACACAGCCCGGACATCGGTGCAGCGTGACCACACCACAGAGCCCGGAACTCGTCGCTAGCTGACCACAGAACACAGCCCAGTCCTCGGCGAAGAGCAACTGAGGCATACAGAACGGACCTCAGTGAAGGACGACCGTGGCACACATCACGGACCACGTCAAAACCCTACCGCACCTCACAGCCCGGAACTCGGTGCAGGGCGACCAGGGCACACAACCCGGACCTCGGTGCAGGGCGACTGCAGAACACAGCCTGAATCTCAGTGAAGAGTGACCAAAGCACACAGCAAGGACCTCAGTGAAGAGCGACCAAGGCACACAGAACGGACCTCAGCAGATGGCGACTGCTGCACACAGCCCGGATCTTGGCGCAGAGCGACTGTGGCAGAGCCCAAAAATCATAACTAGCCAACCACGGAACACAGCCTGGACCTCGGCGCAGGGTGATTGCGGCACACAGACCCAACCTCAGTGAAGGATGACCGCAGCACACAGCACGGACCTCGTCACAACCCAACTGCGGCTCACAGCCTGGAACTCGGTGCAGGGCTACCAGGGCACATAACCCGGACCTCGGCACAGGAGACCATGTAACACAGCCTGGTCTTCGGTGCTGGCTGACCACGACACACAGCCCAGACCTCATCGCAAGGCGACCTCAGCACACAGCCCGGATCTTGGTGCAGGGCGACTGCGGCACACAGCCCGGCCCTGGTGCAGAACGACCGCGGCACACAGCACGGACCTTGGCGCAGGACAACTGCGGCACACAGTCCGGACCTCAGTGCAGGGCAATTGCGGCACACAGCCTGGACGTCGGTGCAGGGCAACCTCGGCACTCAGCATGGACCTCTGCAGAAGGCTACCATGCCACACAGCTCGGACTTCAGCACAGGGCGACCGTGGCCCACAGTCTGGACCTCGACGCAGTGCAACCACAGCACAGAGCCTGGAACTCGTCGGAAGCTGAGGGCTGAACACATCCCAAAACTCAGCACAGTGCGACCGAGGAACATAGCTCCGACTTAGGTGCAGGGCGACCGTGGCACACAGACCAGAACTCGTCTCTAGCTGACCACAGAACACAGCCTGGACCTCGGCGCAGGGCGACTGTGGCACACAACCTGGAACTCGGCACAGGGCGATCATGGCACATAGCCTGAATATCAGTGAAGGGCGACTGAGGCACACAGTCCGGAAGTCATCGCTAGCCGACTGCATAACAGAGCCCGGACCTCGGCGCAGGGCGACCATGGCACACAGGCTGGTCCTCGTTGCAAGTCGACCACAGCACACAGCCCAGAACTCGGAGCAGAGCGTTCATGGCACACAGAATGGACCTCAGCACTGGGCGTCCACGGCACACAGCCTGGACCTCCATGCAGAGCGAACCTGGCACACAGCAAGAACCTCGGCAGATGGCACTGTGGCACACAGCCCGGACCTCGGAAGTAGAACAAATGCGGCAAAGAGCCCGGAACTCGTCCCTAGCCGACCGCAGAACACAGCCCAGAACATGGCACAGGGCGCCTGTGGCACACAGCCCGGACCTAAGCACAGGGCGACTGCAGCACACAGCCAAGACCTCTGTGCAGGGCAATCGCGGCACACAGCCTGGACGTCAGTGCAGGGCAACCTTGGCATTCAGCACGGACCTCTGCAGAAGGCTACCGTGCCACACAGCCCGGACTTCGGTGCAGAGTGACTGCAGCACAGAGCCTGGAACTCGTCGCAAGCCGAGGGCTGAACACAGCCTGGACCTCAGCACAGGGGGACCACGGCACACAGCTCGGACTTAGGTGCAGGGTGACCACGGCACACAGCCCAGAACTCGTCTCTAGCCAACCGCAGAACACAGCCTGGAACTCGGCGCAGGGCGACCGTGGCACACAACAAGGAACTCAGCGCAGGGCTACCATGGCACATAGCCTGAACATCAGTGAAGGGTGACTGCGGCACACAGTCCCGAAGTTGTTGCTAGCCGACTGCACAATACAGCCCGGACCTCGGCACAGGGCGACTATGGCACACATCCGGAACATCAGTGAAGAGCTACCGAGGCACACAGCACGGATCTCTGCGGAGGGCAACTGTGGCACACAGCACGGACCTGGGGAGGTGGCGACCACAGCACACAGCCCATACCTTGGCGCAAGGCGACCGCGGCACGCAGCCTGAACCTCAGGGAAGGGCGACCATGGCACACAGCCTGGAACTCATCGCTAGCTGACCGCGGAAAAGAGCCCAGACGTCTGTGAAGGGCAACCACAGCACACAGCTCGGACCTCCACGCAGGGCGACTGTGGCACACAGCCCGAACTTCCGTGAAGGGCGACTGCATCACACAGCCCAGACCTCAGCACAGGGCGACCCTGGCACACAGCACAGATGTTGGCAGATGGCGACCTCGTGACACAGCCTGGAACTCATCGCAGAGCGACCACGGCACAGAGCCCGCAACTCGTCTCTAGTCGACCGCAGAACACAGCCTGGACCTCGGTGCAGGATGACTGCAGCACACAACCTGGACCTCGGTGCAGGGTGACCGTGGCAAACAGCCCGGACATTGGCACAGGGGGACCGCGACACATAGCTCAGAGATTTGTGCAGGGTGACCACGGGACAGAGCCTGGAACTCGTCGCTAGCTGACTGCGGAACAAAACCCAGACCTTGGCGCAGGGCGAATGCGGCACACAGACCGGACCTCAGGGAAGGACGACCGCGGCACACAGCATGGACCATGTCACAACCCGACTGCAGCTCACAGCCCGGAACTCGGTGCAGGGCGACCAGGCCACACAACCCGGAGCACAGTGGAGGCGAACATGGCACACAGCCTGGACTTAGGCACTGGCCACCCGGACACACAGCCCCAACCTCAGCGTAGGGCGACCGTTACACACAGCCCAGACCTCGGCACAGGGCAACTGTGGCACACAGGCCGGACTGTGGCGCAAGGTGACTGCGGCACACAGGACGGACCTCGGTGCAGGGCGACCACAGCACACAACCCAGACCTCGGCACAGGGCGACCACAGAACTCAGCCCAAATCTCAGTGAAGAGTGACCAAAGCACACAGCATGGACCTCAGGGAAGAGCGACTGTGGCACACAGCCCGGATCTTGGCACCGAGCGACTGTGGCAGAGCCTGGAACTCATCGCTAGCCGACCACAGAACACAGCCTGGACCTCAGCGCAGGGTGATTGCGGCACACAGACCCGACCTCAGGGAAGGATGACCGTGGCACACAGCACGAACCTCCTCACAACCGGATGGCACCTGACAGCCTGGAACTCGGTGCAGGGCTACCAGGGCACACAACCCGGACCTCAGCACAGGCGACCATGTCACACAGCCTGGACTTCGGCGCTGGCCGACCGTGACACACAGCCCAGATCTCACCATAAGGCGATGGCAGCACACAGCCCGGCGCTGGTGCAGGGCGACCGCGGCACACAGCATGGACCTTGGTGCACAGCGACAACAGCACAGAGCCCAGAAATCTCACTAGCAGACCGCGGAACACAGCCCGGACCTCGGTGCAGGGTCACCGCGGCACCCAGCTTGGACCTCCACGCAGGGCGACTGTGGCACACAACCCAGAAAAATGTGCCAGGCAACAACAGAACAGAGCCCAGAACTCATCACTAGCTGACTGAGGAACGCAGCCCGGACCTCAGCGCAGTGCGATTGAGGCACACAGCCTGGACCTCAGCACAGGGTTACTGCACCACACAGCCCAGACCACGGCACAAGGCGACCCTGGCACACAGCACAGACCTCAGCAGATGGTGACCGCATCACACAGCTCAGACCTGGGTGCAGAGTGACCACGGCACAGAGCTCGGAACTAGTCTCTAGCCAACCATGGAACACAGCCCGGCCCTCAGCGCAGGGCGACTATGGCACACAGCCCGGACCTTGTTGCAAGGTGACTGTAGCACACAGGCCGGACCACAACGCAAGGCGAGTGCAGAACACAGGCCGGATCTTGGCACAGGGCGAACTGGGCACACAGCCTGGAACTCGGCACAGGACGATTGTGGCACACAACAAGGAAATCTGTGCAGGGCAATGGAGAAACATAGCCCGGACATCGGTGCAGGACAATCGTGACACAGAGCCCGGAACTTGTCACTAGCTGACCATGGCCGACAGCCCAGACCTCAGCGCAGGGCGACCACAGCACACAGTCCAAACCTCAGTGAAGAGCGACCTAGGCACACAGCACAGACCTTGATGCAGGGTGCCCCTGGCACACAGCATGGACCTCGGAAGATGATGACCGCGGCACACAGCCCAGACCTCGACGCAGAGNGGCGACCACAGCACACAGTCCAAACCTCAGTGAAGAGCGACCTAGGCACACAGCACAGACCTTGATGCAGGGTGCCCCTGGCACACAGCATGGACCTCGGAAGATGATGACCGCGGCACACAGCCCAGACCTCGACGCAGAGTGACCGTGGCACAGAGCCTGGAAATAAGCACTAGACAACTGCGGAAGACAGCCCAGACATCTGTGCAGGGCTACCGTGGCACAGAGCCTGGAACTTGGTGCAGGGGACCGCAGCACACAGCCCGAACCTCAGTGAAGGGCGAACCTGGCACACAGCACGGGCCTCCACAGATGGCGACCACAACACAGAGCCTGGAACTCAGCACAGGGCAACTGCAGCACACAGCCCAGTCATCGGTGCAGGGCTACCGTGGCACTGATACTGGAACTCGTCGCTAGCTGACCACGGAACACAGCCTGGAACTCGGCATAGGGTGACCACACCACAGAGCCAGGAACTCATCACTAGCCACCTGCGGCACACAGGCCGGACCTCATTGAAGGGCGACCATGGCACACAGCGCGGACCTCGGTGCCGGTCGACCCTGGCACACATCACGGACCTCAGACAGATGGTGAATGTGGCACGCAGCCTGGATCTCAGTGCAGAGTGACCACGGCAGAGCTCGGAACTCGTCGCTAGCTGACCACGGAACACAGCCCGGAAATCTGCGCAGGGCGACTGCAACACAGATACCGGACCTCAGTGAAGGAAGACCTCAGCACACAGAACAGACCACGTCACAACCCGACCTCGGCTCACAGCCTGGAACTTGGCGTAGGGCGACCAGGGCACACAACGCAGAACACGGCGGAGGAGACCATGGCACACAGCTTGGACATAGGCACTGGCCGACCGTGACACACAGCCCGGACCTCGGCACAGGGCAACTGTGGCACACAGGCGGGACTTCGGCACAGGGCGACTGCGGCACACAGACCAGACCACACACAGGGCGACTGCGGCACACAGCCCAGACATCGGCGCAGGGCGAACGTGGCACTCAGCCCGAACATCAGTGAAGGACGACCGCGGCACACAGTCCGGAACTCGTTGCTAGCCAACAGCGGAACACAGCCCGGACCTCGGTGTAGGGCAACTGTGGCACACAGTCCGGACATCTGCAGAAGGCTACCGTGGCACACACNGCACTCAGCCCGAACATCAGTGAAGGACGACCGCGGCACACAGTCCGGAACTCGTTGCTAGCCAACAGCGGAACACAGCCCGGACCTCGGTGTAGGGCAACTGTGGCACACAGTCCGGACATCTGCAGAAGGCTACCGTGGCACACACCCGGAACTCGGCACAAGGTGACAGTGGCACAATGCCCAGATTTCGGCGCAGAGCGACCACGGTACAGAGCCTGGATCTCGTCGCAAGCTGAGGGCGGAACACACCCCCACCTCAGCCCAAGCCGACCGTGGCACATGGCACAGACTTTGGCAAATGACAAACACATCACACAGCCCAGACCTTGGCAAAGGGTGACTGCAGCACACAGCCTGGACCTCGGTGCAGGGCGACCATGGCAAACAGCCCGGATATATGCAGAAGGCTACCACGGCACACAGCCCAGATCTCCGCACAAGGCGACAGTGGCACACAGCTCAGATCTTGGCGCAGGACGACTGGCACACAGCCCGAACCTCAGTGAAGGGCGACCGCGGAACACAGCCTGGAACTCGTTGCTAGCTGACTGCGGAAAACAGCCCGGCCCTCACTGAAGGGTGACTGCGGCACACAGCCCGGACCTCGGTGCAGGGCGACTGCGGCACACAGCCCAAAATCCGTGAAGGGCAACCGCAGCACACAGCCCGGACCTCAGCACAGGGCCACCCTAGCACACAGCATGGTCCTCGGCAGATGGCGACCACGTTACACAGCCAGGACCTCGTCGCAAGGCGACCGCGGCAAACAGACCAGACCTCAGCGCAGCTTGACAACAGCAAACAGCCTGGAACTTGGTGCAAGACGACCGCGGCACACAGACGAGACTTCAGAGCAGGGCGACCACGGCTTACAACCCGGAAATCTGTGCAAGGCGACTGCAGCACACAGCCCGGACCTTTGCGCAGGGCCACCTCAGCACACGGCCCGAACCTCAGTGAAGGTCCATCACGGCACACAGCCAGGAAATCTGTGCAGGGATACCACAGCACAGAGCCTGGAACTCGGTGCAGGGGGACCGCAGCAAACAGCCCGAACCTCAGTGAAGGGAGAACCTGGCACACAGCACGGACCTCTGTAGATGGCGACCACAACTCACAGCTTGGAACTCGGCACAGGGCAACCGCAACACACAGTCCATTCATCGGTGCAGGGCTACCGTGGCACTGAGACTGGAACTCGTCGCTAGCTGACCGTGGAACACAGCCCGGAATCCGGCACAGGGCAACCATGGCACACAACCCGGAACACGGTGGAAGCGACCATGTCACACAGCCTGGACTTAGGTGCTGGCCGACCGTGACACACAGCCCGGATCTTGGCACAGGGCAACTGCTGCACACAGGCCAGACCTCGGTGCAGGGTGACCGCAGGACACAGCCCAGAAATCTGTGCAGGTCCACTGCGGCACACAGCCCGGACCTCGGCACAAAACAACCACCACACACAGCCCGGACCTCGACACAGGGCGACCGCGGCACACCGCCACGACCTGGCCACAGGGCGACCATGGCAAACCGCCCAGACCTCTGCACAGGGCAACAATGGCACACAGCCCGGACTTGATCATAGGCTGTCCATGACACACAGCCCAGATCTCGAAGCAGGGATATCGTGGCAAAGAGCCCGGAAGTTGGCACAGGGCAAACGTGGCACACATCCCGGACCTCAGCGCAAGNACAGGGCAACAATGGCACACAGCCCGGACTTGATCATAGGCTGTCCATGACACACAGCCCAGATCTCGAAGCAGGGATATCGTGGCAAAGAGCCCGGAAGTTGGCACAGGGCAAACGTGGCACACATCCCGGACCTCAGCGCAAGACGACAGCAGCACACAGACCGGACCTCAGTGAAGGGCGACCACGGCACACAGCACGAATCTCGTCGCAAGCTGAGCACAGCTTACAGCCCCGACCTCGTCTCAAGCCGACTTTGGCTGACAGCCCGGAACACAGCACAGGGCAAAAGTGGCATACAATCCGGACCTCAGCACAGGCGACTGAGTCTCACAGCCCGGACCTCGGCGCAGGCTGACGATGGTACACAACATGGACCTTGGCGCAGGGTGACCGTGTAACACAGCCCAGAATTTGGCACAGTTTGAACACATCACACAGCCCAGACCTCCTTGAGGGTGATCATAGCAATCAGCCCAGACTCAGCATCGTGCGACCGTGGCACAGAGCCCGGAGTTTGGTACAGGGCAACTGCGGCACACACCCCGGACCTCAAGTCAGGGCAAACGTGGCACATAGCCCCGACCTCAGCACAGGATGACCGCGGCACACAGCTCGTCTTTGGCACAGGGCGACCATGGCACAGAGCCCAGACCTCGTTGCAGGGCCACCGCGGTACTCAGCTCAGATTCGGCAGAGGGCGACCATGCCAAACCACACAGATATCCGTGCAGCACACTGCAGGTCACACCCCGGACCTCGGGGCAGGGCGACCACGGCACAAAACATGGACCTCTGTGCGGGGTGACTGTGGCATACAGCCCAAACATCGTCGAGGTGACCGTGGCTCACCGCCCGGAACTCAGCACAGAGAGACCATGGCACACAACCCGGACCGCAGCGCAGGCGACTGAGACACACAGACCGGACCTCTGCAGAAGGCTACCATGGCACACAGCCCGGACCTCGGCATAGAGCGACCGAGGCACACGGCCCAGACCTCGGCACAGAGTGACTGTGGCACAGAGCCTGGAACTCGTCGCTAGCCGACCACAGCAAACAGCCCGAACCTCAGTGAAGGGCAACCGCGGCACACAGCCCAGACCTTGGCGCAGGGTGACCCTGGTACATAGCACGGACCTCAGCAGATGGCGACCGCGGCACACAGCCCAAATCTCGATGCAGAGTGACCACTGCACACGACCCAGGCCTCAGTGCAGGGCAACCGCAGCACATATCTGGAACATCAGTGAAGAGCTACCAAGGCACACAGCATGGACTTCTGCAGAAGGCAACTGTGGCACACAGCATGGACCTCGGGAGGTGGCGACCACAGCACACAGCCCCGTCCTTGGTGCAAGGTGACCGCGAAACGCAGCCTGAACCTCAGGGAAGGGTGACCGTGGCACACAGCCCGGAACTGGTCACTAGCTGACCGTGGAAAACAGCCTGGACCTCTGTGAAGAGCGACCGCAGCACACAGCCCGGACCTCAGCACAGGGCGACCCTGGCACACAGCACAGAGGTTGGCAGATGGCGACCACGTGACACAGCCCGGAACTCGTCGCAGAGTGACCGCGGCACAGAGTCCACAACTCTTCTCTAGCTGACCGCAGAACACAGCCTGGACCTCAGTGGAGGATGACTGCAGCACACAGACTGGACCTCGGTGCAGGGCGTACATGGCAAAGAGCCCGGACATCGGCACAGGGCGACCGCGACACATAGCCAGAAATTTGTACAGGACGACCATGGGACAGAGCCTGGGACTCGTCACTAGCCGACCACGGAACAAAGCTTGGACCTCGGCACAGGGCGAATGCAGCACACAGACCGGATCTCAGGGAAGGATGACCGCGGCACACAGCACGGACCACGTCACAACCCAACCGCGGCTCACAGCCCAGAACTCGGCGCAGGGCGACCAGGGCACACAACCCGGACCACGGCGGAGGTGACCATGGCACACAGCCTGGACTTAGGCACTGGCCGACCGCAACACACAGCCCAAACCTCAGCATAGGGCGACCATGACACACAGCCCTGACCTTGGCACAGGGCAACTGTGGCACACAGGCCAGACCTCAGCGCAGGGCGACTGCAGCACACAGGATGGACCTCGGTGCAGGGCGACCATGGCACACATCCTGGGCCTCAGCGCAGGGCGACAGCAGCACACAGCCCCAATCTCTGCAGAATGCTATGGCGTCACACAGCCCAGACCTCGGCACAGGGCGACTGAAGCACTCAGCCCAGACCTCCGTGCAGAGCGACCATGGCAGAGAGCCCGGAACACGTCACAAGCCGAGAGGGGAACACATCCTGGAGCTCGCCGCAGGGCAACCACGGCACAAAGCCCGGAACTCGTCGCTAGCTGACCGCGGAACACAGCCCGGACCTTGGCGCAGGGCAACAGCGGCACACAGCACGGACCTCGGCGCAGGACAACCCTGGCACACAGCAAAGACCTCGGCAGACGGTAATAGCATAACACGACCCAGACATCAGCACAGGGCAACTGTGGCACACAGCCCAGACATCGCCTCAGGGCGACCACAGCACACAGCCCGAACCTCAGTGAAGAGCGACTGAGGCACACAGCACGGACTTTGGTGGAGGGCAACCATGGCACACACCACGGACCTCGGGAGATGGCGACGGTGGCACACAGCCCAGAACTCGCCTTAGGGCCACCACGGCACACAGCCCAAACATCAGTGAAGGGTGATTGTGGCACACAGCCCGAACTTCCGTGATGACGACATCAGCACACAGCCCAGACTTTGGCGCAGGGCGACCTTGGCACACAGCACGGACATCGACAGATGGCGACCGCGTGACAGAGCCCGGACCTCATCGTAGAGCGACCGCAGCACAGAGCCCGCAACTCCTCTCTAGCTGACTGCGGAACACAGCCCGGACCTCAGTACAGGGTAACTGCCTCACACAGCCCAGACCTCAGTGCAGCGTGATTGTGGCACACAGTCCGGAAATCTGTGCAGCACGATCGCAGCACAGAGCCTGGAACTCCTCGCTAGTCAACCGTGGAACAAAGCCCGGTCCTCGGCACAGGGTGACCACGGCACAGAGCCCGGAAGTCATCGCTAGCCGACTGTGGAACACAGCCCGGACTTCGGCACAGGGCGACTGAGGCACAGAGCCCGGAACTTGTCGCTAGCCGACCACGGAACACAGCCTGGATCTCGGCGCAAGGCGACTGCGGAACATAGCCCAGACCTCAGTGCAGGGCTACCGCGGCACACAGCCCGGACCACGGTGCAGGGCGACGGAGGCACAGAGCCCAGGAACTCATTGCTAGCTGACCGCAGAACACAGCCCGGACATCGTTGCAGCGCGCCCGCACCACAGAGCCCAGAACTCGTCGCTAGATGACTGCATCACAAAGCCCAGACGTCAGTGCAGGACGACCATGGCACATAGGCTGGACCTCAGCACAGGGCGACCGTGGCACACAGCCTGCATCTCGGCAAAGAGTGACAATGGCAAAATTCCCGAACCTTAGTGAAGAGCGACCATGGCACACAGCCCGGATCAGCACAGGGCGACCCTGGCACACAGTACGGAACTCAGTAGATGGTGACAGCGGCACACAGCCTGGATCTCGGCACAGAGCGACTGTGGCAGAGCCCAGAACTCATCACTAGCTGACCACGGAACACAGCCTGGTCCTCGGCACAAGGCGACTGAATCATACAGACCAGACCTCAGTGAAGGATGACCACGGCATACATCACGGACCACATCACAACCCTACCGCGGTTCACAGCCCAGAAATTGGCGCAGGGCGACCAGGGCACACAACGCGGACCTCAGCACAGGGTGACCGCAAAACGCAGCCTGAATCTCAGTGAAGATTGATCAAAGCACACAACACGGACCTCAATGAAGAGCGACCAAGGCACACAGCACAGACCTCAGCAGATGGCAACTGCAGCACACAACCCAGATCTTGGCACAGAGCAACTGTGGCAGAGCCCGGAACTCATCGCTAGCCAACCACGGAACACAGCCTGGACCTTGGCGCAGGGAGACTGCGGAACACAGACCCGACCTCAGTGAAGGATGACCGCGGCATACAGCACGGAACTCGTCACAACCCGACCATGGCTCACAGCCTGGAACTCGGTGCAGGGCTACCAGGGCACACAACCCGGACCTCGGCGCAGGCGACCATGTCACACAGCCTGGACTTAGGCGCTGGCCGACCGCGACACACAGCCCAGACCTCATCGTAAGGCGACCACAGCACCCAACCCGGACCTTGGTGCAGGGCGACCGCGGCACACATCCTCGACCTCGGCGCAGGGCAACTGCAGCACACAGCCCGGCCCTGGCCATGGCAACCATGGCACACAGCACGGACCTCGGCACACAGCGACAATGGCACAGAGCCCGGAAATCTTGCTAGCAGACCACGGAAAACAGCCCGGACCTTGGCGCAGGGCAACTGCGGCACACAGCCCGGACCTCAGTGCAGGGTGACCACGGCACCCAGCCCGTACCTCTGTGCAGGGCGACCGTGGCACACAACCCGGAAAACTGTGCTGGGTGACCACAGAACAGAGCCCAGAACTCATCACTAGCTGTCTGCGGAACATAGCCCGACCTCTGTCCAGGGCAATCCTGGCACACAGCGCGTGCTACGGCAGATGATGACCACGGCACACAGCCCGGACCTCGGCGCAGGGCGACTGTGGCACACAGCCCGGACCTCGGCGCAGGGCGACCGTGACAAACAGCCCGATCCTCAGTGAAGGGCAACCACGGCACACAGCCCAGAAATCTGTGCAGGGTGAATTGGGCCTAGATCCCCAAACTTGTCGCTAGTCGACCACGTAATACAGCCCAGACCTTGGCGCAGGGCAACTGCGGCACACAGGCTGGACCTCAGCACAGGCGACTGCGGCACACAGCCTGGACCTCAGCACAGGTCAACCGTGGCACACAACCCGAAACTCAGTGAAGGGAGACCGCGGAACATAGCCCGGACGTCAGGGCAGGGTGACCGTGGCACAGAGGCCATACCTCAGTGCAGGGCGACCGTGACACACAGCCCGGACCTCAGTGCAGGGCTACTGTGGCACACAGCCCGTAACTTGGTGCAGAGCAACCGAGGGTCACAGCCCAGACCTTGGTGCAGGGCGACCGCTGCACACAGCCCGGACTTCGGCGCAGAGCGACTGCGGCACACAACACAGACCTTGGCGCAGGGCGACCACAGCACGCAGGCCGCACCTCGGTGCAGGATGCCCGCAGTTCACAGCTCGGATCTTGGCGCAGGGCGAACACGGCACCTAGCCTGGACTTCTGCAGAAGGCTACCGTGGCACACAGCCCAGACTTTGGGACAGGGCAACCGTGGCACACAGTCTGGACCTCGGCATAGAGCGACCATGGCACAGAGCCCGGAACTCATCACAAGCCGAAGGCTGAACACAGGCCTAACCTCAGCGCAGTGTGACCGAGGCACACAGCTCTGACGTCAGTGCAGGGCGACTGCGGCACACAGCCCAGAACTCATCTCTAGCCAACCGCAGAACACAGCCCAGACTTCGGGGCAGGGTGACCGTGGCACACAATCCTGATCTCGGTGCCAGGCGAACATGGCACACAGCCTGAACATCAGTGAAGGGCGACTGCAGCAAACAGTCCAGAACTCGTCGCTAGCTGACTGCAGAACACAGCCCGGACCTTGGCGCAGCATGACCGCGGCACACAGCCAGGACCTCTGTGCAGGGAAATCGCAGCACACAGCCTGGATCTCAGCAGAGGGTGACCGTGGCACACAGCACAGACCGCGATGCAGGGCGACCGCGGCACAAAGCCCGGAAATTTATAGAAGGCTACTGCGGCACACAGCATGGATATCGGCTCAAGGCGACAGTGGCACACAGCACAGACCTCGATACAGAGCGACTGCGTTACAGAGCCTGGAACTCATTGCAAGCCGAGGTCAGAACACACCCTGTTCTCGGCCCAGGGCGACCCTGGCACACAGCACAGACTTTGGCAGATGGCGACCACTGCACACAGCCGGACCTCAGTGCAGGGCGACCGTGGCACACAGCCCGGACTTCTGCAGAAGGCTACCGCAGCACACAACCCGAATCTCAGTGCAGGACAACTGCGAAACACAGCCTGAACCTCTGCAGAAGGCTACCATGGCACACAGCCTGGATTTTGGCACAGAGTGACTGTGGCACAGAGGCTGGACCTCGTCGCAAGTTGACATGGCACACAGCCAGGAACTGGGCATAAGGCGACTGCGTTACACAGGCCGGACTTTGGCGCAGGGCGACCACAGCTCGCGGCCTGGATTTCTGCACAGGGGAACTGGAGCACATAGCCTGGACCTCTGAAGAAGGCTACCACAGCACGCAGCCTGGACTTTGGCACAGGGCGACCGTGGCACACAGTCCGGAACTTGGTGCAGGGCTACCATGGCACAGAGCCCAGAACTCGTCATAAGCCAAAGGCTGAAGATAGCCCGGACCTCAGCACAGGGTGACCGCGGCACACAGCACAGAATTCGTCACTAGCCGACCGCAGAACACAGCCTGGACCTCGGCGCAGTGCGACCGTGACACACAGGCTGGCCTTGGTGCAGGGCGACTGCAGCACACAGGCTGGACATCGGGGGAGGGCGACTGCGGCACACAGCCTGAATATCAGTGAAGGGCGACCGCGGTACACAGTCCAGAACTCGTCGTTAGCCGACCACGGAATAGCCGAGACCATGGCGCCGGGCGACCGTGGCGCACAGGCCAGACCTTGGTGCAGGGCAATTGTGGCACACAGCCTGGACCCTGGTGCAGGTTGACCGTGGCACACAGCCTGAGCACAGAGCAACCGCGGCACACAGCTTGGACATCTGCAGAAAGTTACTGCGGCACACAGTCTGGATCTTGGCACAGGGTGACAATGGCACACAGCACGGACATTGGCCAAGAGCGCCCACGGTACAGAGCCCGGTACTTGTCGCAAACTGAGGGCAGAACACACACCGACTTCTGCCCAAGGTGACCCTATCACACAGCACGAACTTCAGCAGATGGCGACCACGGCACACAGCCTGCACCTCAGTGCAAGGCGAACGAGGCATACAGGACAGACCTAGGCACAGGGCTACTGCAGCACACAGCCCAAACCTCAGTGAAGGGCGACCATGGCACACAGTCTGGAACTTGTCGCTAGCCAAACGCGGAACACATCCCAGACCTCAGCACAGATACCGCGACCCAAAGGACGGATCTCGGTGCAAGGCGACCGCGGCACACAGGCTGGACCTCGGCACAGGGCAACAGCGGCACACAGCCTGGGCCTCGGTGCAGGGTGACTGTGGCACACAACTCGGACCTCTGCAGAAGGGTAACGCCGCACACAGCCCGGACCTGGGCACAGGCCGACCTCGGCACACAACATGGACCTCTGCAGAAGGGCACCGCGCCACACAGCCCGGACATCAGCACAGGGTTACCGTGGCACACAGCTCAGATCTCCACGCAGGGTGACCCTTGCACACAGCACGGACCTTGGCACATGGCGACTGCGGCACACAGCCCGGACCTTGGAGGAGAGCGAATGTGGCACAGATCCCAGAACTCATCCCTAGCCGACCACGGAACAAAGACCAGACAACGGCACAGGGCGACCACAGCACACAGCCCGAACATCAGTGAAGGTCGACCATGGCACACAGTCCGGAGCTCGTTGCTAGCTGACTGCGGAACAGAGCCCGGACCTCAGCACAGGGTGACCACGGCACACATCCCAAACTTCAGTGAAGGGCGACCGTGGCAAACAGCCCAGAAATCATTGAAGGGCGACCGAGTCACAGAGCATGGAAATCGTCAGTAGCCGACCACGGAACACAGCCCAGACCTCAGTGCAGGGTGACCGTGGCAAAGAGCAGGGAACTTGTTGCAAGCCAAGGGCAGCACACAGCACGGAACACGGCACAGGGCAACCACGGCACACAGCCCGGACCTCCCCACAGGGCGCCCCTGGCACACAGCATGGACCTCGTCAGATGGCACCTGCGGCACACAGCCCAGACCTCGGAGGAGAGTGAACGCGGCACAGAGCCTGGAACTCGTCCCTATTTCACTGCGGACACAGCCCGGACCACGGCGCAGGGTGACCATGGCACACAGCCCAGATCTCGGCACAAGGCGACAGTGGCACACAGCACAGAACTCGGCGCAGGGCTACCTCAGCACACAGCCCGGACATCTGCAGTAGGCTACCGCGGCACACAGCCCAGATCTCGGCACAAGGTGAAAGTGGCACACAGCACGGACCTCGCCGCAGAGCGACCACGGTACAGAGCCCAGAATTATTCGCAAGCCACGGGCGGAATACACTCCGACCTCGGCCCAGGGCGACCCTGGCACACAGCACAAACTTTGGCAGATGCTGACCACTGCACACAGCCCGAACCTCGGCTCAGGGTGACCGTGGCACACAGGACGGACCTCAGCACTGGGCGAGCGAGGCACACAGCTCGGACCTCGGAGCAGGGCGACCACAGCACACAGCCCGAACATCAGTGAAGGGCGACCAAGGCACACAGTCCGGAACTCGACACTGGGCATCCACAGCACACAGCCCGGACCTCCGTGCAAGGCAAACCTGGCACACAGCAAGAACCTCTACAGATGGCGCCTGCGGCACACAGCACGGACCTCGGAAGGAGAGCGAACTTGGCACAGAGCCCAGAACTCATTCCTAGCCGACCGAAGAACACAGCCCGGACCATGGCACAGGGCGCCAGTGGCACAAAGCCCAGACCTAGGCTCAGGGCAACCGCAGCACACAGCCTGGACCTCTGTGCAGGGTAATCACGGCACACAGCCCGGACAATGGCACAGGGCGACCATGGCACACAACCCGTAACTCAGCACGTGTGAACGCATCACACAGCCTGGAACTCAGCACACGTTGATGTGGCATACAGGCCAGACCTCGGCGCAGGATGCCCGTGGCACACAGCGCGGACCTTGGCGTAGGACAACTGCAGCACACAGCGCGGACCTCGGTGCAGGACGATCACAGCACACAGCCCTGACATCGGCACAGGGCAACAGAAGCACACATCCCGGGAATCAGTGCAGTGCGACCATGGCACACAGCCTGGAGTTTGGTGCAGGGTGACCACTGCACACAACTCGGAACTCGGCACGTGTGAACGCGGGACACCTCTGAACTCGGTGCAGGTCGACCACGGCACAAAGGACAGACCTCGGTGCAGCGCGTACGTGGCACACAGCCCGGATCTCGGAGGAGAGCAAATGCGGCTCAGAGCCCAGAACTCCACCCTAGCTGGCCGCGGAACATGGCGCAGGGTGAATGCGACACACAGCCCAGACCTCGGCGCAGGGTGACCGCAGCACACAGCCCGGACCTCAGCGCAAAGCGACCATGGCACACAGCCCGAACTTCAGTGAAGGTGACCGCGGGACACAGCCCAGATATCTGTGAAGGGCGACCATGGTACATCCCCGGAAATCGTTGCTAGCCGAGGACTAAACACAGCCCGGACCTCAGTGAATGGCGACCGCAGCACACAGCCCCGAATTCAGCGCAGAATGACCGTGGCACACAGCCTGGAAATCTGTGAAAGGAGACTGCGGCACAGAGCCCGGAACTCATCGCTAGCTAACCACGGAGCACAGCCCGGAATTCGGTGCAGGGCGACCGTGTCACACAGCCTGAAACTCGGCACTGGGGGACTGCGGCACAAAGCCCAAACATCTATGAAGGGCGACCCTGGCACACAGACCGGAACTCGTTGCTAGCCAACCACGGAACACATCCCAGACCTCGGCACAGGGCGACCGCAGCACACAGGCCGGACATCGATTCAGGGCGACTGAGGCACACAGCCCAGACATCCATGCAGGGCAACCTCGGCAAACGGCCCAGACCTCTGCAGAAGGCTACCGCAGCAAACAGCCCGGACCTCGGCACAGGGTGACGGTGTCACACAGCCTGATAATTGGCACAGGGTGACCGCGGCACACAGTCCGGACCTCCCCGCGGGGCGACCCTGGCACACAGCAGGTACCTCGGCAGATAGCGACTGTGCCACACAGTCCCGACCTCGGAGGAGAGCAAACGCAGCACAGAGCCCGGAACTCGTCCCTAGCCGACCGCAGAACACAGCTCAGACCACAGGGCAGGGCGAATGTGACACACAGTCCGGAATTAGGCGCAAGGCGACTGCAGCACACAGCCCGGACCTCGGCGCAGGGCGACTGCAGCACACAGCCCGAACATCAGTGAAGGGCGACCATGGCACACAGCTAGGAAATCTGTGAAAGGCGACTGCGGCACAGAGCCCGGAACTCATCGCTAGCCAATCGCAGAACACAGCTCATAATTCAGGACAGGGTGACTGTGTAACACAGCCCAAACCTCGGCACAGGGAGACCACGACACACAGCCCGTAACAAGATGCAAGGCGACTGCGGCACACAGGCCGAACCTCATCGCAGGTGGACGACGGCACACAGGCCAGACTTTGGCGCAGGGTGACTGTGGCTCACAGCCCACATCTCGGCGCAGGGTGACCGGGCACAAGCCCGGACCTCTGCAGAAGGCTATCACGGCACACAGTCCAGACTTCAGCACAGGGGGACCACGGCACACAGTTTGGACCTCGGAGCAGAGCGACCGCGGCACAGAGCCTGGAACTCGTCGCAAGCTGAGAGCTGAACATAGCACGGACCTCAGCGCAGGGCAACTGCAGCATACAGCCCCGACTTCAGCACAGGGCGAACACGGCACAAGGCCCGGAACTCATGGCTAGCCGGCCACAGAACACAGCACGTGGACAGCCTGCTGGGCGACCGTGGCACACAGCCCGGACTTCCGCGCAGGGTGACCGCGGCACACAGCCCGGACCTCTGCAAAAGGCTACCGTGGCACACAGCCCGGATCTCGGCACAGGGTGACCGTGGCACATAGCACGGACCTTGGTGCAGAGCGACCGCGTAATGGAGCCGGGAACTCGTCACAAGCTGAGGGCGGCACACAGCCCAGAAATCGGCACAGGGTGACCGCGGCTCACAGTCCGGACCTCCCCGGAGGGCAACCCTGGCACACAGCATGGAGCTTGGCAGATGGCAACTGTGACACACAGCCCTGACCTCAGAGGAGAGCGAATGTAGCACAGAGCCTGGTATTTGTCCCTAGCCAACCGCGGAACACAGCCCGGACCATGGCGCAGGGCGAATGTGGCACACAGCCCAGACTTCGGTGCAGGGCGACCACGGCACACAACCCTGACCTCGGCGCTACCCAACAGTGGAACACATCCCAGACCTCGGCGCGGGGCGACCGCGGCACACAGCCCGAATATCAGTGACGGGTGACCACGGCACACAGTCTGGAACTCGTCGCTAGCCAACCACGGAACACAGCCTGGACCTCGGTGCAGGGCGATCACAGCACACAGCCCGGACATCTGCAGAAGGCTACCGCGGCACACAGCCTGGATCTCAGCACAGGGCGACAGTGGCAAACAGCACGGACATTGGCACAGAGCAGCCACGGTACAGAGCCCAGAACTCATCAAAACCCGAGCGTGGAACACACCCTGACCTATGCCCAGGGCGACCCTGGCACACAGCACCGACTTCGGCAGATGGCGACCACGGCACACAGTCCAGACCTTGGTGCAGGGCCACTGGGGCACATAGCCTGGACCTCGGCACAGGGAGACAGTGGCACACAGGCCGGACCTCAGCACAGTGCTACCGTGGCACACAGCCCAGACTTCTGCAGAAGGCTACCACTGCACATAGCCCGGAACATGGCACAGGATGACCGTGGCACACAGCACGGCCTCGGAGCAGAGCGACTGCGGCACAGAGCTGGGAACTCGTCGCAAGCCGAGGGCGGAACACATCCCAGACCTCGTTGGAGGGCGACCGCGGCACACAGGCCGGACCTCGGGGCAGGAGAACAAGGCACAGAGGCCGGAATTCAGCACAGGGTGACCACGTCACACAGCTCAGACCTCAGTGCGGGGAGACTGCGGGACAAAGCCCAGACCTCGGTGCAGGGCGACCATGGCACACAGCCTGGAACTCATCGCTAGCTGAACGCGGAACACATCCCAGACCTCGGCACAGGGCAACCTCTGCACACAGCCCAGACTTTGGCGCAGGGTGAGCATGGCACACTGCCCGGACATCTGCAGAAGGCTACCGTGGCACACAGCCCGGACCTCGGTGCAGGGTGACCACGGCACACAGCCCAGACTTGTGCAGAAGGCTACCGCGGCACACAGCCTGGAACTTCGCACAGGATGACCGTGGCACACAGCATGGATCTTGGCACAGAGTGACCACGGCACAGAGCCAGGAATTCATCACAAGCCAAGGGCATCACGCAGCCCAGAACTCGGCGCAGGGTGACCGCGGCACACAGCACGGACCTCCCCACATGACGACCCTGGCACACAGCCCGGATCTCGGCACAAGGTGACAGTGGCACACAGCACGGACCTCGGCGCAGGGCGACCACAGCACACAGCCCGGACCTCAGCAGATGGCGACAGCCCAGACCTCGGAGGAGAGCGTATGCGGCACAGTGCCCGGAACTCGAACCTATCTGACCGTGGAACATAGCCCGGACCACGGCGGAGGGCAAATGCAGCACACACAGCCTGGACCTCGGCACAGGGCGACTGTGGCACACAGCCCGGACTTCAGTGAAGAGTGGCCATGGCACACAGGCTGGATATCTGTGAAGGGTGACCGCAGCACACAGCCTGGAGCTAGTCGCTAGCCAGGGCTGAACAAAGCCTGGACCTCAGCAAAGGGCGACCGCAGCACACAGCCTTGACTTCAGCACAGGGCGACCATGGCACATAGCCTGGTACTCATCGCTAGGCGACTGCGGAACACAGCCTGGACCTTGGAGCAGGGCGACCGCAGCACACAGACCAAATATCAGTGAAGGGCGACCAAGGCAAAGAGTCCGGAACTCGTTGCTAGCCCAACAGCAGAACACAGTCCAGACCTTGGTGTATGGTGACTGCGGCACACAGCCTGGAACTCGTCCCTAGCTGACCGCGGAACACAGCCTGGACCACGGTGCAGGACGAATGTGGCACACAGCACGGACCTTGACAAAGGGTGACCATGGCAAACAGCCCGAACTTCAGTGAGGGGTGACTGCAGCGCACAGCCTGGAAATTTGTGAAGGGCGACCGTGGCACAGAACCCGGAAATCGTTGCTAGCCGACCGTGAAATACAGACCAGACCTCGGCACAGGGAGATCACGGCACACAACCCGGACCTCAGAGCGGGGTGTCCATGGCACAGAGTCCAGATCTCAGCGCAGGGCGACTGTGGCACACAGCTCGGTACTCATCGCTAGCCGACCATGGAACACAGCCCAGACCTTGGTGCAGGGCGACCACGTCACATGGCCCAGACCTCAGTGCAGGGCGACCATGGCACACAAACTGAACATCAGTGATGGGCGACCACGGCACACAGTTTCGGAACTCGTCGCTAGGCACCCGCGGAACACAGCCCGGACCTTGGTATAGGGTGACCACAGCACACTGGCCGGACTTCGGTGCAGGGCAAATGCGGCACACAGTCCAAACTTCTGTGAAGGGCGACCACGGCACACAGCCTGGACCTCGGCACAGGGCGACCGCAGCACACAGCCTGAACCTCCACACATGTTGACCGTGGCACACAGCCTGAACATCAGTGAAGGGCAACCGCGGCACACAGTCTGGAACTAGTCGCTAGCAAACCGCAGAACACAGCCCGGAACTTGGCGCAGGGCTACCGCGGCACACAGCCCGGACCTCGGCAGAAGGCTACTGCAGCACACAGCCTGGATCTCGGCACAAGGTGACAGTGGCACACAGCACGGACCTCGGCACAGAGTGACCACGGTACAGAGCCTGGAACTCATTGCAAGCCAAGGGTGAAACACACCCCGACCTCAAACCAGGGCAACCACTGCACACAGGTTGGACCTCGGTGCAGGGCGACCATGGCACACAGCCTGGAACTCGGAGCAGGGTGACCGCGGCACACAGCCCCGACATCTGCAGAAGGCTACCACGGCACACAGCCCAGATCTCGGCACAAGGTCACAGTGGCACACAGCATGGACCTTGGTGCACAGAGACGGCGGTACAGAGCCCCGAATTCTTCACAGGCCATGGGCAGAATGCACCGCGACCTCGGCGAAAGGCAACCCTGGCACACAGCACGGACTTCGGCAGATGGCGACCACTGCATACAGCCCGACCATTGGTGCAGGGCGACCGTGGCACACAGGACAGACCTCGGTGCTGGGCGACCGTGGCACACAGCTCAGACGTCATCGCAAGGAGATCACAATAAACAGCCCGAACATCAGTGAAGCATGACCGCCTCACACAGTTCGGAACTCCTCTCTAGCCGACTGTGGAACAGAGCCCAGATCTCGGCACAGGGCGACCACGGCACACAGCCCAAACTTCAGTGAAGGGCGACCGCGGCACACATCCTGGAAATCTGTGAATGGCAACCGTGGCAAAGAGCACGGAAGTCGTCGCTAGCCGACCACGGAACACTGCCCGGACATCGGCGCAGGGTGAACGCTGCACACAGGCCAGACCTCGGGCAGGGCGACCACGGCACACAGGCCGGACCTCGGTGCAGGGTGACCGCAGCACACACGCCGGACCTTGGTGCAGGGCAACTGCAGCACACAGCCTGGACCTTGGTGCAGGGCAACCTCAGCACACAGCCCAGAACTCTGCAGAAGGCTCCCACGGCACACAGCCCGGACCTCGGCACAGGGTGTCCATGGCACACAGCAGGGAACTCAGCGCAGAGAGACCGTAGCACAGAGCCGGGAACTCGTCACAAGCCAAGGGTGGCACACAGGCTGGACCTCGGCGCAGGGTGACCACAGCACACAGCCCGGACCTCGGCGCAGGGCGACCGAGGAACAAACCCGGACTTCATCGCAAGGCGACCGCGGCACACAGCCTGAACCTCTCGAAGGGCAACCGTGGCACACAGTCCTGAATTCATCACGAGCCGACCGGGGACACATCCCAGAACTCGGCACAGGGAAACCACGGCACACAGCCCGAACTTCAGTGCAGGGCGACCGCGGCACACAGCCTGGAAATCTGTGAAGGGCGACCGCGGCACAGAGCCCGGAACTCATCGCTACCTGACCACGGAACATAGCCCAGAACTCGGGGCAGGGCGATCACGGCTCACAGCCTGGACCTCGGTGCAGGGCGACTGCGGAACACAGCCCGGACCACGATGCAGGGCGACTGCAGCACACAGCGCGGAAATCTGGTGAAGGCTACCACGGCACACAGCCCTGATCTCGGTACAAGGTGATAGTGGCACACAGCATGGACCTCGACATAGAGACTGCGGTACAGAGCCCGGAAATCATCGCAAGCCGAGGGCGGAACACAACCCGACTCTGACCCAGGGAGACACTGTCACACAGCACGGACTTCGGCAGATGGCGACTACTGCGCACAGCCTGGACCTCTGGGCACGGTGACCACGGCACACAGCCCGGACCTCGGCGCAATGCGACCACTGCACACAGCCCGGACCTCCCCATAGGGCGACCACGGCACATAGCCCGTACCTCAGTGAAAGGTAACTGTGGCACACAGCCCGGAAATCTGTGCAGCACGAACACAGCACAGAGTCTGGAAATCATAGCTAGCCGACAGCAGAACACAGCCCGGACCTCGTCGCAGGGCAACAGCAGCACACTGGCCAGGCCTCAGCGCAGGGCGACAGTAGCACACAGGCCGGACCTCGGCACAGGGCGACCACGGCTCACAGCCCGGATCTCAGTGAAGGGCGACCATGGCACACAGTCAGGAACTCTTCGTTAGCCAACCACGGAACACAGCCAGGTCCTCAGCGCAGGGCGACCGAGGAACACAGCTGGATCTCGGCACTGGGTGACCGTGGCACACAGCCCGGATATCTTCAGAGGGTACTGTGGCACACAGCCCAGATCTCAGCACAGGGTGACAGTGACACACAGCATGGACCTCGGCACAGAACAACCACGGTACAGAGCCCAGAACTCTTCGTAAGCTGAGGGTAGAACACACTCCGACCTCTGCCCAGGGCGAATCTGGCACACAGCACAGACTTCAGCAGATGGCGACCACAGCACACATCCCGGAACTCAGTGCAGGGTGACGGTGGCACACAGACCAAACCTCAGTGAAGGGCGACCGTGGCACAAAGCCCAGAAATCTGTGCAGGACGAATGCGAAACAGAGCCCAGAACTATTGCTAGCCAACCGCAGAACACATCCCGGACCTCAGCGCTGGGCGAACGCAGCACACAGCCCCGATTCCATTGAGGGCGATTGGGGCACAGATCCCGGAACTCTTCGCTAGCCGACCGTGGAACACAACCCAGACCTTGGCGCAGGGAGACCACAGCATACAGCCCGAATATGAATGAAGTGTGACCACGGCAAACAGTCTGGAACTCGTCACTGGCCAATCGCAGAACACAGCCCGGACCTTGGTGNGACCGTGGAACACAACCCAGACCTTGGCGCAGGGAGACCACAGCATACAGCCCGAATATGAATGAAGTGTGACCACGGCAAACAGTCTGGAACTCGTCACTGGCCAATCGCAGAACACAGCCCGGACCTTGGTGCAGGGCAACCGTGGCACACAGCCTGGAGCTCGGCACAGGGCAATCGTGGCACACAGCCTGGACCTCGGTGCAGAGCGACTGCAGGAAACAGCCCGGATATCTACAGAAGGCTACCATGGCACACAGCCCGGATCTTGGCTCAGGGAGACAGTGGCACACAGCCCGGAAATCGGTGCAGAGCGACCACGATACAGAACCCGGAACTCGTCACAAGCCGAGGGCGAAACACACCCCGACCTCGGCCCAGGGCGACCCTGGCACACAGCATGGTCTTCAGCAGATGGTGACCACGCCACACAGCCTGGTAATCTGTGAAGGGCGACCGTGGCACAGAGCTTGGAACGTGTCGCTAGCTGACCGTGGAACACAGCCCGGACCTCGGCGCAGGGCGACCGCGGCACACAGCCCGGTCCACGATGCAGGACAACTGCAACTCACAGCCCGGAAATTTGCTGAAGACTACCGTGGCACACAGTCCTGATCTCGGCACAAGGCAATAGTGGCACACAGCACGGACCTCAACAAAGCGACCGCAGTACAGAGCCCGGAACTCGTCACAAGCCGAGGGCGGAACACACACCAACTCCGGCCCAGGGAGATGCTGGAACACAGCACGGACTTCGGCAGATGGCGACCACTGCACACAGCCCGGACCTCTCCGCAGGGTGACCGCGGCACACAGCCCATACCTCAGTGAAGGGCGACTGTGGCACACAGCCTGGAAATCTGTGCAGCGCAAATGCAGCACAGAGCCCAGAACTCGTAGCTAGCCGACCGCAGAACACAGCCTGGACCTCATCACATGGCACCAGTGGCACACAGGCCAGGCCTCGGCACAGGGCGACCATGGCACATAGCCCGGACTTCAGCGTAGTGCGACTGCGGCACACAGGCCGGACCTCAGCACAGGGCGACCACGGCTCACAGCCCGGACCTCGGCACAGGGCGACCGTGGCAGACAGTCCAGACCCTAGCGCCGAGTGACCGCGGCATATAGCCTGGAACTCGTTAGAAGCCGATGGCTGAACACAGCCTGGACTTCAGCACAGTGCGACCATGGCACACAGCTCGGACTTTGTGCAGGGTGACACGGCACACAGCCTGGAACTCNTCCAGACCCTAGCGCCGAGTGACCGCGGCATATAGCCTGGAACTCGTTAGAAGCCGATGGCTGAACACAGCCTGGACTTCAGCACAGTGCGACCATGGCACACAGCTCGGACTTTGTGCAGGGTGACACGGCACACAGCCTGGAACTCATCTCTAGCCGACCACAGAACACAGACCAGCCCTCGGTACAGGGAGACCATGGCACACAGGCCGGACCTCAGTTCAGGGCGACCATGGCACACAGTCTGGACCTTGATGCCAAGCGACCGCGGCACATAGCCCGGAACTCATCAGAAGCCGAGGGCTGAAAACAGCCTGGACCTCAGCGCAGTGCGACCGCGGCACACAGCTCCGACTTCTGTGCAGGGCGACGTGGCACACAGCCCAGAACTCCTCTCTAGCCGACCGCAGAACACAGCCTGAACCTCGGCGCAGGGTGACCCCGGCACACAGGCCGGACCTTGGCGCAGGGCGACCGTGGCACACAACCCGGACCTCAGCGCAGGGCGACTGTGGCACACAGCCCAAACAGCAGTGAAGGGAGACCGTGGCACACAGTCTGGAACTCATCGCTAGCCGACTGCGGAACATAGCCCGGTCTTCGGTCCAGGGTGACCGTGGCACACAGCCCGGACCTCGAGACAGGGTGACCGCAGCACACAGGATGGACCTCGGCGCAGGGCAATGTGGCACACATCCCGGACATCGGCGCAGGGCGACCACAGCACAGAGCCCAGACCTCGGTGCTGGGCATCTGCGGCACACAGCCCGGATATCTGCAGAAGGCTACTGTGGCACACAGCCCAGATCTCGGCACAGGGTGACAGTGTCACAGCACGGACCTCAGTACAGAGCAACCGCGGTACAGAGCCCTGAACTCGTTCCAAGCCAAGGGCTGAACACACCCCAACCTTGGCCCAGGATGACCCTGGCATACAGCACAGACTTTGGCAGATGGCGACCACGGCACACACCTCGGACCTTGATGCAGGGCGATTGTGGAACACAGCCCAGACCTAGGCTCAGGGCGATCGCATTACACAGCCCGGACCTCAGCGCAGGGAGACCACGGCACACAGCCCGGACCATGATGCAGGGCGACCGTGGCACACAGCAAGGACCTCAGCGAAGGGTGACCGCGGAAAAAGCCCAGACCATGGAGCAGGGCGAGCACGTCACACAGCCCGGACCTCAATGCAGGGCGACTGCGGCACACAGCTCAGAACTCGGTACAGGGAGAAAAAGGCACAAGTCTGGAAATCGGCATATGGTGACCGCGTCACACAGTCCATACCTCGGCGCAGGGCGACCGTGGGACAAACCCGGACTTCAGTGCAGGGCAACCGCAGCACACAGCCCGAAACTCTGTGAAGGGCGACCGTGGCACACAGCCCGGAAATCTGTGAAGGGCGACCGCGGCACAGAGCCCGGAACTCATCGCTAGCCAACCGCAGAACACAGCCCGGACCTCGGCGCAGGGCGACCACGGCACACAGCCCGGACCATGATGCAGGGAGACTGCGGCAAACAGCGCGGAAATTTTCTGAAGGATACCACCACACACAGCCCTGATCTCGGCACAAGGCAATAGTGGCACACAGCACGGACCTCGACACAGTGACCATGGTACAGAGCGCGAAACTCATCGCAATCTGAGGGCGGAACACAACCCGACTCCAGCCCAGGGAGACCCTGGCACACAGCACGGACCTCGGCACAATGAGACCGTGGCACACAGCCCAGACCTCCCCGCAGGGCGACCGCGGCACACAGCCTGTACCTCAGTGAAGGGCGAGAGCAGGACACAGCCTGGAAATCTGTGCGGCGCGAACGCGGCACAGAGCCCGGAACTCATAGCTACCTGACTGGGGAACACAGCCCGGATCTCGTCGCAGGGCACCGGCAGCACACAGGCCGGTCCTCAGCACAGGGTGAACGCAGGACACAGCCCAGAACTCGGCACAGGGCGACCGTGGCACACAACCCTGACGTCTGCAGAAGGCTACCACGGCACACAGCCCGGATCTCAGCACAGGGCAACAGTGGCACACAGCATGGACCTCAGCACAGAGCGACCGCGGTACAGAGCCCGGAAATCGTTGCAAGCCGAGGGCGGAACACACCCCGACCTCGGCCCAGGAAAACCCTGGCACACAGCATGGACTTCGGCAGATGGCGACCATGGCACACAGCTCAGGCCTCGGCGCAGGGTGACTGCGGCACACAGCCCAGACCTCGGCGCAGGGTGACTGTGGCACACAGCCCGAACCGCGATGCAGGACGACCACAGCACACAGCATGGAACTCGGCGAAGGGCGACCGCGGCACACAGCCAAGAAATCGTGGCAGGGCAACTGCGTCACACAGGCCAGACCTTGGGCAAGGGCGAGTGCGGCACACAACTCGGAACTCGGTGCAGGGAGAACAAGGCACACAGGCCGGAGTTCCGCACAGGTTGACCGTGTAACCCAGCCCAGAACTCGGTGCAGGGCGACCGTGGCACACAGCCCGAACCTCTTCGAAGGGCAACCGCGGCACACAGCCTGGAACTCGTCGCTATCCATCTGCGGAACACATCGCAGAACTCGGCGCAGGTCGACCGCAGCACAAAGATGGACCTTGGAGCATGGCGAACACAGCACAGAGGCCAGAACTCGGTGCGGTGCGACCACAGCACACAGCCCGGACCTCGGCGCAGGGTGACCTCGGCACAGAGCCTGGACATCTGCAGAAGGCTACTGCGGCACACAGCCCGGACTTTGGCACAGGGTGACCGTGGCACACAGCATGGACTCGGCGCAGAGGGACCGAGGCACAGAGCTGGGAACTCGTCGCAACCCGAGGGCGGAACACAGCCTAGATCTCGGTGCAGGGAGACCACAGCACACAGCCCGAACCTCTGTGCAGGGAGAACCTGGCACACAGCACGGACCTCGGCAGATGGCTACAGCGGCACACAGCCCAGACCTCGGAAGTAGAGCAAACACGGCCCAGAGCCCGGAACTCGTCCTTAGCTGACCGCAGAACACAGCCCAGACCATTGTGCAGGGCAACTGCAGCACACAGCCCAGACCTCTTCACAGGGCGATCGCGGCACACAGCCTGGACTTTGGCACAGGGCGACTGCGGCAGACATCCCAAAGTTCAGTAAAGGGTGAACGTGGGACACAGCCCAGAAATCTGTGAAGGGTGACCATGGCACACATCCCGGAACTTGTTGCTAGCCAACCGCGGAACACATCCCAGACTTCGGCGCAAGATGACCGTGGCACACAGCCCGGACCTCGGCAAAGGGCAACAGTGGCACACAGCCTGGAACGCGATGCAGGGCAACCGAGTCACACAACCCAGAACTTGGCACGTGCGAAGACGGCACAAAGCCCGGAACTCAGTGCATGTCAACCGTAGCACACAGGCCATACCTCGGGACAGGGCGACCGTGGCACATAGCCCGGACCTCGGCGTAGGGCGACTGCGGCACACAGCCCGGACCTTGGTGCAGGACGACTGCAGAACACAGCCCAGACATCTGCAGAAGGCTACCGCGGCACACAGCCCGGATCTCGGCACAGGGTGACAGTGCCACACAGCACGGACCTCGGTGCACAGCGACCGTGATACAGAGCCAGGAACTCTTTGCAAGCCGAGGGCGGAATACTCCCCGACCTCAGCCCAGGGTGACCCTGGCACACAGCACAGACTTCAGCAGATGGCTACCACTGCACACAGCCTGATCCTTGGCGCAGGGCAACCACAGCACACAGCCCGGACCTCGACGCAGGGCGACCACAGTACAAAGCCACAACATCAGTGAAGGGTGACTGCAGCACACAGTCCGGAACTTGTCGTGAGCTGACCGTGGAACACAGCCCCGACCTTGGTGCAAGGCGTCCACGGAACACAGCCCGGTCCTCGTTGCAGGGCGACCGTGGCACACAGCCCGGATCTCCGTGCAGGGCGAACCTGGCACACAGCACGGACCTCGGCAAAGGCGACCGCGGTGCAAAGCCCTAACCTCGGAGGAGAGCGAACGGGGCACAGAGCCCAGAACTCGTCCCAAATCAACCGCAGAACACAGCCTGGACCACCACACAGGGCAACCGCAGCACACAGCCCGGACCTCAGTGCAGGGTGCCCGCAGCACACAGCCCGGACCACTGCAGAAGACTGCTGCAGCACACAGCCCGGACTTCGGCAAGGACAATCATGGCAAAGAGTCCGGACCTCAGCGCAGATCGACCAGGGCACAGAACCCACAACTTGTCGCAAGCCGAAGGCTGAACACAGCCCGGACCTCGAGCAGGGCGACCGTGGCACACAGCCCAAATATCAGTGAAGGGTGACCGCAGCACACAGTCTGGAATTCGTCCCTAGCCGACCGCAGAACACAGCCCGGACCACGGCACAGGGTGACCGCAGCACACAGCCCGGACCGTGGTTCAGGGCATCCACGGAACACAGGCCGGACCTTGGCGCAGGGTGAACACAGAATGCAGCCAGGTTCTCAGCGCAGGGTGACCGCAAAACGCAGCCCGGACCTCAGCGCAGGGTGACCGCG
Source organism: Neotragus pygmaeus (assembly GCA_006410875.1). NCBI lineage: Eukaryota > Metazoa > Chordata > Mammalia > Artiodactyla > Bovidae > Neotragus > Neotragus pygmaeus. The sequence goes on along the minus strand of SJYV01055287.1, from coordinate 69,793 downwards.
GTACACAGCCTGGACATATGCAGAAGGCCACTGCGGCACACAGCCTGGACATCTGCAGAAGGCTACCGCAGCACACAGCCCGCAGCTCGGCACAGGGCGACAGTGGCACACAGCATGGACCTCATCGCAGAGTGACCTCGTTACAGAGCCCGGAACTCATCGTATGCCAAGGGCCGAACACACCCTGACCTTGGCCCAGGGCGATCCTGGCACACAGCGCAGACTTCAGCAGATGACAAATATGGCACACATCCCGGAACTTGGCGCAGGGTGAGCGTGGCACACAGCCCGAACTTCAGGGAAGGGCGACCGTGGCAAACAGCCTGAACATCAGTGAAGGGTGACCGCAGTAGACACTCCGGAACTCTTCACTAGCTGACCGCAGAATACATCACAGACCTCGGCACATGGTGACCATGGCACACAGCACGGACCTCAGCGCAGGGCGACCACAGCACAGAGCCGGGAGATCGTTGCAAGCCGAAGGCGGAACACAGCCTGGACCTCGCGCAGGGCGACCATGGCACACAGGCCGGACCTCGGCGCAGAGCGACTGTGGCACACAGCCCGGACCTATGTGCAGGGTGACCTCGGCACACAGCCCTGAACTCTGCAGAAGGCTACCGCAGCACACAGCCTGGACCTCGGCACAGGCTGACCGTGGCACATAGCACGGATTTCGGCGCAGAGCGACTGCGGCACAGAGCCGGGGACTCGTCGCAAGCCAAGGGCAGAACACAACCCGGACCTCGGCGCAGGGTGACCAAGGCACACATCCCAGATCTCCGTGCAGGGTGACTGTGGCACACAGCATGGACCTCAGCAGATGGCGACCACGGCACAAAACCTGAACCTCGGAGGAGAGCGAACGGGGCACAGAGCCCGGAACTAGTTCCTAGCCTACCGTGGAACACAGCCCACACCACGGCTCAGGGTGACCGCGGCACACAGCCTGGACCTCGGCGCAGGGTGCCCACGTCACACAGCCCAGAACCCTGCAAAACGCTACCATGGCACACAGCCCGGACTTCAGCAGGGACGACCATGGCAAACAGTCCGGACCTCAGCGGAGAGTGACCGTGGCACAGAACCCGCAACCTGTCGCAAGTCGAGGGCTGAACATAGCCCGGACCTCAGCACAGGGCGACCTCAGAACACAGCCCTGACTCTGGCGCAGGATGACCGCAGCACACAGCCCAGAACTCATTGCTAGCCGACCACAGAACACAGCCCGGTCCTCAGCGCAGGGCGACCGTGGCACACAGCCCGAATATCAGTGAAGGGCGACCATAACACACATTCGGGAACTCGTCGCAAGCCAATCGCAGAACACATCCAGGGCCTCAGCTCAGGGAGACCGCGGCACACAGCCCAGACCTCGATGCAAGGCGACCGCGGCACACAGCCCGGACATCTGCAGAAGACTATCGCGGCACGCAGCAAGGAATTTGGCACAGGGCGACAGTGGCAAACAACATGGACATTGGCGCAGAGCAACCAAGGGACAGAGCACGGAACTCTTTGCAATCGGAGGGTGGAACACACCCTGACCTCTGCCCAGGGTGACACTGGCACACAGCACGGACTTAGCAGATGGCGACCATGGCACACAGCCCGGGCCTCAGTGCAAGGTGACTGGCACACAGCCCAGACCTCTGCGAAGGGCAACCGTGGCACACATCCTGGAACTTGTCGCCCTCCGACCGCGGAACACATCACAGAACTCGGTGAAGGGTGACCTCGGCACAAAGACGGACCTCGGAGAAGGGCCACTGCGGCACAAACGCTGGACCTTGGTGCAGGGCGACCACAGCACACAGCCCGGACCTCAGCGCATGGTGATCTCGGCACACAACCCAGACCTATACAGAAGGCTACCATGGCACACAACCCTGACTTTGGCACACAGTGACCATGGCACACAGGATGGAATTTGGCGCAGAGCGACCACAACACAGAGCCGGGAACTCATCCAAACTGAGGGTGGAACACAGCCCGGAACTCGGTGCAGGGCAACTGCGGCAGAAAGTTCGGACCTCCGTGCAGGGTGACCTGGCACACAGCATGAACCTCGGCAGATGGGGACTGAGGCACACAGCCCGGACCTCGGAAGAAGAGCGAACGTGGCACAGAGCACGGAAAGCATCCCTAGCCGCCCGCAGAACACAGCCCGGACCATGGTGCAGGGCGACTGTGGCACACAGCCCGGACATAGGCGCAGGGTGACCGAGGCACACAGCCTGGACCTCTGCGCAGGGCGACCGCGGCACACAGCCAGGACTGCAATGCAGGTCGACCATGGCCCACAGCCCGGAAATATGCAGAAGGGTACCGTGGCACACAGCCCGGTTATCGGCACAAGGGGACAGTGGCACACAGCACGGACCTCGACACAGAGGGACTGCAGTACAGAACCCAGAACTCGTCGCAAGCCAAGGGTGGAACACACCTCAACCTCGGGCCAGGGAGACCCTGGCACACAGCACGAACTTCGGCAGATGGCGACCACTGCACACAGCACGGACCTCAGCACAGTGCGACCACGGCACACAGCACGGACCTCAGTGCAGTGTGACCATGGCACACAGGCCGGACCTCGGCCCAGGGCGACCGTGGCACATAGCCCAGACCTTGGCGTAGGGCGACTGTGGCACACAGCCCGGACCTCAGCGCAGGACAACTGCGGCACATGGGCCAGACATCCGCAGAAGGCTACCGCAGTACACAGCTCGGATCTCGGAACAGGGCGACAGTGGCACACAGCACGGACTTCGGCGCTCAGTGACCACAGTACAGAGCCCGAAACTGTTCACAAGCCAAAGGCAGAATACACCCCAACCTCGCCCCATGGTGAACTTGGCACACAACATGGACTTCGGCAGATGGCGACCACTGCACACAGCCTGAACCTCACCGTAGGGCAACCACAGCACACACGCCGGACCTTGGTGCTGGGCGACCATGGCACACAGCTCGGACCTCAGCGCAGGGCGACCACGGCACACAGGCCCAACATCAGCGAATGGCGACCGCAGTACACAGTCTGGAATTCTTGGCTAGCCGACTGTGGAACACAGTGCGGACTTCGGCGCAGGGTGACTTTGGCACAAAGCCTGGAACTCTGCAGAAGGCTACTGTGGCACACAGCCTGGACTTCGGCACAGGATGACCGTGGCACACAGCATGGACCTCGGTGCAGAGTGACTGCGGCACAGAGCGGGGATCTCGTCCAAACCAAGGGCGGAACACAGCAGGACCTCAGTGCAGGTTGACCATGGCACACAGCCTGGATTTCGATGCAGGGCGAACCTGGCACACAGCACGAACCTCAGCAGATGGCGACTGGGGCACCCAGCCCGGACCTCGGAAGTAGAGAAAACCCAGCACAGAACCCGGAACTCGTCCCTAGCTGCCCATGGAACACAGCCCGGACCATCACGCAGGATGACTGCAGCAGACAGCCCAGACCTCAGCACAGGGTGACCATGGCACATAGCCCGGACCTTGGCATAAGGCTTCTGTGGCACACAGCCTGGACCTCGGTGCAAGACAACCGTGGCACACAGCCTGGACATCTGCAGAACGCTACCACGGCACACAGCCCTGATCTCGGCACAGGGCGACAGTGGCACACAGCACGGACCTTGGCGCAGAGTGACTGCAGTACAGAGCCCAGAAATGTTCGCAAGCCGAGGGCGGAATACACCCGACTTTAGGTTCGGGCGACCCTGGCACACATCACGGACTTCGGCAGATGGCGACCACTGAACACAGACTGAACCTCGGTGCAGGGCGATCGCGGCACACACGCAGGACCTCGGCGCTGGGTGACTGTGGCACACAGCCTGGACCTCGGGGCATGGCGACCACGGCATATAGTCCGAACCTCTGCGAAGGGCAACCACGGCACACAGCCCTGAACTCATCGCTAGCTGACCCAGGACACATCCCAGAACTCGGTGCAGGGTGAATGCCGCACAAAGATGGACCTCGGAGCAGGGCGTCCGCGGCACACAGATTGGACCTCAGTGCAAGGGGACCGCAGCACACAGCCCGCACCTCGGCACAGGGTGACCTCGGCACACAGCCTGGATCTCTGCAGAAAGCTACCGCGTTACACAGCACAGACCTCAGTGCAGAGCGACCACGGCACAGAACAGGGAACTCGTCCCAAGCAGAGGGCGGAACACAGCCCAGACCTGGGCACACAGTGACCGCGGCAAACAGTCCGGACCTCCTTGCAAGGCGACCCTGGCACACAGCACGAACCTCGGCAGATGGCAGCTGCGGTAGACAGGCCAGAACTCGGAAGTAGAGCAAATGCGGCACAGAGTCCGGAACTGGTGCCTAGCCAACCACGGAACACAGCCCGGACCTCGGCACAGGGCGACCGTGGAACACAGTCCGGACATCTGCAGAAGACGACCGTGGCACACTTCCCGGACATCTGCAGAAGGCTACCATGTCACAGAGCACAGATCTTGGCACAGGGCGACAGTGGCACACAGCACGCATCTCGATGCAGAGCAACCTCAATACAGAGCCCGTAACTCTCCATAAGCAGAGGGTGGAACACACCACCAGCTTGGCCCAGAGCAACCCTGGCAAACAACATGGACTTTGGCAGATGGAAAACACGGCACACAGCCTGGACCTCGGCACAGTGCGACTGCAGCACAAAGACCCGACCTATGTGCAGGGCGACTGCGGAACACAACCCGAACTTCAGTGAAGGGCGACTGCGGTACACAGTCCGGAACATGTCGCTAACCGACCGCTGAACACATCCCAGACCTCGGCATAGGGCGACTGAGGCACAAAGGATGGACCTCGGCGCAGGGTGAACATGGCACACAGGCCGGACTTCGGGCCAGGGCGACCGCAGCACACAGCCCTGACCTCAGCGCAGGGCGACATTGGCACACAGCCCAGACCTCAGTGTAGGGAGACTGCAGCACACAGCCCAGACCTCAGCGCAGGACAATTGCGGCACAAAGCCCAGACATCTGCAGAAGGCTACCGTGGCACACAGCCTGGATCTCTGCACAGGTCCTCATTGGCACACAGCACGGACCTTGATGCAGAGTGACCGTTGTAGAGAGCCCGGAACTCATCGCAAGTCGAGGGCAGAACACAGGCCGACCTTGGCCCAAGGCGACCCTGGCACACAGCACGGACTTCGGCAGATGGTGAACACGGCACACAGCCCGAACCTCGGCGCAGGGCGACCATGGCACAAGGCCCGATATTGTTGCAGGGTGACCATGGCACACAGCCCGGACCTTGGTGTAGGGCGACTGCAGCACACAGGCTGGACCTCAGCGCAGGGTGACCGTGGCACATATCCCAGACCTCAGCATAGGGTGACCACAGTACACAGGCTGGACCTCGGCGCAGGGCAACCACAGCTCACAGCCTGGATCTTGTTGCAGGGCAACCGTGACACCCAGCCGGGACCTCTGCAGAAGGCTACTGTGGCACACAGCCCAGATTTCTGCACAGGGTGAAGGCAGCACACAGGTCGGACCTCGGCGCAGGGTGACTGTAGCACACAGCCTGGACCTTGGCACAGGGCGACCATGGCACACAGCCCGGAACTTGGAGCAGGGTGACCACAGCACAGAGGCTGGACTTCGGCACAGGGTGACCGCGGCCCACAGGCCGGACATCAGCAGAAGGCTACCGAGGCATACATCCAGATCTCGGCACAAGGCGACAGTGGCACACAGCACAGACCTAGGTGCAGAGTGAAGACAGTACAGAGCACAAATTTCGTCACAAGCCGAGGGCGGAACACACCCCGACCTTGGCCCAGGGTGACCCTGGTGCACAGCACGGACTTTGGCAGATGGCGACCACAGCAAACAGCCCAGACCTTGGCGAAGGGTGACCGCAGCACAGAGCCTGGACCACGGCACAGGGCGACCATGGCACACTGCCTGGACCTCGGGCAGGGCGACCGCAGCACACAGCCCGGACATCTGCAGAAGGCTACCACGGCACACAGCCTGGATCTCGGCTAAAGGCGAAAGTGGCACACAGCACAGACCTCAGCGCAGAGCCACCAAGGGACAGAGCCCGGAAATCCTCACAATCCGAGGGTGGAACACACCCCGACCTCTGCCCAGGGCCACCCTAGCACACAGCATGGACTTCGGCAGATGACGACCGCTGCACACAGCCAGAACCTAGGTGCACGGCGACCACGGCGCATAAGATGGATTTCAGCACAGGGCAACCATGGGACACAGCCAGAATATCAGTGAAGGGCGACCGTGGCACAAACTCCGGAACACTTTGCTAGCCGAACATGGAACACAGCACGGATCTCAGCACAAGGCCACAGTGGCACACAGCATGTACTTTGGTGCTGGGCAACCGTGGCACACAGCCCTGAGCTCGGCGCAGGGCAAACATGGCACACAGGATGGACCTCGGTGATGGGCGACCATGGCACAGAGCCCAGACGTCAGCACAGGGCGACTGCGGCACACAACCCGATTGTCAGTGAAGGGCGACCGCGGCACACAGCCCGGAAATCTGTCAAGGGCGACCATGGCACAGAGCACAGAAATCGTCACTAGCTGACCGCGGAACACAGCCCGGACCTCGGTGCAGGGCAACCGCGGCACACATATCAGACCTGGGTGCAGGGTGACTGCGGCACACAGCCTGGACTTGGCATAGTGTGAACGCGGCCCACAGAACACAGATTTGTGCAGGGAGACCATTGCACACAGCCCAGAACTCGGCACAAGATGACCATGGCACACAGCCCGGAAATCGGACAAGGCTACCGCGGCTCACAGCCCGGGAATCAGTGCAGGGCGACTGCAGCACACAGCTCGTAACTCATTGCAGGGAGAAATAGGCACACAGCCTGGAATTGGGCACAGGGTGACTGCATCACACAGCCCAAATCTCGGCGCTGGGCGACCGCGGCCCACAGGCCGGACCTCGGCCAGGGCGACGGCGGCACACAGCCCGGACTTTGGCACAGGGCCACCTCGGCACACAGCCCAGACATCTGCAGAAGGTAACCGCAGCACACAGCCCAGACCTAGGCACAGGGTGACCGTGGCACACAGCACGGACCTTGGCACAGAGCAACTGTGGCACAGAGCCGGACACTTGTCGCAAGCTGAGGGCGGCACACACCTTTGAAATTGGCACAGGCGGACTGCGTCACACAGTCCGGACCTCACTGCAGGGAGACCCTGGCACACAGCACGGACCTCAGCAGATGTCAACTGTGGGACACAGCCCGGACTTTGGAGGAGAGCGAATGTGGCACAGAGCCTGGAACTCATCCCTAGCTAATGGCAGAATACAACACGGACCACGGTGCAGGGTGAATGTTGCACACATCCCGGACTTTGGTGTAGGGCGACCGTGGTACACAGCCCGGACTTCGGCACAGGGCGATTGCGGCACACAGCCCAGAACTCATCGCTAGCCAACCACGGTACACAGCCTGGAATTCGGCGCAGGGCAGCCATGGCACACAGCCCGAAACTCAGCACAGGGCGACCAGGCACACAGCCTGGACCTCTGCAGAAGGCTACCACGGCACACAGCTCAGAATTTGGCACAGGGCGACCGTGGTACATAGTTTGGACCTCAGCGCAGAGTGACCGTGGCACAGAAACCGGAATTTGTCGCAAGCCAAGAGCTGAACACAGCCCGGAACTCAGCAGAGGGCGACCGCAGCACACAGCCCGGAACTTGTCGCAAACTGACCACGCAACACAGCCCAGACCTCGGCGCAGTGCGACCGTGCCAAACATCCCAGACTTCAGCGCAGGGCGACTGTGTCACACAGCCCGGACCTCCGCAAAAGGCGACCACGGCACACAGCCTGAACAAGAGTGAAGGGCGACCATGGCCCACAGTCCGGAACTCGTCACTAGCCGACCGCGAAACCCAGCCCGGACCTCGGCACAGAGCGACCACAGTACAGAGCCCAGAACTTGTCACAAGCCGAAGGTGGAACACACCCCGACTTCGGCGCAGGGCGACCACTGAACACAGCTTGGACCTCGGCGCAGGGCAACCGTGGCACACAGCCCGGACTTCGGTGCAGGGTGGCCACGACACACAGCCCGGATATCTGCAGAAGGCTACCATGGCACACAGCCTGGATCTCGGCACAAGGCAACAGTGGCACACAGCACGGAACTTGGTGCAGAGCGATTGCCGTACAGAGCCCGGAATTCTTCGCATGCCGTGGGCGAAATACACCCCAACATTGGCCCAGGGAGACCCTGGCACACTGCACAGACTTCGGCAGATGCCGACCACTGCACACAGCCCGAACCTCGGTGGAGGGCGACCGCGGCACACAGCCCAGAAATCTGTGAAGGGCAACCATGGCACAAAGCATGGAAATAGTCGCTAGCCAACTGCAGAACACAGCCCGGACCTCGGCGCAAGGCGACTGCGGCACAGAGCCGGGAATCATCTCAAGCCGAGGGTGGCACACAGCCCGGAAATTGGTGCAGGGCGACCGCGGCACACAGCCGAAACCTCCCCACAGGGCGACCCTGGCACACAGCATGGATCTCGGCAGATGGCGACCATGACACACACCGGACCCCGGAGGAGAGCGAACACATCACAGAGCCCTGAATTCATCCCTAGCCAACTGCGGAACACAGGCCAGACCACAGTGCAGCACAAATGTAGCACACAGCCCGGACCTCGGCACAGGGCGACCGCGGCACACAGCTCGGACCTCGGTGCAGTGCGACCACTGCACACAGCCCGAACTTCAGTGAAGGGCGACCGTGGCACACAGCCCAGAAATTCGTGAAAGGCGATGGTGGCACAGAGCCCGGAACTCATCGCTAGCCGACCGTGGCACAAAGCCTGGACTTCAGCACGGGCAACTGTGGAACACATTCTGGACATCAGTGCAGAATGACCGTGGTACAGAGCACGGAATTTGTTGCAATCCGAAGGCTGAACACAGCCCAGATCTCGGCACAGGGCGACTGAGGCACACAGGATGGACCTCAGCACAGGGCTACCACGGCACACAGCCCAAACCTCAGTGAAGGGCGACCGTGGCACACATTCTGGAACTCGTCCCTAGCCGACCACAGAACACAGGCCTTACCTTGGCGCAAGGTGACGTGGCACACTGCCCGAATATCAGTGAAGGGCAACCACAGCAAAAAGTCTGGAACTCATTGCTAGCCAACCGTGGAACACAGCCCGGACCTTGGCGCAGGGCCACCACAGCACACAGTCCGGACTTCAGCGCAGGGTGGCCACGGCACACCACACAGATCTCAGCACAGGGCAATCTCTGCACACAGCCCGGACCTCGGAGGAGAGCGAACGTAGCACAGAGCCCAGAACTCGTCCCTAGCTGACCACGGAACACAGCCCGGACCACGGTGCAGGGTGAATGCAGCACACAGCACAGACCTCGGTGCAGGGCGACCGCAGCACACAGCCCCAACATCTGCAGAAAGCTACTGTGGCACACAGCCCAGATCTCGACACAGGGGGACAGTGGCACACAGCTCGGACCTCGGTGCAGAGCAACCACAGTACAGAGCACGGAACTCGTCCCAAGCTTAGGGTGCAACACACCCCGACCTCTGCCCAGGGCGACCCTGGCACACAGCATGGACTTTGGCAGATGGCGATCACAGCAAACAACCCAGACCTCGGCGAAGGGTGACCGCGGCACACAGCCTGGACTTCGGCGCAGGGAGACCGCGGCACAGAGCTTGGACCTTGTTGCAGGACAATCGCGGCACACAGCCCGGACATCTGAAGAAGGCTACCGCGGCACAGACACGGATCTCGGTACAAGGCGACAGTGGTACACAGCACGGACCTCGGTGCAGAGCGAACGCGGTACAGAGCCCGGATCTCCTCACAAGCTGAAGGCGGAACACACTTTGACCTCGGCCCAGAGTGACCTTGGTACACAGCACGGAATTTGGCAGATGGCGAACACAGCACACAGCCCGGACCTTGGTGCAGGGCGACTGCGGCACACAGCCTGAACATAAGTTAACGGCGACCATGGTACACAGTCCGGAACTCGTCACTAGCCAACCACAGAACATATCCTAGACCTAGACGCAGGGCGACCATGGCACAAAGGACGTATATCGACACAGGGCAACCGCAGCACACAGGCAGGACTTCGGTGCAGGTCGACCACGGCAGACAGCCCAAACATCCGTGAAGTGCGACCACAGCACACAGTCCGGAACTTGTCACTATTCAATCACGGAACACAGCCCAGACACAGCACAGGGCGACCCCTGCACACAGCCCGAACTTCAGTGAAGGGCGACCGCAGCACACAGCCCAGAAATCTATGAAGGGCGACCGTGGCACAGAGCCCGGAAATCTGTAATGGGTGACCGCGGCACAGAGCACAGAAATCATCGCTAGCAGACCAAGGAACACAGCCCAGACTTTGGTGCAGGGCGACCACGGCAAAGAGACCAGACCTTGGTGCAGAGCAACTGCGGCACACAGGCCGGACCACTGTGCAGGGTGACCGTGGCACACAGGCCCGACCTCGGTGCAGGGCAACCTTGGCACACAGCCCAGACCTCTGCAGAAGGCTACCGCGGCACACAGCCTGGACCTCGGCACAGGGTGACCGTGGCCCACAGCACGGACCTCGACACAGAGCAACCGTAGCACAGAGCCGGGAACTCATCACAAGCCGAGGGCGGCACACAGCCTGGAACTCGGCACAGGTCGACCGTGGCACACAGCCAGGACTTCCCCGCAGGACGACCCTGGCACACAGCACGGACCTCAGCAGATGGTGACCGCAGCACACAACCTGGACTTCAGAGGAAAGCAAACGCGGCACAAAGCCCGGAACTCATCCCTAGCTGACCGCAGAACACAGCCCAGACCAAGGCGCAGGGCGACCGTGGAACAGTCGGATTTCAGCACAAGGCCACAGTGGCACACAGCATGTACTTTGGTGCTGGGCGAAAGCGGCATACAGCCCTGACCTCGGCACAGAGCGAACATGGCACACAGGACGGACCTCGATGATGGGCGACCACGGCACAGAGCCCAGACCTGGGCACAGGGCGACCGTGGCACACAGCCTGATTGTCAGTGAAAGGTGACCGCAGCACACAGCCTGGAAATCTTTCAAGGGCGACCATGACACAGAGCACGGAAATTGTCACTGGATGACCGCGGAACACAGCCCGGACCTCGGTGCAGGGCAACGGCAGCACACAGACCGGACCTGGGTGCAGGGTGACTGCATCACACAGCCTGGACTTGGCATAGTGCGAACATGGCCCACAGAACAGAGATTGGTGCAGGGAGACCGTTGCACACAGCCCGGAACTCGGCGCAAGATGACCATGGCACACAGCCCGGAAATTGGACATGGCTACCGCGGCTCACAGCCCGGGAATCGGTGCAGGGCGACTGCAGCACACAGCTCGTAACTCGTTGCAGGCACACAGCCCGGAATTGGGCACAGGGAGACTGCGTCACACAGCCCAGATCTTGGCGCAGGGCGACCGTGGCCCACAGGCCGGACCTCGGCCAGGGCGACGGTGGCACACAGCCCGGACTTTGGCACATGGCCATCTCAGCACACAGCCCGGACATCTGCAGAAGGTAACCGCAGCACACAGCCCAGACCTAGGCACAGGGTGACCGTGGCACACAGCACAGACCTCAGCACAGAGTGACTGCAACACAGAGGCGGGAACTCATTGCAAGCTGAGGGCGGCACATAGCTTGCAAATCAGCACAAGCAGACCACGGCACACAGTCCAGACCTCACTGCAGGGAGACCCTGGCACACAGCACGGACCTCAGCAGATGTTGACTGCGGCACACAGCCCGGACCTTGGAGGAGAACGAATGCGGCACAGAGCCTGGAACTCGTCCTTAGCTGACGGCAGAATACAACACGGACCACGGCGCAGGACGAATGTGGCACACAGCCCGGACTTTGGTGCAGGGTGACCGCGGTACACAGCCCGGACTTCGGCGCAGGGCTACCGTGGCACACAGCCCAGAACTGATCGCTAGCTGACCACAGTACACAGCATGGAATTCGGCAGAGGACGGCCATGGCACACAGCCCGAAACTCGGCACAGGGCGGCCGGGCACACAGCCCAGTCCTCTGCATAAGGCTACCACGGCACACAGCCCAGAATTTGGCACAGGGGGACCGTGGTACAGTTTGGACCTCGGTGCAGAGTGACCGTGGCACAGAGACCAGAATTCCTCACAAGTCGAGAGCTGAACACAACTCAGACCTCAGCGGAGAATGACCACGGCACACAGCCCCGACTTCAGTGCAGGGCGACCGCGGCACACAACCCGGAACTCGTCGCAAGCCAACCACGCAACACAGCTCAGACCTCGGCGCAGTGCGACCGCGGCAAAAATCCCGGACTTCAGCGAAGGGCGACTGTCACACACAGCCCGGACCTCTGCACAGGGCGACCACGGCACACAGCCTGAACAACAGTGAAGGGCGACCATGGCCCACAGTCCGGAACTCATCATTAGCCGACCGTGANACCTCGGCGCAGTGCGACCGCGGCAAAAATCCCGGACTTCAGCGAAGGGCGACTGTCACACACAGCCCGGACCTCTGCACAGGGCGACCACGGCACACAGCCTGAACAACAGTGAAGGGCGACCATGGCCCACAGTCCGGAACTCATCATTAGCCGACCGCGAAACACAGCCCCGACCTCGGCGCAGGGTGACCACGGCACACAGCCTGGAACTCGGCACAGGGTGACCACGGCACACAGCCCGGAACTCAGCACAGGGCGACCGCGGCACACAGCCCGAACTTTTCCAGAAGTCCACCGTGGCAAACAGCCTGGATCTCGGCACAAGGTGACAGTGGCACACAGCCCGGACCTCCGCGCAGAGCGACCATGGTACAGAGCCCGAAACTCGTCACAAGCCGAGGGTGGAACACACACCGTCTTCAGCACAGGGCGACCACTGAACACAGCTTGGACCTCGGTGCAGGGCAACCGCGGCACACAGCCCGGATTTCAGCGCAGGGTGGCCGTGGCACACAGCCCGGATATCTGCAGAATGCTACCATGGCACACAGTCCCGATCTCAGCACAAGGCGACAGTGGCACACAGCACGGAACTCAGCGCAGAAAGACCGCTGTACAGAGTCCGGAATTCTTCGCATGCCGCAGGGGGAATACACCCAAACATCGGCCCAGGGTGACCCTGGCACACAGCTCGGACTTCGGCAGATGCCGACCACCGCACACAGCCCAAACCTCGGTGGAGGGCAACCACGGCACACAGCCGGAACTTCGGTGACGGGAGACTGCGGCACACAGCCTGGAAATCTGTGAAGGGCGACCGCAGCACAAAGCATGGAAATAGTCACTAGTCGACCCCGTAACACAGCCTGAACATCGGCGCAGGGTGACTGCGGCACAGAGCTGGGAATCATCTCAAGCCGAGGGCGGCACACAGCCCGGATATCGGTGCAGGGCAACCGCGGCACACAGCCCAACCTCACCGCAGGGCGACCCTGGCACACAGCACGGATCTCGGCAGATAGCGACTGTGACACACACCAGACCATTGAGCAGAGCGAACGCGGCACAGAGCCCTGAATTCTTCCCTAGCCAACCGCGGAACACAGCCCGGACCACGGCGCAGGGCGAATGTAGCACACAGCCTGGACCTCGGCACAGTGTGAACGCTGCACACAGCCTGAACTTCAGTGAAGGGCGACCATGGCACACAGTGAAATCCGTGAAAGGAGATGGTGGCACTGAGCCCGGAACTCATCGCTAGCCGACCGTGGCACACAGCCCGGACTTCAGCACGGGCGAAGGTGGCACACATTCTGGATATCAGCGCAGAGCGACCGTGGCACAGAGCACGGAATTTGTTGCACTCCGAAGGCTGAACACAGCCCAGATCTTGGTGCAGGGCGACTGAGGCACACAGGATGGACCTCAGCACAGGGCTTCTGTGGCACACAGCCCAAACCTCACTGAAGGGCGACAGCAGCACACAGTCCGGAACTCATTGCTAGCTGATCACAGAACACATCCCAGAGGCACATTTACCGCGGCACAAAGGACAGACCTAGGTGCTGGGCGACCGCGGCACACGGGCTGGACCTCGGCGCAGGGCAACTGCGGCACACAGCCTGGATCTCGGAGGAGAGCGAATGCAGCACAGAGCCCAGAACTCGACCCTAGCTNACATCCCAGAGGCACATTTACCGCGGCACAAAGGACAGACCTAGGTGCTGGGCGACCGCGGCACACGGGCTGGACCTCGGCGCAGGGCAACTGCGGCACACAGCCTGGATCTCGGAGGAGAGCGAATGCAGCACAGAGCCCAGAACTCGACCCTAGCTGACCGCAGAACACAGCCCGGAACACGGCGCAGGGCGAATGCGGCACACAGCACAGACCTCGGCGTAGGGCGACCGCAGCCACAGCCCGGACCTCTGCGCAGAGCGATCATGGCACACAGCCAGGACTTCGGTGAAGTGCGACCATGAGACACAGCCCGGGTATCTGTGAAGGGCGACCATGGCAAAACCCCAGAACTCGTTGCTAGCCGAGGGCTGAACACAGCCTGGACCTCAGCGCATTGCGACCATAGTACACAGCCCCGTATTTAGTGCAGGGCGAATGCGGCACACCGCCTGGTACTTGTAGCTAGACGACCGCAGAACACAGCCCTGACCTTGGCTCAAGGCGACCGTGGCACACTGCTCGAATATCAGTGAAGGGCGACCAGAGCAAACAGCCTGGAACTCATCACTAGCCAACCGCAGAACACAGCCCGGACCTTGGTGCAGGGCCACCGCGGTACACAGTCCGGACTTCGGCACAGGGTGACCGCGGCACACCGCCCAGACCTCGGCACAGGGCAATCTCGGCACACAGCCCGGACCTCGGAGGAGAGCGAACGTGGAACAGAGCCCAGAACTTGTCCCTAGCTGACCATGGAACACAGCCCGGACCATGGTGAGGGTGATTGCAGCATACAGCACAGAACTCGGTGCAGGGCAACCGCAGCACACAGCCCCGACATCTGCAGAAAGCTACCATGGCACACAGCCCAGATCTCGACACAGGGGTACAGTGGCACACAGCTCGGACCTCGGCGCAGAGCAACCATGGTACAGAGTACGGAACTCGTCCCAAGCTTAGGGTGCAACACACCCCGATCTCTGCCCAGGGCGACCCTGGTACACAGCACAGAATTTGGCAGATGGCGACCACAGCACACAGCCTGGACCACGGCGCGGGGTGACTGTGGCACACAGCCCGAACTTAAGTTAAGGGCAGCCATGGAATACAGTCCGGAACTCGTCGCTAGCTGACCGCGGAACATATCCTAGACCTAGGCGCAGGGCGACCACGACACAAAGGACGTATATCAGCACAGGGCGACTGCGGCACACAGGCCGGATCTCGGCACAGGGCGATCGCACCAGACAGCCCAGACCTCGGCACAGGGTGACCTTGGCACACAGCCCAGACCTCTGCAGAAGGCTACCGTGGAACACACTCTGGACCTCGGCACATGGTGACCATGGCACACAGCACGGAACTTGCCGCAGAGCGCCTGAGGCACAGAGCCGGGAACACTTCACAAGCCGAGGGCGGAACACAGCCCGGACGTCAGCGCAGGGCAACCATTGCATATAGCCTGGACCTTCGCGCAGGGCGACACTGGCACACAACATGGACCTTGGTAGATGGCGACCACGGTACACAGCCCGGACTTCGGAAGAGAGAGAACGTGACACAGAGCATGGAACTCGTCCCTAGCCAACCGTGAAACACAGCCCGGACCTCGTCGCAGGATGACCGTGGCGAACAGCCTGGACCAGACCACGATGCAGGGTGAACACGGCACACACCCTGGACCTCGGCGCATGGCGACAGTGACACACAGCCTGGACATCTGCAGAAGGCTATGGCAGCACACACCAGGATCTTGGCACAAGGCGACAGTGGCACACAGCACGGACCTCGGTGCAGAGCATCCATGGTACAAAGCCCAGATCTCGTCGCAAGCCAAGGGTGGAACACATCCCGACCTCGGCCCAGGGCGACCCTGGCACACAGCATGAACTTCGACAGATGACAACCACTGCACACAGCCATAACTTTGGCGCAAGGCAACTGCGACACACAGGCCAGATTTTGGCACAGGGCGACCGCAGCACAAAGTCTGAATATCAGTGAAGGGCGACTGTGGTACACTATCCGGAACTCGTCACTAGGCGACCGCAGAACACATCCCAGACCTAGATGCAGGGCGACTGTGGCACAAAAGACCGATTTCGGAGCAGGGCGACCATGGCACACAGGCCAGACCACGGTTCAGGGCGACCACGGCACACAGCCCGGACTATGATGCATGGCGACCGCTGCACACAGCATTGACCTCAGTGCAGGGCGACCATGGCACACAGTCTGGACCGTGATACAGGGCGACCACGGCACACAGCCTGGACCCCGGTGCAGGGTGACCACTGCACACAGCCCGGACCTTGGCGCAGAGCAACTGCGGCACACAGGCCGAACTTTGGTGCAGGGCAACCGCGGCACACAGGCCAGACTTTGGTCCAGGGTGTTCGTGGCTCACAGCCCGAATCTTGGCGAGGGGTGCCCGTGGCACACAGCCCGGACCTCTGCAGAAGGCTACTGTGGCACACAGCCTGAACTTCAGCATGGGCGACAGTGGAACACATTCCACTCCTCGACGCAGAGTGACCACGGCACAGAGCCCGGATTTTGTCGCAAGCCAAGTGCTGAACACAGCCCAGACCTCAGTGCAGGTCGACCACAGCACATAGCCCGGACATCTGCAGAAGGCTACCGTGGCACACACACGGATCTCAGCACAAGGCGACAGTGGTACATAGCACGGACCTCGGCGCAGAGCGACTGTGGTACAGAGACCGGAACTCTTCACAAGCCGAAGGCGGAACACACCCCAACCTTTGCCAATGGCGACCCTGGCACACAGCACGGACTTTGGCAGATGGTAACCACAGCAAACAGCCCGGACCTCGGCGAAGGGTGACCGCGGCACACAGCCTGAACCTCGGTGCAGGGTGACCACGGCACACAGCCTGGACCTTGGCACAGGGTGACCATGGCACGCAGCCCGGACCTAGGCGAAGGGCGACCAAAGCACACAGCCCAGACATCTGCAGAAGGCTACCATGGCACACAGCCTGGATCTTGGCACAAGGCGACAGTGGCGCACAGCACGGACCTTGGCGCTGAGCGACAGCGGTACAGAGACCGGAATTCTTCACTAGCCGATTGCGGAAAGCACCCCGACCTTGGCCAACGGCGACATTGGCACACAGCACGGACGTCAGCAGATGACGACCATTGCACACAGCCAGAACCTTGGTGCAAGGAGACCGCGGCAGACAGGCCAGACCTCAGTGCAGGGCGACCACGGCACACAGCCTGAATATCAGTGAAGGGTGACCAAGCACACATTCCGGAATCCCTCGCTAGACAACCNACACAGCCAGAACCTTGGTGCAAGGAGACCGCGGCAGACAGGCCAGACCTCAGTGCAGGGCGACCACGGCACACAGCCTGAATATCAGTGAAGGGTGACCAAGCACACATTCCGGAATCCCTCGCTAGACAACCGCAGAACACAGCTAGGACGTTGGCACAGGGCAACCGCGGCACACAGCCCGAACATCAGTGAAGGGCGACCAAGCACACATTCTGGAATCCCTCGCTAGACGACCGCGGAACACAGCTAGGACGTTGGCACAGGGCAACCGCGGCACACAGCCTGTACCTCGGCACAGAGCGACTGCGGCACACAGGCTGGACCTCGGCGCAGGGCCACCACGGCACACAGCCCGGACCTCGGCACAGGGTAACCACAGCACACAGGCCAGAGTTCAGCGCAGGGTGACTGCGGCACATAGGCCGGACCTTGGAGCAGGGCAATCATGGCACACAGGCCGGATTTTGGTGCAGGGTGTTTGCAGCTCACAGCCTGGATCTTGGCGCAGGGCGCCCACGGCACACAGCCCGGACCTCTGCAGAAGGCTACCGTGGCACACAGCCTGGACTTCGGCACGGGCGAACGTGGCATACATTCCAGGCCTTGCCACAGAGCGACCGTGGCACAGAGCCCAGAACTCATCGCAAGCCGAGGGCTGAACACAGCCAGGACCTCAGCGCAGGGCAACCGCAGTACACAGCCCCGACTTCGGCGCAGGGCGACCGCGGCACTCAACGTGAACATCAGTGAAGGGCGACCACGGCACACAGTCCGCAACTCGTCGCTAGCCAACCGAGGAACACAGCCCGGACCTCAGCACAGGGTGACCGCAGAACAAAGGCCGGACCTCGGCACAGGGTGACCACGGCACACAGCCCAGAACTCAGCACAGGGCTATCATGGCACACAGCCAGGACATCTGCAAAAGGCTACCGCGGCACACACCCGGATCTCGGCACAAGGCGCCAGTGGTACAATGCCCGGACCTCGGCGCAGAGTGACCATAGTACAGAGCCCGGATCTCGTTGCAAGCCGAAGGCGGAACACACTCCAATTTCGGCCCAGGGCGACCCTGGCACACAGCATGGACTTTGGCAGATGGCGACCACAGCACACAGCCCAGACCTCGGCGAAAGGCGACCGAGGCACATGACCTGAACCTCAGCACAAGGCGACCGAGGCACACAGCCTGGACCTCGGCGCAGAGCAACCACGGCACGGAGCCCAGACCTCGGTGCAGGACGACTGCAGCAAACAGCCCGGATATCTGCAGAAGGCTACCGTGGCACACAGCCCTGATCTCGGCACAGGGTGACAGTGGCACACAGAACGGACCTCGGGGCAGAGTGACCACGGTACAGAGCCCGGAACTCTTTGCAAGCCAAGGGCAGAACACATCCCGACCTTGGCCAAGGGTGACCCTAGCACACAGCACGCACTTCGGCAGATGGCGAACACGGCACAAAGCCTGGGCCTAGGCGCCAGGTGACTGCAGCACACAGCCCGGAACTTGGCTCAGGGCGACTGCGGCACACAGCCCGAACCTCAATTAAGGGCGACCATGGCACACAGCCTGAACATCAGTGAAGGGCGACCGCAGAACACAGTCTGGAACTCATCACTAGCTGAACACGGTACACATCCCAGACCTAGGTGCAGGGCGGCCACGTCACAAAGGATGTATATTGGTGCAGGGCGACCGTGGCACACAGCTCGGACCTGGGCACAGGGAGACCTCGGCACACAGCTCAGACCTCTGCAGAAGGCTACCGTGACACACAGCCTGGACCTCGGTACATGGTGAAAGTAGCACACAGCACAGACTTCGATGCAGAGCGAACGTGGCACAGAGCCAGGAACTCGTAGCCAGCCGAGGGCGGAACACAGCCCGGACATCAACGCAGGGCGACCGCAGCACACAGACCGGAACTTCGCGCAGGGCGACACTGGCACACAGCATGGACTTCAGCAGATGGCGACCATGGTACACAGCCCGGTCCTCGGAGGAGAACGAACGTGGCACAGAGCCAAGAACTCGTCCATAGCCAACTGGGGAACACAGCCCGGACCTCAGCGCAGGATGACTGTGGCACACAGCCTGGACTGCAATGCAGGGCGACCACAGTACACAGCCCGGACATCAGCGCAGGGTGACCATGGCACACAGGCCGGACTTTGGCGCCACGCAACCACGGCACACAGGCCAGACCTCAGCACAGGGCGACTATGGCACACAGGCCGGACTTCGGTACAGGGTGTTCGCGGAACACAGCCCATATCTTGGCGCAGGGCAGCCGCAGCACACAGCCCGGAAATCTGCAGAAGGCTACCGTGGCACACACCTGGATCTTGGCACAAGGTGACAGTGGAACACAGCACAGACCTCGGTGCAGAGCGACCACGGTACAGAGCCCGGATCTCGTCACAAGCCGAGGGAAGAACACCCCGACCTCGGCCCAGGGCAACCCTGGCACACAACACGGACTTTGGCAGATGGCGACCACAGCAAACAGCCCAGACCTTGGCGAAGGGCCACCGCAGCACAGTCTGGACCTCGGCACAGGTCGACCGTGGCACACAGCCTGAACCTTGGCTCAGGGTGACCGCTGCACACAGCCCGGACATCTGCAGAAGTATACCACGTCACACAGCCTGGATCTCGGTACAAGGTGACAGTGACACAGCACGGACCTCGGCATAGAGCGACCGCAGTATGGAGACCAGAACACTTTGCAAGCCGATGGTGGAATATACCCCGACCTTGACTGATATTGACCCTGGCACACAGCACGGACTTCGGCAGATGACGACCACTGCAAACAGCCAGATCCTAGGTGCAGGGCGAATGCAACACACAGGCCGGTCTTCAGCACAGGGCGACCATGGCACACAGCCCGAATTTCAGTGAAGGGCAACCACGGTACACAGTCCGGAACTCATCACTAACCGACCGCAGAACACATCCCA
Organism: Neotragus pygmaeus; assembly: GCA_006410875.1. NCBI lineage: Eukaryota > Metazoa > Chordata > Mammalia > Artiodactyla > Bovidae > Neotragus > Neotragus pygmaeus. Next base: position 49,290 of record SJYV01055287.1, on the reverse strand, counting down.
GACGTAGGTGCAGGGTGACTGCGACACAAAGGAAGCATTTCAGTGCAGGGCAACCACTGCACACAGGCCGGACCACAGCTCAGGGCACCCACGGCACACAGCCCGGAACATGATGCATGGCGACCATGGCACACAACCTGGACCTCGGCACAAGGTGACTGCGGCAAACAGTCCGGACCGCCATGCAGCGCAACCGTGGCACACAGCCTGGACTTCCACGCAGGGCAACCGCGGCACACAGCCTGGACCTTGGCGCAGGGTGACCACGGCACACAGGCCTGAGTTCGGCACAGGGTGACCGCAGCACACAGGCTGGACCTCGGCGCAGGCCAACCATGGCACACAGGCCAGACTTCGGTGCAGGGTGTTCACGGCTCACAGCCCGGATCTTGGTGCAGGGCGACCACAGCACACAGCCCGCATCTCTGAAGAAGGCTACCGTGGCACACAGCCCAGACCTCTGAAGAAGGCTACTGCAGCACACAGGCCAGACTTCGGCACAGGGTGACTGCAGCACACAGCCTGGACCTCGGCACAGGGCGACTGCAGCACATAGCCCGGACCTTGGCGCAGGGCGACTGCGGCACACAGGCTGGACTTCGGTGCAGGGTGTTCGCGGCTAACAGCCCAGATCTCAGCGCAAGGTGACCGCGGCACACAGCCCGGAACACGTTGCTAGCCGACCGAGGAACACAGCTCGGACCGCGGTGCAGGTCGACCGTGGCACACAGTGAGAATATCAGTCATGGGTGAACACGGCACACAGTCTGGAACTCATTACTAGCCAACAGCGGAACACAGCCCGGATCTTATCGCAGGGTGACCACGGCACACAGACCAGACCTCTGTGCAGGGCAACCCTGGCACACAGCACGGACCTCGGCAGATGGTGACCGTGGGACACAGCCTGGAACTCGGAGGAGAGCGAACATGGCACAGATCCTGAAATTCGTCCCTAGCTAACCACGGAACACAAGCGGACCACGGCGCAGGGCAGCTGCGGCACACAGCCCGACCTCGGCGCAGGGCGACTGCGGCACACAACCCGAACTTCAGTGAAGGGCGACTACTCACACAGCCCAGAAATCTGTGAAGGGCGACCGTGACGCAGATGCCGGAAATCATCGCTAGCCGACCACAGAACACAGCCCAGACCTTGGCGCAGCACGACCGGGGCACACAGACCGGATCTGGGTGCAGGGCGACTGCTTCACACAGCCCAAACTGCGATGCAGGGTGACCACGGCACACAGCCCGGACTTCGGCACAGGGCGACTGTGGCTCACAGCCTGGATCTCAGAGCAGGGCGACCGGGCACACAGCCCAGACCTCTTCAGAAGGCTACCACAGCACACAGCCCGAACTTCGGCATAGAGCGACCATGGCACACAATCCAGACCTCAGCGCAGAGCGACCGCAGCACAGGGCCCGGAACTCGTCACAAACCAAGTGCTGAACACAGCCCGGACATCAGTCCATGGCGACCACGGTACACAGCCCCGACTTCTGCACAGGGCGACCGCGGCACACAGCCTGGACATCTGCAGAAGGCTACCACAGCACACAGCCTGGATCTCAGCACAAGGCGACAGTGGTGCACAGCACGGACCTCGGCGCAGAGCGACCGCGGAACAGAGACCAGAACTCTTCACAAGCCAATGGCGGAATAAAGCCCAACCTCTGCCAACGGCAACCCTGGAGCACAGATTTGGCATATGACGACCACTGCACACAGCCAGAACCTTGGTGCAAGGCGATCTCAGCAAAGAGGCCAGACCTCGGTGTAGGGCAACCATGGCACACAGCCCGGATCTCGGCACAGGGCGACCGCGGGACACAGCCCGAACATCAGTGAAGGGCGACCGCAGCACACATTCCGTAACCCCTCGCTAGACGACCTTGGAAAATAGCCCAGACCTTGGCACAGGGGGACCGGGGCACACAGGCTGGACACCGGCACAGGGCAAATGTGGCACACAGCCCGGACATCTGCAGAAGGCTACCACAGCACACAGCCCAGATCTCGGCACAAGGTGACAGTGGCACAAAGCACAGACCTCAGCACAGAGCGACTGCAGTACAGAGACCGGAACTCTTCACAAGACAATGGCGGAATATACCCCGACCTCGGCCCATGGCGACCCTGGCACACAGCATGGACTTTTGCAGATGACGACCACTGCACACATTCAGAACGTCGGCGCAGTGCAACCACGACACACAGGCCAGACTTCAGCGCAGGGCAATCACGGCACACAGCATCAACATCAGTGAAGGGCAACTGCGGTACACAGTCTGGAACTCGTCACTAGCCGATCGCGGAACACATCCCAGACCTAGGCGCAGGGCGACTGCGGCACAAAGAAAGGATTTTGGTGCAGGGTGACCGCGGCACACAGGTCGGACCATGGCGCAGGGCAACCACAGAACACAGTCCGGACGGTGATGCAAGGTGACCGTGGCACACAGCCTGGACCTCGGGGCATGGTGACCGCAGAACACAGCCCAGAATTCGGTGCAGTGTGACCGCGGAACACAGGCCGGACCTTGGGGCAGGGCAACCGTGGCACACAGGCTGGATTTCAGTGCAGGGTGTTCACTGCTCACAGCGTGGATCTTGGCGCAGGGCACCCGCGGCACACAGCTCGGACCTCTGCAGAAGGCTACCGTGGCACACAGCCCGGACTTCAGCACGTGTGACCGTGGCACACATTCCAGTCCTCAGCACAGAGCGACCCCATCACAGAGCCCAGAAATCATCGCAAGCCGAGGACTGAACACAGCCCAGAACTCAGCGCAGGGTGACTGCAGCACACAGCCCAGACTTCGGCACAGGGCAACCACGGCACTCAGCCCAAACATCAGTGAGGGGCGACTGCGGCACACAGTCCAGAACTCGTCGATAGCTGACAGCGGAACACAACCCGGACCTCAACGCAGGGTGAACGCGGAAAAAAGGCCAGACCTCGGCACAGGGTGACTGCGACACACAGCCGGGACCTTGGTGCAGGGCAATCGCGGCACACAGCCCGGACATCTGCAGAAGGCTACCGCAGCACACACCCAGATCTCAGCAAAATGTGACAGTGGTACACAGCACCGACCTCGGCACAGAGCGACCACGGTACACAACCTGGACCTCGTCGCAAGTCGAAGGCAGAACACACACCGCCCTCGGCCCAGGGCGACCATGGCACACAGCACAGACTTTTGCAGATGGCGATCACAGCACACAGCCCGGACCTCGCTGAAGGGTGACCGCAGCACACAGCCTGGACCTCCAGGCAGGGTGGCTGCGGCACACAGCCTGGACCTCGGCGCAGGGTGACCGCAGCACACAGCCCGGACCTCGCTGAAGGGTGACCGCAGCACACAGCCTGGACCTCCAGGCAGGGTGGCTGCGGCACACAGCCCGGACCTCGGCTCAGAGTAACCGCGGCACACAGGCCAGAGTTCGGCACAGGGTGACCGCGGCACACAGGCCGGACCTCGGAGCAGGGCAACCGTGGCACACAGGCCGGACTTCAGTGCAGGGTGTTCGCAGCTCACGGCCTGGATCTTGGCTCAGGGCACCCGTGGCACACAGCCTGGACCTCTGCAGAAGGCTACCGCGGCACACAGCCCGGACTTCGGCACGGGCAAAACTGGCACACATTCTGGGCCTCAACACAGAGCGACCGCGGCACAGAGCCCAGATTTCGTCACAAGCCGAGGGCTGAACACAGCCTGGACCTCAGCGAAGGGTGACCGCAGTACACAGCCCTGACTTCAGCGCAGGGCAACCGCAGCACTTAGCCCGAACATCAGTGAAGGGCAACCACGGCACACAGTCCGGAACTCGTTGCTATCTGACCGTGGAACACAGCCCAGACCTCAGCACAGGGTGACTGTGGAACAAAGGCCGGAATTTGGCACAGGGTGACCATGGCACACAGCCCGGAACTCGGCACAGGGCTATCACAGCACACAGCCCGGACATCTGCAGAAGGCTACCGCGGCACACACCTGGATCTCGGCACAAGGCGCCAGTGGTACAATGCCCAGAACTCGGCACAGAGCAACCATGGTACAGAGCCTGGAACTCATCGCTAGCCGACCATGTCACACAACCCGGACCTCAGTGCAGGGTGACTGCGACACACAGGCTGGACCTCGGCGCAGGGTGACTGAGGCACACAGCCCAGACCTTGGCCCAGGGCGACCACAGAACACAGCCCGAACCTCAGGGAAGAGCAACCAAAGCACACAGCACGAACCTCAGTGAAGAGCGACCAAGGCACACAGCTTGGACCTCAGCAGATGGCGACTGCAGCACACAGCCCAGATCTTGACGCAGAGCGACCGCGGCAGAGCCTGAAACTCATCGCTAGCCGACCACAGAACACAGCCTGGACCTAGGCGCAGGGCGATTTCGGCACATTGACCGGACCTCAGTGAAGGATGACCGCGGCACACAGCACGGACCTCATCACAACCCGACCACAGCTCACAGACTGGAACCCAGCGCAGGCGACCATGGCACACAGCCTGGACTTCGGTGCTGACCGAACACGTCACACAGCCCAGACCTCAGCATAGGGCGACTGCGACACACAGCCCGGAGCTCGGTGCAGGGCGACCACGGCACACACCCTGCACCTTGGTGCAGGGCGACCGCAGCACACAGCCTGGACCTCGGCACAGCTTGACAGCAGCAAACAGCCCTGACCTCAGCGCAAGATTACCGCAGCACACAACCCTGATTTCTGAGCAGGGCAATCATGGGTCAAAGCCCGGAAATCTGTGCAGGGCGACCACGGCACCCAGGCCAGACCTCAGCACTGGGCATACGTGGCACACAGCCCGGACATCTGCAGAAGGCTACCACAGAACACAGCCTGGACCTCATCACAATTCGACGGCGGCACACAGCCCGGATCTCATAGCTATTCGAATGCGGCTTCCAGCCCGGAATTCGGCGCCAGGTGACCACGGCAAACAACCCAGATCTCAGCACATGCGAATGCGGCCCACAGCCTGGAACTCAGCACATGGCAACTGCGGGACACAGACTGGACCTGGGTGCAGGGCGACTGCAGCACACAGACCAGACCTCAGCGCAGGGCGACTGGGGAACACATCCTGGACCTTGGCACAGGGCGATCGTGTCACACAACCCAGAAATCTGTGCAGGGTGACCGGGGCACAGACCCCGGAACTCGTTGCTTGCCGACCATGGAACACAGCCTGGACCCTGGTGCAGGGCGACAGCGGCATACAGACTGGACCTCATTGAAAGACAACTGCGGCACACAGCATGGACCTCTTCACAACCCGACCGTGGCTCGCAGCCCAGAACTCAGTGCAGGGCGACCAGGGCACACAACCTGGACCTCGGTGCAGGCAACCATGGCACACAGCCTGGACTTCGATGCTGGCGGACCAAGACAAACAGCCCAGACCTCATCATAGGGTGACCACAGCACACAGCTCGGACCTCAGTGCAGGGTGCCCGAGGCACACAACCCGGACCTCTGCAGAAGGCTACCATTGCACACAGCCTGGACCTCGGCACATGGTGACCATGGCACACAGCACGGACCTCGGCGCAAAGCAACTGCGGCACAGACCTGGCAACTCGTGGCAAGCCAAGGGCGGAACACAGCCCGGAACTTGGCTCAGGGCGACAGCGGCACACAGCCCAGAACTCCGGGCAGGGCGACCCTGGCACACTGATCGGACCTCAGAAAATGCGACCGCGGCACACACCCCACACCTCGGAGGGTAGCGAACATGGCACAGAACCCGGAACACATCCTAGCTGACTGCGGAACACAGCCCGGACCACGGCGCAGGGTGACCATGGCACACAGCCCGGACCTCCATGCTGGGCTACCGTGGCACACAGGCCGGACCTCGGCACAGTGCGACCGTGGCACACAGGCTGAAACATGGCGCAGGTCGACCGCAGCACACAGGACGGACATTGGCGTAAGGTATCCGTGGCTCACAGCCCGGTTCTCGGCACAGGGTGCCTGCAGCACACACCCCGGACCTCTGCACAAGCCCGGACTTCAGCATGGGTGATCATGGCACACAGTCTGGAACTCAGAGCAGAGCGACCACTGCACAGAGCCTGGAACTTGTCGCAACCCGAGGGCTGAACACTGCCCAGACTTCAGTGCAGGGCGACCGCAGCACACAGCCCCTACTCCGGAACAGTGCAACCGCAGCACACAGACCGGAACTCATTGCTAGCCGACCGCGGAACACAGCCCGGATGTCAGTGCAGGCAGACCGTGACATACAGCCTAAATATGAGTGAAGGGTGACCTCGGCAAACAGTCTGGAACTCGGCTTTAGCCAACAACAGAACACTGCCCAGACCTCAGCACAGGGCGACCACGGCAAACAGGCAGGACCTCAGCACAGGGTGACCACGACACACAGCCTGGACCTCGGTGCAGGGTGACCGTGGCACACAGCCCGGACCTCGGCGCAGGGTGACCGTGGCACACAGCCCGGACATCTGCAGAAGGCTACTGTTGCACACAGCCTGGATCTCAGTTCAGGGCGACAGTGGCACACAGGACGGAACTTGGCACAGAGCAAACATGGTACAGGGCCTGGAAATCGTCATCAGCCGAGGGTGGAACACACCCCGACCTCTCGCCAGAGCAATCCTGGCACACAGCATGTACTACGGCAGATGATGACCATGGCACCCAGCCCGGACCTCGGTGCAGGGTAACTGCGGCACACAGCCTGGACCTTGGCGCAGGGCGACCGTGGCACACAGCCCGGAAATCTGCAGAAGGCTACCGTGGCACACAGCCTGGATCTCGGCACAAGGCGACAGTGGCACACAGCATGGTCCTCGACACAGGCGACCATGGTACAGAGAAGGGAATTCGTCTCAAGCCGAGGGCAGAACATATCCCGACCTCGGCCCAGTGAGACCCTGGCACACAGCACGGATTTTGGCAGATGGCGATCAATGCACACATTCTGCACCATGGCACAGGGTGACAGTAGTACACAGGCCGGACCTCAGCTCAGGGCAACTGCAGCACAGAGACCGGGCCTCGGTGCAGGATGACCTCAGCACACAGCCTGGACCTCAGCACAGGGCGACCTCGGCATACATCCCGGACCTCTGCAGAAGGCTTCTGTGACACACCACCTGGATCTCGGCACAGGGCGACATTGGCACAGAGCACGGACCTCGGCGCAGAGCGACCATGGTACAGAGCCCGGAATTCGTCACAAGGTGAGGGTGAAACACACCCCGACGTGGCCCAGGGCGACCCTGGTACACAGCACGGACTTCGGCAGATGCCAAACACGGCACACAGCTCAAACTTTGGTGCAGGGCAACCGCAGCACACAGCCCGGACCTCGATGTAGGGCGACTGTGGCACAAAGGCTGGAGCTCAGCGCAGGGATACTGCAGCACACAGCCTGTACCTCGGCGTAGGGCGACTGTGGTACCTTGGCTGGACCTCGGCACAGGGAGACTGTGGCTCACAGCCCGGATTTGGGTGCAGGGTAACCATGGCACACAGCACGGACCTCTGCAGAAGGCTACCATGGCACACAGACCGGACTTGGGCACAGGGCGACTGTGGCACTCAGTCCAGACCTCGGTGCAGAGCGATCGTGGCACCGAGCCCAGAACTCGTAGCAAGCCAAGGGCTGAACACAGCCCGGACCTCAGCGCAGGGTGACCGCAGCACACAGCCCTGAATTCGGCACAGGACGACTGTGACACACAGCCCAGAACTCGTCGCTAGCGGACCACAGAACTCAGCCTGGACCTCAGCACAGGGCAACGTGGCACAAGCTTGGACATCTGCAGAAGGCTACCACGGCACACAGCCCAGATGTCTGTGAAGGGCGACCGTGGCACAGACCCCAAAACTCGTTGCTAGCCGGGGGCTGAACACACCCCAGACCTCAGCATATTTCGACCAGAGCACACAGCCCCGAATTCGGCACAGGGCGACCTCTGCACACAGCCCGGTACTCATCTCTAGATGACCGCAGAACACAGCCCGGACCTCGGCGCAGGGCGATCGCGGCACAGAGGCCAGACCTCAGTGTAGGGCGACCATGGCACACAGCCTGGACCTCAGTGCAGGGTGACCGCTACACAGAGCCCGGACCTCAGTGCAGGGTGACCACGGCACACAGGCTAGACCTCAGTGCAGGGCGACCGCAGCACACAGCCCGGACCTCGGCACCTGGTGACCATGGCACACAGCACGGAACTTGGCGCAGAGCAAACGTGGCACAGAGCCCAGAACTCGTCCCTAGCTAACCGCAGAACACAGTCCGGACCACGGTGCAGGGCGACTGCGGCACACAGCCCAACCTCGGTGCAGGGCAAAAGTGGCACACAGCCTGAACTTCAGTGAAGGGTGACCACGGCACACAGCCCGGACCATGGCTCAGGCCGACCATGGCACACAGCACGGAACTCATCGCTAGTCAACTGAGGAACACAGTCCGGACCTCAGTGCAGGGCGACTGTGGCTCACAGCCTGGATCTCAGCACAGGGTGACCGCGGCACACAGCCCGGAACTCGTTGTTAGTCATCCGAGGAACACAGTCCGGACCTCAGCGCAAGGCGACCGTGGCACACAGCCCGAACTTCAGTGAAGGGTGACTGTGGCACACAGCCTGGACCACGGCGCAGGGCGACTGTGGCTCACAGCCCGGATCTTGGTGCAGGGTGACCGTGGCACACAGCCGGAACTTGTCACTAGTCGACCGCGGAACACAGCCCGGAGCACAGCGCAGGGAGACTGCGGCTCACAGTCTGGATCTTGGCGCAGGGCAGCTGGGCACACAGCCCCCACCTCTGCAGAATGCTAACGCATCACACAGTCCGGACATCGGTGCAGAGCGACCGTGGAACACAGTCCGGACCTCGGTGCAGAGGGACAGCGGCACAAAGACCTGAACTATTCGCAAATCAAGAGCTGAACACAGCCTGGACCTCAGTGCATGGCGACCACGGTACACAGCTCGGAACTCGTCACTAGTCGACTGCAGAACACAGCCCGGACCTCAGCTCAGGGCGACCACGGCATACAGCCTGGACTTCCATGCAGGGTGACCCCAGCACACAGCCCGGACATCTGAAGAAGGCTACCGTGGCACACAGCCTGGATCTCGGCACATGGCGACCATGGCACACAGCCCGAAACTTAGTGAAGGGCGACCACGGCACACAGCCCGGACTTCAGCGCAGGGTGACCATGGAACACAGCCTAGAACTTGTCGCTGGTTGACTGCAGAACACAGCCCGGACCTCGGCACAGGGTGACCGTGGCACATAGACCGGACCTCCGTGCAGGGAGACCCCGGAACACAGCCCGAAATTTAGTACAGGGCGACCGGGGAACACAGCCCAACCTCGGCCCAGCGCGTCCATGGCACACAGCCCGGACTTCCATGCAGGGCGACCCCGGCACACAGCCCGAATATCAGTGAAGGGCAACCATGGCACACAATCCCGAATACGTCCCTAGCCAACCATGGAACACAGCACAGACCTCGGCGCAGGATGACCGCAGCACACAGCCCGGACATCTGCAGAAGGCTACCGCGGCACACAGCCCGGATCTCGGCACAGGGTGACCGCGGCACATAGCCTGAAGCTTAGTGAAGGGCGACCGTGGCACACAGCCTGGATATCTGTGCAGGGTGACCCCGGCACACAGTCCGAATATCAGTGAAGGGAAACTGCAGCACACAGTCCCGAACTCTTTGCTAGCCAACAGCAGAACACAGCCCAGACCTCAGTGCATGGTGACCACAGAACAAAGGCTGGACTTTGGCGCAATGTGACCGTGGCACACAACCCGGATCTCGGCACAGGGTGATTGCGGCACACAGCCCAGACATCTGCAGAAGGCTACCGCAGCACACACCCGCATCTTGGCACAAGTCGACAGTGGTACACAGCAATAGCCTCGGCTCAGAGCGACCACGGTACAGAGCCCAGACCTCGTCGCAACCCGAAGGTGAAAACACCCCGACCTCGGCCCAGTGCTACCCTGGCACAGAGCACGGACTTTGGCAGATGGCGACCACAGCACACAGCCTGTATCTCAGCCAAAGGTAACTGTGGCACACAGCCTGGATCTCAGCACAGGGCGACCGAGGCACACAGCCTGGACCTCGGTGCAGGGCGACCATGGCAAACAGCCCGGATATCTGCAAAAGGCTACCACAATACACAGCCCGGATCTCAGCACAAGGCGACAGTGGCACACAGCACGAACCTCGGTTCAGAGCGACCTTATACAGAGACCGGAACTCTTCGCAAGCCGATGGCAAAATACACTCCATCCTCTGCCAATGGCGACCCTGGCACACAGCACAGACATCGGCAGATGGCGACCAGTGCACACAGCCAGAACCTTGGTGCAAGGCGACAGCGGAACACAGGCCGGACATCGGTGTAGGGCGACCATGGCACACAGCCTGAATCTCGGCACAGGGCGACCGCGGCACACAGCCCAAACTTCAATGAAGGGCGACCGTGGTACAGAGCCCGGAACTCATAACAAGTCGAGGGTGGAACACACACCGACCTTGGCCCAGGGCGACCCTGGCAAACAGCACGGACTTCGGCAGGTGGCGAACACGGCACACAGCCTGGACCTCGGCGCAGGGCGACTCCGGCACACAGCCCGGACCTCGGCGCTGGGTGACCACGGCACACAGCCCGGACCTCGGCGCAGGGCGACCGCGGCACACAGCCCGGAACTTCACGCAGGGCAACACTGGCACACAGCAGGGACCTCGGCAGATGGTGACCACGGTACACAACCCAGACCTCGGAGGAGAGCGAATGCGGTACAGAGCCCGGAACTCGTCCCTAGCCGACCGTGGAACACAGCCCGTACCTCGGCGCAGGGTGACCACAGCACACAGGCCGGACCTCAGTGCAGGGCAACCACGGGACACAGGCCGGACCTTGGCGCATGGCAACCGTGGCACACAGCCCGGATTTTGGTGCATGGTGTTCGTGGCTCACAGCCTGGATTTCAGTGCAGGGCATACGCGGCACACAGCCCAGAACACGTCGCTAGCCGACCACTGAACACAGCTCGAACCTCGGCACACGGCGATCGTGGCACACAGCCTGAATATCAGTGAAGTTTGAACACGGCACAAGTCCGGAACTCATTGCTAGCCAACTGCAGAACACAGTCCGTACTTCAGCGCAGGGCGACTGCAGTGCACAACCCAGAACTCGGTGCAGGGCCACCATGGCACACAGCCCGAATATAAGTGACAGGTGACCGTGGCACAGAGCCAGGAATTTGTTGCTAGACGAGCGCGGAACAGAGCCCGGACCTTGCCGCAGGGCATACGCGGCACACAGTCCTGACCTCACCGCAGGGTGACTGCGGCACACAGCCCGGACCATGATGCAGGGCGACTGCAGGACACAGCCTGGACCTCGGCGCAGGGTGACCGCAGCACACAGCCCGGATATCTGCAGAAGGCTACCGTGGCAAACAGCCTGGATCTCGGCACAGGGCGACCACAGCACACAGCATGAAACTTAGTGAAGGGCGACCATGGCACACAGCCCGGACCTTGGTGCAGGGCAACTGCGGCACAGAGGCTGGATATCAGCGCAGGTCGACTGCGGCACACAGCCCAGACCTCGGCACAGTGCGACTTCGGCACACAGCCCGCACCTCTGCAGAAGGCTACCGTGGCACACGGCCCAGACCTCAGCACATGGTGACTGTAGCACACAGCATGGACCTCGGCACAGAGTGACCGCGGCACAGACCCAGGAACTCATCACAAGCCGAGGTTGGAACACAGCCTGGACCTCGGCGCTGGGTGACTGTGGCACACAGCCTGGACTTCCACGGAGGGCAACCCTGGCACACAGCACGGACCTCTGCAGATTGCGACAGCCTGGACCTCCGAGGAGAGTGAATGTGGCACAGATCCCGGAACTCGATTCTAGCTGACCACAGAACACAGCCTGGACTATGGTGCAGGGTGAATGCGGCACACAGCCCGGACCTCGGCGCTGAGCGACTGCGGCACACAGCCCAAAATTCAGTGAAGGGCAACCGCGGCACACAGCCCGTAAATCTGTGAAGGGCGACCGTGGCGAATAGCCTGGAACTTGTCACTTGCCGAGGGCTGAACACAGCCCAGACATCATCACAGGGCGACCACATCACAAAGCCCCGACTTCAGCACAGGGTGACAGCAGCACACAGCCCGGTACACATCGTTAGATGACCACGCAACAGCCCGGACCTTGGCGCAGGGCATCTGCGGTACACAGCCTGAATATCAGTGAAGGGCAACCACGTCAAACAGTCCGGAACTCGTCGCTAGCCACCCACAGAACACAGCCCGGACCTTGGTGCAGGGCGACCGCAGCACACAGGCCGGACCTCGGTGCAGGGTGATCACGGCACAGAGGTGGGACTTCAGCACAGAGCGACCGTGGCACACAGCCCGGACCTCTGCTGAAAGCCACCGTGGTACACAGCCCAGAACTCGGCACATGGTGACCTTGGCACACAGCACGGAACTCGGCACAGAGCGACCGCGGTACAGAGCCAGGAACTCGTTGCAAACCAAGGGCAGAACACAGCCCGGACCTCGGTGCAGGGCGACAGTGGCACACAGCCCGAAATTCAGTGAAGGGAGACCGCGGCACACAGCCCGGACATCTGCAGAAGGCTACCACGGCACACAGCCAGAATCTTGGCAAAGGCCGACAGTGGCACACAGCCCGAAACTTAGTGAAGGGCGACCGTGACACAGAGCCCAGACATTGGCACAGGGTGACCGCAGCACACAGTCCGGAACTCGTCGATAGTTGAAGGCAAAACACAGCCCGGACCTCAGTGCAGGGCGACCATGGCACACAGCCCTGACCTCTGCGCAGGGTGACCCCGACACACAGTCCTAATATCAGTGAAGGGCAACCACAGCACACAGTCCCGAACTTTTCACTAGCTGAAAGCGGAAAACAGGCCGGACCTCGGCGCAGGGTGACCGCGGAACAAAGGCCGGACCTCAGCGCAGGGTGACTGCAGCACACAGCCTGGACCTCGGTGCAGGGTGTTTGCGGCACACAGCCTGGATATCTGCAGAAGGCTACCGCGGCATACACCTGGATCTCAGCACAAGGCGACAGTGGTACACAGCATGGAACTCAGCGCAGAGCGACAACAGTACAGAGCACGGACCTGGTCACAAGCCGAAGGTGGAACACACCCCGACCTCAGCCCAGAGCGACCCTGGCCCACAGCACGGACTTTGGCAGATGGCGACCACAGCACACAGCCTGGACCTCGGCGAAGGGCAACCGAGGCACACAGCCTGGACCTCGGTGCAAGATGACCGTGGCAAAGAGACCCACATCTGCAGAAGTCTACCACGGCACACAGCTTGGAATTCGGCACAAGGCGACAGTGGTGCACAGAATGGTCCTCGGTGCAGAGTGATCACGGTACAGGAAACGGAACTCTTTGCAAGCCGATGGCGGAATACACCCTGACCTCTGCCAACGGCGACCCTGACACACAGCACGGACTTCGGCAGATGACGACCACTGCACACAGCCAGAACCTCGGTGCAAGGTGACCGTGGCACACAGACCGGACCTCGGCGTAGGGCGACTGTGGCACACAGCCCAGATCTCGGCACAGGGCGAGCGTGGCACACAGCCCGAACGTCAGTGAAGGGCGACCGCAGCAAACATTCCGTAACCCCTCGCTAGATGACCAGGGAACACAGCCCGGACCTTGGCACAGGGCGACCGCAGCACACAGGCTGGACCTCGGCGCAGAACGACCATGGCACACAGACCAGACTTCGGCACAGGGTGACCACAGCAAACAGCCCGGACATCTACAGAAGGCTACCTTGGCAAACAGCCCGGATCTCGGCACAGGGCGACTGTGGCAAACAGAACAGACTTCGGCGCAGATTGACCGTGCTACAGAGCCTGAAACTCATCGCAAGCCGAGGGCGGAACACACCCCGACCTTGGAGCAGGGTGACCCTGGCACACAGCATGGATTTTGGCAGATGGCGAACACGGCACACAGCCTGGACCTCGTCGCAGGGAGACTGCGGCACACAGCCCCGACCTGGGTGCCAGGTGACCGTGGCACACAGCCCAGAACTCGGTGCAGGGTGACTGCGACACACAGCCCGAACCTCAGTGAAGGGCGACCGTGGCACACAGCCCAAACATCACTGAAGAGAGACCATGGTACACAGTCCAGAACTCGTCGCTAGATGACCTCGGAACACATCCCACACCTAGGCACAGGGCAACCACGAAAAAAAGGACGTATATCAGTGCAGGGCGACTGCAGCACACAGCCCAGACCTCGGCACAGGGCGACCTCAGCACACAGCCCAGACGTCTGCAGAAGGCTACCATGGCACACAGCCTGGACCTCGGCACATCATTACCTTGGCACACAGCACGGACCTCGATGCAGAGCGACCGTGGCACAGAGCCGGGAACTTGTCGCAAGCCAAGGGTGGATCACAGCCCGGACCTCGGCGCAGGGCGACCGCGGCACACCACCCGGAACATTGTTCAGGGCGACACTGGCAAACAGCATGGACCTCGCCAGATAGCGACCATGGTACACAGCCCAGAACTCGGAGGACAGCCAACACGGCACAGAGCCCAGAACTCGTCCCTAGCCGACCGTGGAACACAGCCCAGACCTCAGTGCAGGGCGATTGTGGCACACAGCCTGGACAGTGATGCAGGGCGACCGCGGCACACAGCCTAGACTTTGGGGCAGGTCGACCGCGGTGCACAGCCCGGACCTCGGCATAGAGTGACCGCGGCACACAGCCCGGACTTCCGCAGGCTACCGCGGCACACAGCCCGGATCTTGACGAGGGCGACAGTGGCACACAGCACGGACCTCAGCTCAGAGCAACCACGGTACGGAGCCTGGAAATCATCGCAAACCGAGGGTGGAACACACCCCGACCTGTGACCAGGGCAACCCAGGCACACAGCACAATCTTCGGCAGATGGCGACCACGGTACACAGCCTGGACCTCGGCACAGGTGGACTGCGGCACACATCTCGATCTTCAGTGAAGGGCGACCATGGCACACAGCCCGGACCTCGGGGCAGGGTGACCCCAGCACACAGTCTAAATATCAGTGAAGGGCAACCGCAGCACACCGGCCGGACCTCAGTGCAGGTGGACCGCAGCACACAGTCCAGACTTCGGCTCAGGGCGACTGCGGCTCACAGCCCGGATCTCAGTGCAGGTTGACCAGGCACACAGCCCAGACCTCTGCAGAAGGCTACCACAGCACACAGCCCGTACTTCAGCACAGGGCGACCGTGGCAAACAGTCCGGACCTTGGCACAGAGCGACCGCGGCACAGAACCCGGAACTCGTCGCAAACTGAGAGCTGAACCCAGCCCGGACATCAGTGCATGGCGACCACGGTACACAGCCCCGACTTTGGCGCAGGGCGTCCACGGCACACCACCCGGAACTCGTCACTAGTAGACCCCGGAACACAACCTGGACCTCAGCGCAGGGCGACCGTGGAACGAATCCCGGACCTCTGTGCAGGGCGACCTTGGCACACAGCCCGAATATCAGTGAAGGGCAACCATGGCACACAGTACCGAACTCGTCACTAGCCAACAGCAGAACACAGCCCGGACCTCGACATAGGGTGACCGCAGCGCACAGAGCCCGAAACTCAGTGAAGGGCGACCGTGGCACACAGCCCTAATATCAGTGAAGAGTGACCACGGTACACAGTCTGGAACTAGTTCCTAGCAGACCACGGAACACATTCCAGAACTAGGCGCAGGGCGACCATGTCACAAAGGATATATATCGGCACAGGGTGACCACGTCACACAGCCCGGACCTCGGCACAGGTCGACCTCGGCACACAGCCCAGACCTCTGCAGAAGGATACCGTGGCACACAGCCTTGATCTCAGCACATCGTGACAGTGGCACACAGCACGGACCTTGATGCAGTGCGACCGTGGCACAGAGTTGGGAACTCGTCGCAAGCTGAGGGCGGACCACAGTCCGGAAATCAGCTCAGGGCGACCGCGGCACACAGCCTGGAACTTCATGCAGGTCTACACTGGCACACAGCACGGACCTCGGCAGATGGCGACCATGGTACACAGCCTGGAACTCGAAGGAGAGCTAACACGGCACAGAGCCCGGAACTCGTCCCTAGCCAACCATGGAACACAGCCCGTACCTCGGCGCAGGGTGACCGTGGCACACAGCCTGGACCTTGGCGCAAGGTGACCACGGCAAACAGCCCGGACCTCGGTGCAGGGTGACCGCGGCACGCAGGCCAGACCTGGGCACAGGGCGAACGTGGCACACAGACCAGACCTCGGCGCAGAGCAACCGTGGCACACAGGCCGGACTTCAGTGCAGGGTGTTCACTTCTCACAGCCCGGACATCGGCGCAGGGCGACCGCTGGACAGAGGCCAGATCTCAGCGTAGGTCGACCGCGGCACACGGCCCAGACCTCGGCACAGGGCAACTTCGGCACACAGCCCATATTTCNGGACCTCGGTGCAGGGTGACCGCGGCACGCAGGCCAGACCTGGGCACAGGGCGAACGTGGCACACAGACCAGACCTCGGCGCAGAGCAACCGTGGCACACAGGCCGGACTTCAGTGCAGGGTGTTCACTTCTCACAGCCCGGACATCGGCGCAGGGCGACCGCTGGACAGAGGCCAGATCTCAGCGTAGGTCGACCGCGGCACACGGCCCAGACCTCGGCACAGGGCAACTTCGGCACACAGCCCATATTTCTGCAGAAGGCTACCGTGGCACACATCCCGGACCTCAGAACATGGTGACTGTGGCACACAGCATGGACTTCAGCGCAGAGCGACCGTGGCACAAGCCGGGAACTCATTGCAAGCCAAGGGCAGAACACAGCCCAGACCTTGATGCTGGGCGACCGCGGCACACAGTCCAGACCTCCACACAGGGCGACCCTGGGATACAGCACGGACCTCAGCAGATGGTGACAGTCTGGACCTCAGAGGAGAGTGAATGCGGCACAGATCCCGGAACTCGACCCTAGCCGACCGCGGGACACAGACCGGACCATGGTGCAGGGCAACCGTGGCACACAGCCCGGACCTCCGCACAGGACGACCGCGGCACATGGCCCAAACATCAGTGAAGTACGAACGTGGCACACAGTTTGGAACTCATCGCTAGCCGACCGTGGAACACAGCCTGAACCTCGGCACATGGTGACCACAGCACACAGCAAGGACCTCGGCGCAGAGCGACCGTGTGACAGAGCTGGGAACTCGTCGCAAGCCAAGGGCAGCACACAGGCGGAACTCGGTGCAGGGCAACCACAGCACACAGCCTGGACCTCCCCGCAGAGTGACCCTGGTACACAGCATGGACCTTGGCAGATGGCAACCGCGGCACACAGCCCGGACCTCGGAGGAGAGCAAACGCAGCACAGAGCCTGAAAATCGTCCCTAGCCGACCGCAGAACACAGCCCGGACCACAGCGCAAGGTGAATGTGGCAAACAGCCTGTAACTCTGCAGAAGGCTACCGGGGCACAAAGCCCGGATCTCAGCCCAAGGCGACAGTGGCACACAGCATGGACCTTGACGCAGAGCAACTGCGGTACAGAGCCAGGAATTCTTCACAAGCTGCTGGCGGATTGCACCCTGACCTCGGCCCAGGGTGACCCTGGCACACAGCATGGATTTGGGCAGATGGCAACCACTGCACACAGCCCAAACCTCGGTGCAGTTCGACCGTGGGACACAGGACAGACCTCCATGCTGGGCGACCACGGCACACAGTCCGGATCTCAACGCAGGGCAACCATGGCACACAGCCCGAATATCACTGAAGGGCAACTGCAGTACACAGTCTGGAACTCATCGTTAGCCAACCATGGAACACAGCCCAGACCTCGGCACAGGGCGACGGCGGCACACAGCTGGAGTCAGTGAAGGGGGAACAGAGCACACAGCCCGGAACTCAGCACAGGGCGACCGCGGCACAGAGGTCGGACCTCAGTGCAGAGCGACCGCAGCACAGAGCCCGGACCTCGGGACAGTGCGACCGTGGCACACAGCCCGGATCTTGGGGCAAGGTGATGTCGGCACAGAGCCCAGACCTATGCAAAAGTCTACAGTGGTACACAGCCCAGACCTAGGCTCCGGGTAACCGTGGCACACAGCCCAGAACTCGGTGCAGGGCAACCGCAGCACACAGCCCGAACCTCAGTGAAGGGTGACTGTGGCACACAGCCCGAACATCACTGAAGAGCGAACGTGGTACACAGTCCAGAACTCGTCACTAGCCGACCTGGCAACACATCCCACACCTAGGCGCAGGGCAACCACGGCACAAAGGATGTATATCGGTGCAAGGCGACCGCGGCATACAGGCCAGAACTCAGCACAGGGCGACCGCAGCACACAGCCCAGACTTCGGCACAGGGCAATCTCGGCACACAGCCCAGACTTCTGCAGAAGGCTACCGTGGCACACAGCCTGGACCTCGGCACATCATGACCGTGGCACACAGCACAGACCTCGATGCAGAGCGACTGCGGCACAGACCTGGGAACTTGTCGCAAGCCAAGGGTGGATCAGAGCATGGACCTCAGTGCAGGGTGACCGCGGCACACCACCTGGAACTTCGTGCACGGCGACACTGGCACACAGCACGGACCTCGCCAGATAGCAACCATGGTACACAGCCCCGACCTCAGAAGAGAGCCAACGCGGCACAGAGCCCAGAAATCATACCTAGCCGACCGTGGAACACAGCCCAGACCTCGGAGCAGGGTGACCGCAGCACACAGCCCGGACAGTGATGCAGGGCAACTGCGGCACACAGCCTGGACTTCGGGGCAGGGCGACTGAGGCGCACAGCCCGGACCTTGGCGTAGGGTGACCGCGGCACACAGCCCAGACATCCGCTGGCTACCGTGGCACACAGCCCGGATCTCGACAAGGGCGACAGTGGCACACAGCACAGACCTCAGCTCAGAGCAACCACGGTACAGAGCCCGGAAATCATCGCAAACCGAGGGTGGAACACACCCCGGCCTGTGACCAGGGCAACCCAGGCACACAGCACAATCTTCGGCAGATGGCAACCACGGCACACAGCCTGGACATCGGCACAGGGTGACTGCGGCACCCAGTCCTGACTTCAGCACAGGGCCACTGCAGCACACATCCCGGACCTCGGCACAGGGGGACTGTGGCACACATCCCGATCCTCAGTGAGGGGCAACCGCGGCACACAGCCCGGAACTCAGGGCAGTGTGACCGCCGCACACAGCCCAGATCTCGGGGCAGGGTGACCTCGGCACAGAGCCCAGACCTTTGCAAAAGTCTACAGTGGCACACAGCCCAGACCTTGGCACATGGTGATCGTGGCACACAGCACGGAACTCGGCAAAGAGCGACTGTGGCACAGAGCCGGGAACTCGTCACAAGCTTAGCGCAGAACACAGCCTGGACCTCGGCGCAGGGCGACTGCAGCACACAGCCTGGACTTCCAAGCAGGGCTATCCTGGCACACAGCACGGACCTTGGCAGATGGTGACCGCGGCACACAGCCTGGACCTTGGAAGAGAGCGAATGGGGCAGAGCCCGGAACTCGTCCCAGACCATGGCGCAGGGCAACCACGGAACAAAGCCTGGACCTTGGTGCAGGGCGACTGCGGCACACAGCCCGAACTTCAGTGAAGGGCGACCACAGAACACAGCCCGGAAATCTTGAAGTGTGACTGCGCCACAGAGCCTGGAACTCATCACTAGCCGACCATGGAACACAGCCCTGACCTCAGCGCAGGGCACCCGCGGCACACAGTCCGGACCTCACTGCAGGGCGACCATGGCACACAGCCCGGACCTCAGCGCAGGGCAACCCCGGCACACAGTCCGAATATCAGTGAAGAGCAACCACGGCACATAGTCCTGAAGTCGTGGCTAGCTGACAGAGGAACACAGCCCAGAACTCAGCGCAGGGTGACCACGGAAGAAAGGCCGGACCTCGGCGCAGGGTGACCACAGCACACAGCCTGGACCTCGTCGCAGGTCTATCGCGACACACAGACCGTACATTTGCAGAAGGCTACTGCGGCACACACCCAGATCTCGGCACAAGGCGACAGTGGTACACAGCACGGGACTCGGTGCAGAGCGCCCACGGTACAGAGCCCGGACCTCGTCGCAAGGCAAAGGTGGAACACAACCCGACCTCGGCCCAGGGCAACCCTGGCAAACAGCACGGTCTTTGGCAGATGGCAACCACAGAACACAGCCCGTACCTCAGCACAGGGTGACCGCGGTACACAGCCCTGACCTCTGCACAGGGTGACCCCAGCACACAGTCTAAATATCAGTGAAGGGCAACCGCAGCACACCGGCCGGACCTCAGTGCAGGGGGACCGCAGCACACAGTCCAGACGTCGGCTCAGGGCGACTGCGGCTCACAGCCCGGACCTCAGCGCAGGTTGACCGGGCACACAGCCCAGACCTCTGCAGAAGGCTACCACAGCACACAGCCCGGACTTCAGCACAGAGCGACCGCGGCACACAGTCCGGACCTCAGCGCAGAGCGACCATGGCACAGAGCCTGAAACTCGTCACAAACTGAGAGCTGAACCCAGCCCAGACATCAGTGCATGGCGACCATGGTACACAGCCCTGACTTTGGCGCAGGGCGACCATGGCACACCGCCCAGAACTCATCGCTAGTCGACCCCGGAACACAACCCGGACCTCGGTGCAGGGCGACTGTGGAACACATCCCGGACCTCTGCGCAGGGCGACCTCAGCACACAGCCCGAATATCAGTGAAGGGCAACCACGGTACAGAGTCCCGAACTCGTCACAAGCCGACGGTGGAACACAGCCCAGACCTCGGCGTAGGGTGACCGTGGCGCACAAAGACCAAACCTCAGTGAAGGACGACCGCGGCACACAGCCCGAACATCAGTGAAGAGTGACCGTGGTACACAGCCTGGAACTCATTGATAGCCGACCACGGAACACATCCCAGAACTAGGTGCAGGGCGACCACGGCACACAGGCCGGACATCGGCACAGGGTGACCTCGGCTCACAGCCCAGACCTCTGCAGAAGGCTACCGTGGCACACAGCCTGGACCTCGGCACATCGTGACCATGGCACACAGTACGGACCTTGACGCAGAGTGACCATGGCACAGAGTTGGGGACTCGTCGCAAGCCGAGGGCAGACCACAGTCCAGAAGTCAGCGCAGGGCGACCGCAGCACACAGCCCGGAACTTCATGCAGGGCGA
Source organism: Neotragus pygmaeus (assembly GCA_006410875.1). Lineage (NCBI taxonomy): Eukaryota > Metazoa > Chordata > Mammalia > Artiodactyla > Bovidae > Neotragus > Neotragus pygmaeus. The sequence continues at coordinate 27,937 of SJYV01055287.1, read as the reverse complement.
CACTGGCACACAACACAGACCTCGACAGATGGCAACCACGATACACAGCCCGGACCTCGGAGGAGAGCTAACACGGCACAGAGCCCGGAACTCATCCCTAGCCAACCGTGAAACACAGCCCGTACCTCAGCGCAGGGCAACCACGGCACACAGCCCAGACCGCGATGCAGGGTGACCACGGCACACAGCCTGGACTTCGGTGCAAGGTGACCACGGCAAACAGCCCAGACCTCGGTGCAGGGTGACCGTGATACAGAGGCCAGACCTCGGCGCATGGCAACCATGGCACACAGACCAGACCTCGACGCAGGGCAACCGTGGCACACAGGCCGGACTTCAGTGCAGGGTGTTCACTGCTCACAGCCCGGATCTCAGCACAGGGTGACCGCGGCACACAGCCCGAAACTTTGTGAAGGGCGACTGCAGCACACAGGCCAGACATTGGCGCAGGACGACCGCGGCACAGAGGCCGGATCTCAGCGCAGGTCGACCATGCCACACGGCCCAGACCTCGGCACAGGGCAACTTTGGCACACAGCCCACACTTCTGCAGAAGGCTACCATGGCACACAGCCCGGAGCTCGGAACATGGTGACTGTGGCACACAGCATGGACTTCGGCGCAGAGTGACCACGACACAAGCTGGGAACTCTTCACAAGCCAAGGGCGGAACACAGCCCGGACCTTGATGCTGGGTGACTGTGGCACACAGTCCGGACCTCCGCGCAGGGCGACCCTGGCAAACAGCAGGGACCTCGGCAGAAGGCGAAAGCCTGGACTTCAGAGGAGAGTGAATGTGGCACAGATCCCGGATCTTGACCCTAGCTGACCGCAGAACACAGCCCGGACCACGGCGCAGGGCGAATACGGCACACAGCCCTGACCTCTGCTTAAAGCGACTGCGGCACACAGCCCGAAATTTAGTGAAGGGCAACCGCGGCTCACTGCCAGTACTTCAGTGAAGGGCCACTGCGGACACTGCCCAGAAATCTGTGAAGGGCGACCACGGCACAGGGCCCAGAAATCGTCGCTAACTGACCGCGGATCACAGCCCGGACCTTGGCGTAGGAGGACCGCAGCACACAGACCGGACCTCGGCACAGGGCGACCGCGGCACACAGGCCGAATTTCAGTGAAGGTCGACCGTGGCACACTGCCCAGAAATCTGTGAAAGGCGACTGTGGCACAGATCCTGGAACTGATCACTAGCCGCCTGCGGATCACAGCCCAGACTTCAGCGCAGGGCGACCCTGGCACACAGCATGAATCTCAGCACAGGGCGACCGTGGCACACAGCCCAGAACACGATGCATGGCGACCGCGGCACACAACCTTTACCTGGGCTCAGGGCAACCGCAGCACACAGCCTGGACTTCGGCGCAGGGCAACCACGGCACACAGGCTGGACCTCAGCACAGGGGGACCGCGGCACACAGGCCAGACTTCGGAGCAGGGCGATTGCGGCTCACAGCCCAGATCTCGGCACAGGGCAATGAGCACAACCACCAGAACTCTGCAGAAGGCTACCATGGCACACAGCCCTGATTTCGGCACCGGGCGACCGTGGCACACAATTTAGACTTCGGCGTAGAGTGAACGTGGCAATGAGACCGGCACTCATCGCTAGCTGACCACGGAATACAGCCCGGACCTCAGTGCAGGGTGACCGCAGCACACAGCCCAGACCTCGGCACAGGGCAACCGCGGCACACAGCCCGGACCTCCACACAGGGCGACCACAGCACATGGCCCAAACATCAGTGAAGTACGAATGCGGCACACAGTTGGAACTCATCGCTAGCCGACCGCAGAACACAGCCTGAACCTCGGCACATGGTGACCACGGCACACAGCACGGAACTCGGCGCAGGGAGACTGTGGCACACAACCCGAAACTCAGAACAGGGTGACCGCGGCACACAGCAAGGACCTCGGCACAGAGCAACCGTGTGACAGAGCCGGGAACTCGTCGCAAGCCAAGGGCGGCACACAGGTGGAAATCGGTGCAGGGCGACCACGGCACACAGCCTGGACCTCCCCGCAGGGTGACCCTGGCACACAGCATGGACCTCGGCAGATGGCAACCGTGGCACACAACCCAGACCTCAGAGGAGAGCAAACGCAGCACAGAGCCCAGAAATCGTCCCTAGCTATACGCAGAACACAGCCCGGACCACAGCGCTGGGTGACTGTGTAACACAACCAGGACTTCGGCACAGGGTGACCACTGCACACAGCCCGGACCTCGTCACAAGGCAACAGTGGCAAACAGCACGGACCTCGGCGCAGACCAACCATGGTACAGAGTCCGGAACTCGTCGCAAGCAGAGGGCGGAACACACCCTGACTTCATCCCAGGGTGACCACTGCACACAGCCCAGACCTCGGTTCAGGGCAACCGCAGGACACAGCCCGGACCACGATGCAGGGTGGCCACGGGACACATCCTGGATATCTGCAGAAGGCTACCACAGCACACAGCCCGGATCTCTGTCCAAGACAACAGTGGCACACAGCACGGACCTTGGCGCAGAGCGACCGTGGTACAGAGCCAAGAATTCTTCACAAGCCCCAGGCAAATTGCACCCCGACCTTGGCCCAGGGTGACCCTGGCACACACCACGGATTTCAGCAGATGGCAACCACTGAACACAGCCCAAACCTCGGTGCAGGTCGACCGTGGCACACAGGACGGACCTCCATGCTGGGTGACCATGGCACACAGTCTGGATCTCGACACAGGGCAACCACGGCACACAGCCCGAATATCAGTGAAGGGCAACCGCGGTACACAGTCTGGAACTCTTCGTTAGCCAACCATGGAACACAGCCTGGACCTCGGCACAGGGCCACCACGGCACACAGCCCAAACTTCAGTGAAGACCAACCGCGGCACACAGCCCGGAAATCTGTGAAGGGCGACCATGGCACAGAGCATGGAAATCATTGCTAGCCGACCACAGAACACAGCCGGACCTCGGTGCAGGGCGACTGCGGAATACAGACCATACCTCGGTGCAGGGCGACCGTGGCACACAGAACAGACCTTGGCGCAGGGCGACCGCGGCACACAGGCCACACCTGTGTGCAGGGCAACCATGGCACACAGCCCGGACCTCAGCACAGGGTGATCTCAGCACATATTCCAGACCTCAGTGCAGGGCGACTTTGGCACACAGCCTGGACCTCTGAAGAATGCTACCGTGGCACACAGTCTGGACCTAGGCACAGGGTGACCATGGCCTACAGCACGGACCTCGGTGCAGAGCGACCATGGCACAGAGCCCAGAACTCTTTGCAAGCAAAGGGCAGCACACAGCCCGGTACTTGGCACAGGGTGACCGTGGAACACAGCCTGGACCTCCCCGCAGGGCGACCCTGGCACACAGCATGGACCTCGGCAGATGGCGACCATGGCACACAGCCCCGACCTCGGAGGAGAGCGAACGCAGCACAGAGCCCAATATCATCACTAGCTGACTGCGGAACACAGCCCGGACCACGGCACAGGGTGACTGCAGCACACAGCCTGTATCTCGGCACAAGGCAACAGTAGCACACAGCATAGACCTAGGAGCAGAGTGACCGCGGCACAGAGCTGGGAACTCGTCACAAGCCAACGGAGGTGCACAGCCTGGAAATAGGCACAGGGCGACCATGGCACACAGCCCCGACTTCCCTTCAGGGCGACCCTGGCACAAAGCACAGACCTCAGCAATGTCTACCGCGGCACACAGCCCTGAACTCGGAGGAGAGCGAACGCGGCACAGAGCCTGGAGCTGGTCCCTAGCATACAGAAGAACACAACCCGGACCACGGCGCAGGGCGAATGTGGCACACAGCCCAGACTTCGATGCAGGGCGACTGCAGCACACTGCCCGAACTTCAGTGAAGGGCGACCATGGCACACAGCATGGAAATCTGTGAAAGACGACTGCAGCAAAGAGCCTGGAACTCATCACTAGCTGACCGCGGAACACAGCCTGGACTTTGGTGCAGGGCGACCGTGGCACACAGCCCGAAACTTGGCACAGGGCATCTAGGGTACACAGCCCGAATATCAGTGAAGGGCAACCGCGGCAAACAGTCCGGAACTCATCACTAGCCAACCACGGAACACAGCCTGGACCTCGGAGAAAGGCAACCATGGCACAGAGGCCGGACCTCGGTGCTGGGCAACCTCAGCACACAGCCTTGCCCTCTGCAGAAGGCTACTGTGGCACACAGCCCAGACCTCGGCGCATGGTGACCATGGCACACAGCATGGAAATTGGCACAGAGCAACCGTGGCACAGAGCCGGGAACTCATCGCAAGCTGAGGGCAGAACACAGCCCGGACCTCGGCGCAGGGTGACCGCGGCACACAGCCTGGTCCTCCGTGCAGGGCGAACCTGGCACACAGAACGGACCTCGGCAGATGGTGACTGCGGCACACAGCCTGGAACTCAGAGGAGAGCGAATGCGGCACAGAGCCCAGAACTCATCCCTAGCTAACCGCGGAACACAACCTGGACCACGGAGCAGGGTGACTGCGGCACACAGCCCGACCTTGGAGCAGGGTGACCGCGGCACACAGCCCAAACTTCAGTGAAGGGTGACCATGGCACACAGCTCGGACCACGGGGCAGGGCGACTGCGGCTCACAGCCCGGATCTCAGTGAAGGGAGATGTGGCACACAGCCCGGAACTCGTCGCTAGTCGACCGAGTAACACATTCTGGACCTAAGCGCAGGGTGACTGCGGCTCACAGCCCAGGCCTCAGCGCAGGGCTACCACGGCACACAGCCTGAACTTCAGTGAAGGGCGACCACAGCACACAGCCTGGACTAGAGCGCAGGGCGACTGCGGCTCACAGCCCAGATCTCAGTGAAGGGAGATGTGGCACACAGCCCGGAACTCGTCGCTAGTCAACCGTGGAACACAGCCCGGATCACGGCGCAGGGTGGCTGCAGCTAACAGCTCGGATCTTGGTGCAGGGCGACCATGGCACACAGCTCGGAACTTGTCGCTAGTCGACTGAGGAACACAGTCCGTAACTCAGCGCAGAGCAACCGTGGCACACAGCCCGGACCTCTGCACAGGGCGAACTCGGCACACAGTCTGAATATCAGTGAAGGGCAACTGCAGCACAGAGGCCGGACCTCAGTGCAGGGGGACCGTGGCACACAGTCCAGACTTCGGCACAGGGCAACTGCGGCTCTCAGCCTGGATCTCGGCACAGGGCGACCGGACACACAGCCTAGACCTCTGGAGAAGGCTACCGGGGCACACAGCCCAGACTTCGGCACAGAGCGACCGTGGAACACAGTCTGAACCTCAGTGCAGAGGGACCACGGCAAGAAGCCCAGAACTCATCGCAATCCGAGAGCTGAACACAGCCTGGACCTCGTTGCATGGCGACCATGGTACACAGCTCGGAACTCGTCGCTAGTCGACCGCAGAACACAGCCTGGACCTCGGCGCAGGGTGACCGCGGCACACAGCCTGGACCTCCATGCAGGGCAAACCCAGCACACAGCCCGGACATCTGAAGAAGGCTACCGTGGCACACAGCCTGGATCTCGGCACAGGGCAACCACGGCACACAGCCCGGACATCTGCAGAAGGCTATCACAACACACAGCCCGGATCTCGGCACAGGGCAACCACGGCACACAGCCAGAAACTTAGTGAAGGGCGACCGAGGCACACAGCCCTTACTTTGGCGCAGGGTGACCGTGACACACAGCCTGGAACTTGTCGCTAGTCGACCACGGAAAACAGCCTGGACCACGTCACATAGACCGGACCTACGTGCAGGGCGACCCCGGCACACAGCCCGAAATGTAGTGAAGGGCGACCGTGGCACACAGCCCAGAATTCAGCGCAGGGTGTCTGCAGCACACAGCCCGGACCTCCGCACAGGGCGACCCCAGCACACAGACCGAATATGAGTGATTGGCAACCGCGGCACACAGTTCCAAATACATCACTATCCGACCGCAGAAGACAGCCTGGACCTCGGCGCAGGGTGACAGCGGCACACAGCCTGGATCTCGGTGCAGGGCGACCGCGGCACACAGCCCGGACATCTGCAGAAGGCTACCACAACACACAGCCTGGATCTCGGCACAGGGCGATCACAGCACACAGCCTGAAACTTAGTGAAAGGCGACCGCAGCACACAGCCCGGACCTCGGCGAAGGGTGACCGAAGCACACAGCCTGGACCTCGGTGTAGGGCGACCATGGCAAACAGCCCGCACATCTGCAGAAAGCTACCACGGCGCCCAGCTTGGATCTCGGCACAAGGCAACAGTGGCACACAGCACGGTCCTCAGCGCAGAGTGATCGCAGTAAGGAGACCGGAACTCTTCGCAAGCCGATGGTGGAATACACCCTGACCTCGGCCAACATCGAACCTCACACACAGCATGGACTTCGGCAGATGGTGACCACTGCACACAGCCAGAACCTCGGTGCAAGGCGACCACGGCACACAGGCCGGACCTCGGCATAGGGCGACGATGGCACACAGCCCGGATCTCGGCGCAGGGCGACCATGGCACACAGCCCAAACATCAGTGAAGGGTGACCGCAGCACACATTCCGGAATCCCTCGCAAGACGACCACGGAACACAGCCTGGACCTTGGTGAAGGGCGACCGCAGGACACAGGCTGGACCTCGGTGCAGGCTGACCAGGGCACGCAGCCCAGACCTCGGCGTAGGGTGAACGCAGCAAATAGCCTGGACATCTACTGAAGACTACCAAGGCACACAGCCTGGAGCTCGGCACAGGGCGACTGTGGCAAACAGAACGGACCATGACCCTGAGTGACCGCGCTACAGAGCCCAGAACNCAAGACGACCACGGAACACAGCCTGGACCTTGGTGAAGGGCGACCGCAGGACACAGGCTGGACCTCGGTGCAGGCTGACCAGGGCACGCAGCCCAGACCTCGGCGTAGGGTGAACGCAGCAAATAGCCTGGACATCTACTGAAGACTACCAAGGCACACAGCCTGGAGCTCGGCACAGGGCGACTGTGGCAAACAGAACGGACCATGACCCTGAGTGACCGCGCTACAGAGCCCAGAACTCGTCGCAAGGCGAGGGCAGAACACACCCCGACCTTGGCCCAGGGTGACCCTGGCACACAGCACAAACTTCAGGAGATTGAGAACACGGCACACAGCCCGGACCTCGGCGTAGGGCAACTGCGGCTTACAGCCCAGACCTAGGTGCCGGGTGACCGTGGCACACAGCCCGGAACTCGGTGCAGGGTAACCGCGGCACACAGCCCGAAACTCAGTGAAGGGCGATCATGGTACACAGTTCGGAACTCGTCGCTAGACGACCTCAGAACACATCCCAGACCGAGGCGCAGGGCGTCCATGGCACAAAGGACGTATATCGGTGCAGGGCGACCACGGGACACAGGCCGGACCTCGGCGAAGGGCGACCGCAGCACACAGCCCGGACCTTGGCACAGGGCGAACTCGGCACACAGCCCAGACCTCTGCAGAAGGCTACCATGACACACAGCCTGGACCTCAGCAAAAGTGACCGTGGAACACAGCACAGACCTCGATGCAGAGCGACTGCGGCACAGAGCCGAGAAATCATCGCAAGTCAAGGTTGGAACACAGCCCGGACCTCGAGAAAGGCTGACCGCAGCACACAGCCCAGAACTTCGCACAGGGCAACACTGGCACACAGCATGGACCTTGCCAGATAGCGAATACGGTCCACTGCCCGGAACTCGGAGGAGAGCGAAAGCAGCACAGAACCCAGAACTCGTCCCTAGCCGACCGTGGAACACAGCCCGGACCTTGGTACAGGGCGACTGCAGCACAGAGCCAGGAACTCGTCACAAGCTGAGGGCGGAACACAGCCCGGACCTCGGTGCTGGGTGACTGCGGCACACAGCCTGGACCTCAATGCAGGGCGACCCTGGCACACAGCACGGACCTCTGCAGATGGTGACAACCTGGATCTCGGAAGAGAGTGAATGCAGCACAGATCCCGGAACTCGACCCTAGCTGACCACGGAACACAGCCCGGACCACGGTGCAGGGCAAATGCAGCACACAGGCGAAAATTCAGTGAAGGGCAACCGCGGCACACAGCCCGGAAATCTGTGAAGGGCGACCGCAGCCAAGAGCCCTGAATTTGTCCCTTGCTGTGGGCTGAACACAGCCCAGACGACAGCCAGGGCGACCACAACACACAGCCCCGACTTCAGCGCAGGGTGACAGCGGCACACAGCCCGATACTCATTGTTAGACGACCACACAACACAGACCGGATTTTGGCAAAGGGGGTCTGCAGAACACATCCCGAATATCAGTGAAGGGTGACCACGACAAACAGTCTGGAACTCGTGTCTAGCCAACTGCGGAACACAGCCCAGACCTTGGCGCAGGGCGACCTCAGCACACCGGCCAGACCTAGGTGCAGGGCAACCGTGGCACAGAGGCCAGACCTCAGTGCAGAGCGACCTCGGCACACAGCCCGGACCTCTGCAGAAGGCTAACATGGCACAGAGCCCGGACCGCAGCACATGGTGACCATGGCAAACAGCACGGAAATTGGCACAGAACGACCACAGCACTGAGCCGGGAACTTGTCGCAAGCCGAGAGCGGAACACAGCCTGGACCTTGGCGCAGGGTGACTGAGGCACACAGCCCAGACTTCGGGGCAGGGCGACCCCAGCACACAGGACAGATCTCGGAGTAGGGCAACCGCAGCACACAGGCCAGACCTCAGCGCAAGGGGACCGCAGCACACAGGCCGGATTTGGCCCAGGTCGACTGCACCTCACAGCCCAGATCACGGCGCAGGGCGCCCGGGCACACAGCCCAGATCTCTGCAGAAGGCTACCGTGGCTCACAGCCCGGACTTCGGCACAGAGCGACCATGGCACACAGTCCGGACNTCCAGGGCATCTTCCCAACCCAGGGATCAAACCTACCTCTCTTGCGTCTCCCGCATTGGCAGGCGGATTCTTTACCACTAGCACAACCTGGGAAGCCCATGAAAGCTATACCAAATGTCAATACTCTGGTAGGTTTGATCATTTGATGTAAGTCATCTATAGTCAATGGACTTCCCTGGTGGCTCAGATGGTTAAGTGTCTGCCTACAATGTGGGAGACCCGGGTTCAATCCCTGGGTCGGGAAGATCCTCTGGAGAAGGCAATGGCAACCTACTCCAGCATTCTTGCCTGGAAAATCCCATGGACAGAGGAGCCTGGTAGGCTACGGTCCATGGGGTCACAAAGAGTCAGCCACGACTGAGCAACTAAACTTAAAAACTTATAGTCAAAGACCCCAGAATGGTCTCTGATAGAATATATACCTGTTCGTCTTTGTTCCCAGTTCCTGACAGAGCTTCTAAAACTCTTGGGATTTCCTTAGTGGTAGAGTGGTAGGAGCATCTCTGGTTATTTGTAATTAGCCCCTTCCTTCCATATATGAGTCTGTGTACTCTTGGGGGATCTATAGATAGCTTCAGAATGAGGCCTGAGTGCCACCTGAACCAGTCAGGCGATTAGAGGGCTGGAGACTGAGTTCAACCATCAGCAGACGATGGTTCAGTCAATCATACCTTTGTGACGGAAGCTCCATAAAATCCTCTCAACGATGGGATTCGTGGGGCTTCTGCACTGGGGAACATATTCCTGTGCCCGGAGAGGGAAGCACCCAGCTTCACAGGGACAAGGGCTCCTGGGCTGGGGACCCTCCCAGGTCTCACCCTGGGCACCACTTGTCCACTGTCTCATTTGCAATAAACAGGTGATAGTAAGTCGAGTGTCTTCCAGAGTTTTGTGAGCCATCCTAGCAAATTATCCAAAGTGAAGGAAGGGCATCCACCGACTATGTAGCCATGTCAGACAGAAGTGCAGATAACTGGGTGACCTGATACTCACAAACTGCCATCTGATGCTGGGCGATCTGATGGGACGGAGGCCCTCAACCTGCGGAGTCTGACTCAAGCTCTGGGTAGTCAGTGTCAGAATCGAATTTACCTGTAGGATACCAGGTTGGTGTCCAGAGAACCAGAGACTTGGTTGGCGTCAGAAAAAACCTGCACATTTTGGTGTTAGAAATTTTGTGAGCAAATCAGCTCAATCTAGGATACATCCTTAAGTATAAGATTTCAAGGTAGAGGACTTCCCTGATGGTCCACTGATTAAGACTCCACCCTCCCAAGGCATGGGACAAGGGTTTGACTCCTGGTTATGGAACTATGACCCCACATGCAGAGCCGTACGGCCAAAAAATTAAAAAAAAGTTTTCAGGGCCAAAGAGTATTCATATTTTTAAAAATTTATTTTTAATTGGAGGATAATTGCTTTACCATATTGTGTTGGTGTCNCTCAGAGCCTGGATCTCGGCACAGGGAGACAGCAACACAATGCCCAAAACTTAGTGAAGGGCTAACACGGCACACAGCCCAGACCTCAGCACAGGGCGACTTCGGCACAGAGGCAGGACCTCAGCACAATTCAACCGCAACACACATCCCAGAACTCGGCACAGGGCTTCGGCACACAGCCCGCACCTCTCTGGAAGGCTACCGTGGCACACAGCCCGGACCTTGGCACATGCTGTCTGTGGCACACAGCACGGACCTCGGTGCAGAGCGACCGCGGCACAGAGCCAGGAACTCGTCACAAGCCGAGGGCGGAACACAGCCCAGACCTCGGCGCTGGGTGACCACAGCACACAGCCTGGACCTCCACGCAGGCCGACCCTGGCACACAGCACGGACCTCTGTAGATGGCGACAGCCTGGACCTCGGAGGAGAGTGAATGTGGCACAGATCCCGGAACTCGACCCTAGCTGACCGCGGAACACAGCCCGGACCACGGTGCATGGCAAATGCGGCACACAGCCCGGACCTCGGCACAGAGTGACTTCGGCACACAGCCCAAAATTCAGTGAAGGGCAACTGAGGCACACAGCCCAGAAATCTATGAAGGGTGACCGCAGCCAAGAGCCCTGAATTTGTCACTTGCTGTGGGCTGAACACAGCCCAGACATCAGCCAGGGCAAGCACAGCATACAGCTCCGACTTCAGTGCAGGGTGACAGCGGCACACAGTCTGGTACTCATCGTTAGATGACCACGCATCACAGCCCGGACATTGGCACAGGGCGTCTGCAGTACACAGCCTGAATATCAGTGAAGGGCGACCACGGCAAACAGTCTGGAACTCGTCACTAGCCAACCGCGGAACACAGCCCGGACCTTGGCGCAGGGCGACCGCAGCACACAGGCCGGACCTAGGCGCAGGGTGACCTCAGCACAGAGGCCGGACCTCAGTGCAGAGCGATCGTGGGACACAGCCCGGACCTCGGCGCAGGGTGACCTCGGCACACAGCCCGGACCTCTGCAGAAGGCTATCGTGGCACACAGCCGGACCGCAGCACATGGTGACTGAGGCACACAGCATGGAAATCAGCGAAGAGTGACCGCAGCACAGAGTGGGGAACTCATCGCAAGCTGAGGGCGGAACACAGCCCGGACCTCGGCACAGGGTGACTGCGGCACACAGCCCAGACTTCGGGGCAGGGCGACCCCAGCACACAGGATGGACCTCGGAGCAGGGCAACCGCAGCACGCAGGCCGGACCTCAGTGCAACGGTACCGCAGCACACAGGCCACACTTTGGCCCAGGGAGACTGTGCCTCACAGCCCGGATCTCGGCGCAGGGTGCCTGGGCACACAGCCCAGACCTCTGCAGAAGGCTACCGTGGCTCACAGCCCGGACTTCGACACAGAGCAACCATGGCACACAGTCCGGACCTCGGCGCAGAATGACTGCAGCACAGAGCCCGGAATTCATTGCAAACTGAGAGCTGAACACAGCCCAGACCTCAGTGCATGGCGACCAAGGTACACAGCCCCGACTTCTGCACAGGGCGACCACAGCACACAGCTCAGAACTCGTCGCTAGTTGACCGCAGAACACAGCCCGGACCTCGGTGCAGGGCGACCCTNGCTGAACACAGCCCAGACCTCAGTGCATGGCGACCAAGGTACACAGCCCCGACTTCTGCACAGGGCGACCACAGCACACAGCTCAGAACTCGTCGCTAGTTGACCGCAGAACACAGCCCGGACCTCGGTGCAGGGCGACCCTGGCACACAGCCCGAATATCAGTGAAGGGCAACCACAGCACACAGTCCTGAACAAGTCGCTAGCTGACCGCGGAACACAGCATGGACCTCGGCGCAGGGTGACCGCAGCACAGAGCCCGGACCTCGGTGCAGGGCGACCCAGGCACACAGCCCGAATATCAGTGAAGGGCAACCGTGGCACACAGTCCCGAACACGTCGATAGCTGACCGCAAAACACAGCCCGGACCTCGGAGCAGGGAGACCACGGCACACAGCCTGGACATCTGCAGAAGGCTACTGCGGCACACAGCCAGGATCTCAGCACAGGGCGACCTTGGCACACAGCCCGAAACTTAGTGAAGGGCGACCGCGGCACACAGCCCGGACATCAGCACAGGGCAACCGTGGCACACAGCCCGGAACTCGTCGATAGTCGAAGGCAAAACACAGCCCTGACCTCAGCGCAGGGCGACCACGGCACACAGCCGGGACCTCCATGCAGGGCAACCCCGGCACACAGTCCGAATATTAGTGAAGGGCTACCGTGGCACACAGTCTCGAACTCGTCGCTAGCCGACAGCAGAAAACAGCCTGGACCTCGACGCAGGGTGACCGCGGAACAAAGGCCGTACCTCGGCGCAGTGTGACCACGGCACACAGCCCGGACCTAGGTGCAGGGCGATCACGGCACACAGCCTGGATATCTGCAGAAGGCTACCGCAGCACACACCCGTATCTTGGCACAAGGCGAGAGTGGTACACAGCATGGAACTCGGCATAGAGCGACCACGGTACAGAGCTCGAGCCTCGTCGCAAGTTGAAGGCAGAACACAACCTGACCTCGGCCCAGGGCGACCCTGGCACACAGCATGGACTTTGGCAGATGGCGACCACAGCACACAGCCTGGACCTCGGCGAAGGGCGACCGAAGCACACAGCCTGGACCTCGGTGTAGGGCGACCGTGGCAAACAGCCCGCACATCTGCAGAAAGCTACCACGGTGCCCAGCTTGGATCTCGGCACAAGGCGACAGTGGCACACAGCATGGTCCTTGGCGCAGAGTGATCACAGTAAGGAGACTGGAACTCTTTGCAAGCCGATGGTGGAATACACCCTGACCTCGGCCAACATTGACCCTCACACACAGCACGGACTTCGGCAGATGGTGACCACTGCACACAGCCAGAACCTCGGTGCAAGGCGACCACAGCACACAGGCCAGACCTCGGCATAGGGCAACGGTGGCACACAGACCGGATCTCGGTGCAGGGCGACCATGGCACACAGCCCGAACATCAGTGAAGGGCGACCGCAGCACACATTCCGGAACCCCTCGCAAGACGACCACGGAACACAGCCCAGACCTTGGTGAAGGGTGACCGCAGGACACAGGCTGGACCTCGGTGCAGGCTGACCAGGGCACGCAGCCCGGACCTTGGCGTAGGGCGAACACAGCAAATAGCCTGGACATCTACCGAAGACTACCAAGGCACACAGCCTGGAGCTCGGCACAGGGCGACTGTGGCAAACAGAATGGCCCTTGGCCCTGAGTGACCACGCTACAGAGCCCAGAACTCGTCGCAAGGTGAGGGCAGAACACACCCTGACCTTGGCCCAGGGTGACCCTGGCACACAGCACAGACTTCAGCAGATGGAGAACACTGCACACAGCCCGGACCTTGGCATAGGGCAACTGTGGCACACAGCCCGGACATAGGTGCCGGGTGACCGTGGCACACAGCCCGGAACTTGGCGCAGGGTAACCGCGGCACACAGCCCGAAACTCAGTGAAGGGCGATCATGGTACACAGTTTGGAACTCTTCGCTAGCCGACCTCAGAACACATCCCAGACTGAGGCGCAGGGCGACCATGGCACAAAGGACGTATATCGGTGCAGGGTGACCACGGGACACAGGCCGGACCTCGGTGAAGGGCGACCGCAGCACACAGCCCGGACCTCGGCACAGGGCGAACTCGGCACACAGCCCAGACCTCTGCAGAAGGCTACCATGGCACACAGCCTGGACCTCGGCAAAAGAGACCGTGGAACACAGCACAGACCTTGACGCAGAGCGAATGTGGCACAGAGCTGAGAAGTCGTCGCAAGTCAAGGTTGGAACACAGCCCGGACCTCGAGACAGGCTGACCACGGCACAAAGCCCAGAACTTCGCGCAGTGTGACACAGGCACACAGCACGGCCCTCGCCAGATAGTGAACACAGTCCACTGCCCAGAACTCAGAGGAGAGCGAAAGCAGCACAGAACCCGGAACTCGTCCCTAGCTGACCGTGGAACACAGCCCGGACCTTGGTACAGGGCGACCGCGGCACAGAGGCCAGACCTCAGTGCAGAGCGACCGTGGCACACAGCCTGGACCTCGGTGCAGGGCGACCTCGGCACACAGCCTGGACCTCTGCAGAAGGTTAACGTGGCACAGAGACCGGACTGCAGCACATGGTGACCGTGGCTAACAGCACGGAAATTGGCACAGAATGACCACGGCACTGAGCCGGGAACTCGTTGCAAGCCGAGAGCGGAACACAGCCTGGACCTCGGCACAGGTTGACTACGGCACACAGCCCAGACTTCGGGGCAGGGCGACCCCAGCACACAGGACGGACCTCGGAGTAGGGCAACCGCAGCACAAAGGCCGGACCTCAGCACAAGGGGACCGCAGCACACAGGCCGGATTCGGCCCAGGTAGACTGCACCTCACAGCCCAGATAACGGCACAGGGCGCCCGGGCACACAGCCCAGACCTCTGCAGAAGGCTACCGTGGCTCACAGCCCGGACTTCGGCACAGAGCGACCATGGCACACAGTCCGGACCTCGGCGCAGACTGACCGCGGCACAGAGCCCGGAACTCATCGCAAACCGAGAGCTGAACACAGCCCGGACCTCAGTGCATGGCGACAAAGGTACACAGCCCCGACTTCTGCACAGGGCGACCGCGGCACACAGCCTGGAACTCATCGCTAGTTGACCACGGAACACAGCCTGGACCTCGGCACAGGACAACCCAGGCACACAGCCCGAATATCAGTGAAGGGCAACCGCAGCACACAGTCCCGAACACGTCGCTAGCAGACCGCGGAACACAGCACGGTCCTCGGCTCAGGGTGACCGAGGCACACATCCTGCACCTCGGTGCAGGGTGACCGCGGCAAACAGCCCGGACATCTGCAGAAGGCTACCATGGCACACAGCCTGGATCTCAGCAGAAGGCAATAGTGGCGCACAGCATGGACCTCGGCGCAGAGTGACCGCGGTACAGAGACCGGAACTCTTCACAAGCCTATGGCGGAATACACCCTGCGCTCTGCCACGGCGACCCTGGCATACAGCACAGACTTTGGCAGATGACGACCACTGCACACAGACAGAATCTCAGCACAGGACGAACGCGGCATACAGGCTGGACATCGGCGCAGGGCGACCACGGCACACAGCCGGGATCTCGGCACAGGCCAACTGTGGCACACAGACCGAACATCAGTGAAGGGCGAACGCAGCACACATTCCGGAACCCCTTGCTAGACGACTGTACAACACAGCCCGGATCTCGGCACAGGGTGACCACGGAAGACAGCCCGAAACTTAGTGAAGGGCGACCACGGCACACAGCCCGGACATCGGCGCAGGGCAACCGCGGCACAGAGGCCGGACATCAGCGCAGGTCAACCACGGCACACAGCCCAGACCTCGGCACAGTGTGACTTCAGCACACAGCCCGCACATCTGCAGAAGGCTACCGTGGCACACGGCCCAGACCTCGGCACAGGGTGACCACGGAAGACAGCCCGAAACTTAGTGAAGGGCGACCACGGCACACAGCCCGGACCTCGGTGCAGAGCAACCGCGGCACAGACCCAGGAACTCATCACAAGCCGAGGGCGGAACACAGCCCGGACCTCGGCACTGGGCGACCGCGGCACACAGCCTGGACCTCTGCGGAGGGTGAACCTGGCACACAGCACGGACCTCTGCAGATTGTGACAGCCTGGACCTCGGAGGAGAGTGAATGTGGCCCAGATCCCAGAACTCAACCCTAGCTGACCGTGGAACACAGCCCGGGCCATGGTGCAGGGTGAATGCGGCACACAGCCTGCACCTCGGCGCTGAGCGACTGCGGCACACAGCCCAAAATTCAGTGGAGGGCAACCGTGGCACACAGCCCGTAAATCTGTGAAGGGCGACCGTGTACAAGAGCCCGGAACTTGTCGCTTGCCGAGGGCTGAACACAGCCCAGACGTCAGCGCAGGGCGACCACATCACACAGCCCTGACTTCAGCGCAGGGTGACAGCAGCACACAGCCCGGTACACATCATTAGACGACCACGCAACACAGCCCGGACCTTGGCACAGGGCATCTGCATTACAAGGCCCGAATATCAGTGAAGGGCGACCATGGCAAACAGTCCGGAACTCGTCACTAACCACCCGTGGAACACAGCCCGGACCTTGGCGCAGGGCGACCACAGCACAAAGGCCGGACCTCGGCACAGGGCGATCGCGGCACAGAGGCTGGACTTCAGTGCAGAGCGACCGCAGCACAGAGCCCAGAACTCATCACAAACCGAAAGCTGAACACAGCCCGGACCTCAGTGCATGGCGACTAAGGTACACAGCCCCAATTTCTGTGCAGGGCAGCACGGCACACAGCCCGGAACTTGTCACTGGTTGACCGCGGAACACAGCCCGGACCTCAGCACAGGGTGACCCCAGCACACAGCCCGAATATCAGTGAAAGGCAACCGCAGCACACAGTCCCGAACATGTCGCTAGCTGACCGTGGAACACAGCACAGACCTCGGCACAGGGTGACAGAGCCTCACAGCCAGGACCTCGGAGCAGGGTGATCCCAGCACACACCCTGAATATCAGTGAAGGGCAATCGCGGCACACAGTCCCGAACACGTCACAACCCGACTGTGGAACACAGCCTGCACCTCAGCTCAGGGCAACCGCGGCACACAGCCCGGACATCGGCAGAAGGCTACCAAGGCACACAGCCAGAATCTCGGCACAGGGCAACCGCGGCACACAGCCTGAAACTTAGTGAAGGGCGACTGCAGCACAGAGCCCAGACATCGGTGCAGGGTGACTGTGGCACACAGCCCAGAACTCGTCGATAGTTGAAGGCAAAACACAGCCCGGACCTCGGCACAGGGCGACCATGGCACACAGCCCGGACCTCTGTGCAGGGTGACCCCGGCACACAGTCCGAATATCAGTGAAGGGCAACCTCGGGACACAGTCCCGAACTCGTCGCTAGCCGACAGCAGAAAACAGGCTGGACCTCGGCGCAGGGTGACCGCGGCACACAGCCCGGACCTCGGTGCAGGGTGATTGCGGCACACAGCCTGGATATCTGCAGAAGGCTACTGCGGCACACACCTGGATCTCAGCACAAGGCGACAGTGGTACACAGCACGGAACTCGGCACAGAGCGACCACGGTACAGAGCCCGGACCTCATCGCAAGCCGAAGGCAGAACACACCCCGACCTCGGCCCAGGGCAACCCTGGCCCACAGAACGGACTTTGGCATATCGCGACCACAGCACACAGCCCGGACCTCGGCAAAGGGTGACCGAGNACAGCACGGAACTCGGCACAGAGCGACCACGGTACAGAGCCCGGACCTCATCGCAAGCCGAAGGCAGAACACACCCCGACCTCGGCCCAGGGCAACCCTGGCCCACAGAACGGACTTTGGCATATCGCGACCACAGCACACAGCCCGGACCTCGGCAAAGGGTGACCGAGGCACACAGCCTGAACCTCGGTGCAGGACGTCTGCAGCAAACAGACCCACATCTGCAGAAGTCTACCACGGCACACAGCTTGGAATTTGGCACAAGGCGACAGTGACGCACAGCATGGTCCTCGGTGCAGAGTGATCACGGTACAGAGAACGGAACTCTTCGAAAGCTGATAGTGGAATACACCCCGACCTCTGCCAATGGTGACCCTAACACACAGCACAGACTTCAGCAGATGACGACCACTGCACACAGCCAGAACCTTGGCGCAAGGCGACCGCGGCACACAGGCCGGACCTTGGCGTAGGGCGACTGTGGCACACAGCCCAGATCTCGGCACAGGGCAAGCACAGCACACAGCCCGAACATCAGTGAAGGGCAACAGCAGCACACATTCCGGAACCCCTCACTAGACAACCACGGAACACAGCCCGGACCTTGGCACAGGGTGACCACAGCACACAGGCTGGACTTCGGTGCAGGACGACCATGGCACGCAGCCCGGACCTCGG
Source organism: Neotragus pygmaeus (assembly GCA_006410875.1). Taxonomy (NCBI): domain Eukaryota; kingdom Metazoa; phylum Chordata; class Mammalia; order Artiodactyla; family Bovidae; genus Neotragus; species Neotragus pygmaeus. The sequence continues at coordinate 9,548 of SJYV01055287.1, read as the reverse complement.
CGCAGGGTGACAGCAGCAATCAGCCCGGACATCTAGAGAAGGCTACCTCGGCACACAGCCCGGATCTCGGCACAGGGCAACTGTGGCAAACAGAACGGACTTTGGTGCAGATTGACCGCGCTACAGAGCCTGGAACTCGTCGCAAGCCGAGGGCGGAACACACCCCGACCTTGACCCAAGGTGACCCTGGCACACAGCCCGGACCTCGGCACAGGGCGACCTCGGCACACAGCCCAGACCTCTGCAGAAGGCTACCGTGGCACACAGCCTGGACCTCAGCACATCGTGACCGTGGCACACAGCACGGACCTCGACGCAGAGCGTCCGTGGCACAAAGCCGGGAACTTGTCGCAAGCCAATGGTGGATCACAGCCCGGACTTCAGCGCAGGGCGACCGCGGCACACAGCCCAGAACTTCACGCAGGGCAACACTGGCACACAGCACAGACCTCGCCAGATACCGACCATGGTTCACAGCTCCGACCACGGAGGAGAGTCAACGCGGCACAGAGCCCAGTACTCGTCCCTAGCCGACCGTGGAACACAGCCCGGACCTCGGTGCAGGGCGACTGTGGCACACAGCCCCGACAGTGATGCAGGGCGACCACGGCACACAGCCTGGACTTCGGGGCAGGGAAACCACGGCGCACAGCCCGGACCTCGGTGTAGGGTGAACGCGGCACACAGCCCGGACATCCGCAGGCTACCGCGGCACACAGCCCGGATCTCAGCAAGGGCGACAGTGACACACAGCACGGACCTCAACTCAGAGCAACCACGGTACAGAGCCCGGAAATCATCACAAACCGAGGGTGGAACACACCCCGACCTGTGACCAGGGAAACCCAGGCACACAGCACAGTCTTCGGCAGATGGCAACCAAAGCACACAGCCTGGACCTTGGCGCAGGGTGACTGCGGCACCCAGTCCTGACTTCGGCACAGGGCCACCGCAGCACACATCCTGGACCTCGGCACAGGGAGACTGCGGCACAAAATCCGATCCTCAGTGAAGGTTGACCGTGGCACACAGCCCGGAAATCTGTGCTGAGTGAATGCGGCACAGAGACCAGAACTCGTCACTAGCCAACGGCAGAACACAGCCCGGTCCTCAGTGCAGAGTGACCACGGCACACAGGCCGGACCCTGACACAGGGCGACCGTGGAACAAAGCCTGGACCTCGGCGCAGGGCGACCACGGCACACAGCTGGAATCAGTGAAGGGCGAACACAGCACACAGCCCAGAACTCGGCGCAGGGCGACTGCGGCACAGAGGCCGGACCTCAGTGCAGAGCGACCGCAGCACACAGGCCGGATATCAGGGCAGGGCGACCTCGGCACAGAGCCCAGACCTTTGCAAAAGTCTACAGTGGCACACAGCCCGGACCTTGGCACATGGTGATCGTGGCACACAGCACGGAAATCGGCACAGAGCGACCGGGGGACAGAGCCGGGAACTCGTTGAAAGCCGAGCGCAGAACACAGCCTGGACCTCGGCGCAGGGTGACCGCGGCACACAGCCCGGACCTCCAAGCAGGGTGATCCTGGGACACAGCACAGACCTTGGCAGATGGTGACCGTGGCACACAGCCTGGATCTTGGAAGAGAGCGAATGTGGAACAGAGCCCGGAACTCATCCTGGACCATGGCACAGGGCAACCGCGGAACAAAGCCTGGACCTCAGTGCAGGGAGACTGCGGCACACAGCCCGGATCTCGGTGCAGGGAAACCGTGGCACACAGCCCGAACTTCAGTGAAGGGCGACTGCCGAACACAGCCCAGAAATCTTGAAGGGTGACCGCGCCACAGAGCCTGGAACTCGTCGCTAGCCGACCACAGAACACAGCCCTGACCTCAGCGCAGGGCGTCCGTGGCACACAGTCCTGACCTCACTGCAGGGCGACCGCAGCACACAGCCCGGACCTCCGCGCAGGGCGACCGTAGCACACAGCCCGGATCTCAGCACAGGGTGACTTCGGCACACAATTTGAATATCAGTGAAGGGCAACCACGGCACATAGTCCCGAAGTCGTCGCTAGCTGACAGCGGAACACCGCCCGGACCTCGGCGCAGGGTGACCGCGGAACAAAGGCCGGACCTCGACCCAGGGTGACCATGGCACACAGCCTGGACCTCGTCGCAGGTCTATCGTGGCACACAGTCCGGACATCTGCAGAAGGCTACTGTGGCACACACCCAGATCTCGGCACAAGGCGACAGTGGTACACAGCACGGACCTCGGCACAGAGCTACCACGGTACAAAGCCCGGACCTCGTCTCAAGCCGAAGGTGGAACACAACCCGACCTTGGCCCAGGGCGACCCTGGCAAACAGCACGTACTTTGGCAGATGGCGACCACAGCACACAGCCCGTACCTCGGCACAGGGTGACTGAGGCACACAGCCTGGACCTCTGCACAGGGCGACCCCAGCACACAGTCTAAATATCAGTGAAGGGCAACCACAGCACACCGGTCGGACCTCAGTGCAGGGGGACCACAGCACACAGTCCAGACGTTGGCTCAGGGCGACTGCGGCTCACAGACCGGATCTCGGCGCAGGTTGACCGGGCACACAGCCCAGACCTCTGCAGAAGGCTACCACAGCACACAGCCCGGACTTCANCCGGTCGGACCTCAGTGCAGGGGGACCACAGCACACAGTCCAGACGTTGGCTCAGGGCGACTGCGGCTCACAGACCGGATCTCGGCGCAGGTTGACCGGGCACACAGCCCAGACCTCTGCAGAAGGCTACCACAGCACACAGCCCGGACTTCAGCACAGAGTGACCGTGGCGCACAGTCCGGACCTTGGCGCAGAGCGACCGCGGCACAGAGCCCGGAACTCATCACAAACTGAGAGCTGAACCCAGCCAGGACATCAGTGCATGGTGACCACGGTACACAGCCCCGACTTTGGTGCAGGGCGACCATGGCACACCGCCCAGAACTCGTCGCTAGTCGACCCCAGAACACAACCCGGACCTCGGTGCAGGGCGACCGTGGAACACATCCCGGATCTCAGCGCAGGGCAACCACAGCACACAGCATGGAACTCGACGCTAGTCTACCGAGTAACAAATTCCGGACCTAAGCACAGGGCGACTGCGGGTCACAGCCTGGACCTCAGTGCAGGGCGAATGTGGCACACAGCCCGAATTTCAGTGAAGGGCGACCACGGCACACAGCCCGGACCATGGCGCAGGGTGACTGCGGCTCACAGCCCAGATCTCAGCGAAGGGTGATGTGGCACACAGCCCGGAACTCGTCGCTAGTCGACCATGGAACACAGCCCAGATCATGGCGCAGGGCGGCTGCAGCTCACAGCTGGATCTTGGCACAGGGCGACCGTGGCACACAGCTCGGAACTTGTCGCTAGTCGACCGAGGAACACAGTCCGTACCTCAGCGCAGGGCGACCGCGGCACACAGCCCGGACCTCCGCGCATGGCGACCTTGGCACACAGTTCGAATATCAGTGAAGGGCAACCGCAGCACAGAGGCTGGACCTCAGTGCAGGGGGACCGCGGCACACAGTCCAGACTTCGGCGCAGGCCAACTGCGGCTCTCAGCCCGGATCTCGGCGCAGGGTGACTGGGTACACAGCCTAGACCTCTGCAGAAGGCTACCAGGGCACACACCCGGACTTCGGCACAGAGCGACCGTGGAACACAGTCCGAACCTCGGTGCAGAGGGACCACGGCAAGAAGACCGGAACTCATCGCAATCCGAGAGCTGAACACAGCCCGGACCTTGTTGCGTGGCAACCACAGTACACAGCTCGGAACTCGTCACTAGTCGACCGCGGAACAGGGCCCAGACCTCGGCCCTCTGGGCCTCTCTGGCTGAGTCTCCTACCAAAGAGAGAACACACCGAGAGGAGAGGACGTTCAGGCCCGTGGGACAGTCACAGCACAGATAGCCTAGACGGTGTGGAGGGGTGGGAGAGTCCCACACACCTGAATCACCACAGGTAGCTCTGCAGCTGGGGCAGGGCTCTAAGGAATACACCCACAGATGGATCAGGTGCCTGGATCCATGGTGGAGGCGTGCGTGCGTGCACACACACACGTGCACACTCCACACACATGTGTGTCCCTGAGTGACTCTTTCCTCCTCCAGACATGCCAGCAAGTGCCCTGAAGCATGCCCCTCGGCCATGTTGGGCTGGGCAGCTGGAGCCTAAAGTTCCTGACCAGGGCTGGGGAGGGGGTGCAATGGGGGACCAGTGCTGCCCACCCATGATGACTGGTGGCGTCCTGCCCCGATCTGGGACACTGATAGGGGGGTGGCAGAAACACAGATAACCCTGATTCATCCTCTCTGCACCCCAAACACACATCCCCCATGCCAAGCCCACCCCCACCCCAGATGCCGCCTTGGTGTTTCTGGGCCTCCCGTGGTGGTCCACCATCAGAGAGAATTCTCTGGCAAGTTAGGGAGGGTTCGGAAGACCCTCTGGGGACTTGCTTTTGGAGAATGCTTGGTAAGTTACCTGGAGAGGAAGATTGAGGTCGAGGAGGTTGCGAGGGTGGCCTGGGCGTGGACGTTGGCCCCCCTTCCCCTTCTTGGTGCACATATTCAGACAGCGATCGGCTCTGCTTTAACCGTCTTCTTCGTTGGTTTTGAAACCAGACCTAGGGACAAAGAGAGAGAAGTCCCTCTCAGGAGAAAGGCCGCCAGGTGCTTGCAGCTTACTCAGATCGGCATGGAGAGCTTGAAAGTGAGAACGGGTGCAGAGACGGGGGCCTACCTGAACTCTGCTTTCGGCAATGCCAAGCTCCCAGGCCAGCCGTTCTCTGGTCGCTATCCCCGGGTAGGGGTTCTGTTGAAAGTGCGCTTGCAGGGCATCCTTCTGGCTCAGCTTCAGAACGAGCCNTTGGTGCACATATTGAGACAGCGCTCGGCTCTGCTTTAACCGTCTTCTTCGTTGGTTTTGAAACCAGACCTAGGGACAAAGAGAGAGAATTCCCTCTCAGGAGAAAGGCCGCCAGGTGCTTTCAGCTTACTGAGACCGGCATGGAGAGCTTGAAAGTGAGAACGGGTGCAGAGACGGGGGCCTACCTGAACTCTGCTTTCGGCAATGCCAAGCCTCGGCCATGCTCCTCTGTGTTGGGACAGAGCCTAGGCAGGTGGGGGAGATTAACGTAGCCTCTGGCATTGGGAGGGCTGGGGACTTTAGTATTATTCTGTTCCTTGGAGTTGCACCTGGTCCTACCTAAGAAACCACTGCTCTTTTAGCAGTTGGCAGCAGATATGTCAAAGAGACAGTTCACATCTTACTCCCTAGAAGTTAAAGGAGGACAGAATCTTCAAATCTAAAGACCCAAAAGGTGCTGCTTGGGATGAATTTTAAAATAAATAAATAATGATGGACATTCAGAGCCATGCTGGTAAAATCTCAGACTAAAAAGAAAAGAGAAATTCTTCTAAGATTCCAAAGACAGGAAAAAAAGTTATCATGACATTTCAGTGGCTTGAAAATTAGATTATCACCTAGCTTCTTGGCAACATTGGATGCACAAAACTATACAACACAGTGTTTCAACGCTATGAGACTAAATTTTGTTGAAACTGGAATCCTAGAACTGATTCAAACTAAAATTCAAATGAGAGAACAAAGTAAGGATGGTTGGGGGTGATGCAAGGATTCATAAAATTTACCACTCAGCAAAACTTCCAGCATGGATTCTGGCAAAATAGGTAATAAATTCAGGAAAGAAGAAAATGAAGGTTTCTAAAAAATTGGCCTTGCAACAAACAATTAAATAACCTAAACAAACAAAACGATACTACACAAACACCAGCAACCAATGACGCTTAAAGTTGAAGTGATTATTTTTGCATATTTTAAAAATATTTAAGTACCAATCTGTATCTTATGCTAGAAAGAAGTTAGGGTTAGAGAAGAGGAGAGTAAAACTCTACTGGGGTTTTTATCTTTGAGGTAAAGTATATGGGCACTAGCAAGCTCAGAGGTTGATATATAAGGCAATGATTTAAGAGTTTTCACTCTCAAAATGTAAATAGGAAGTACAAGTATTAAAATATGAGAGAAACAAAACAAATGAGCAAATATAATAAAACTGAAGCTGACTCATAGATGCAAAGAATTAATTCGTGGTCAGAGACAAGGGGGAAGGGTTAGAGAAATGGTGAAATGGGTGGAGGGAAATAAGAGATATAAATTAAGAGGAATAAAGAGGGAATTAAGAGTTATAAAATAGTCAAAAGGAATATAATGAACATTTTATAATAACTTTGTAAGTGTGTATTTCTGTACACTATGTTGTATATCTGAAACTAATTTAAATTTTAAAGTTTAAAGTTCGGGCACTCAGTCATGTCCGACTCTTTGCGACCCCATGAACTGCAGCACGCCAGGCCTCCCTGTCTATCACCAAATCCCGGAGTTTACCCAAACTCATGTCCATTGAGTTGGTGATGCCGTCCAACCATCTCATCTTCTGTTGTCCCCTTCTCCACCTGCTCTCAATCTTTCCCAGCATCAGGGTCTTTTCCAGTGAGTAAGCTCTCTGCATCAGGTAGCCAAAGTATTGGAGCTTCAGCTTCAACATCAGTCCTTCCAATGAACACCCAGGACTGATCTCCTTTAGGATGGACTGGTTGGATCTCCTTGCAGTCGAAGGGACTCTCAAGAGTCTTCTCCAATACTACAGTTCAAAAGCATCAATTCTTTGGTGCTCAGCTTTCTTTATAGTCCAAATCTCACATCCATACATGACCACTGGAAAAACCATAGCCTTGACTAGACAGACCTTTGTTGACAAAGCAATGTCTCTGCATGTAATATTGTAAGTCAAATATACTTCAATTAATAGACATACTAGAGAACAAAATGAAAAAAGAAAGCTCAATTGATTAAAATAAGAACAGGACAAAAAATAAACATTGAATAGAAAATATGTGTGCAAAAATAATTCCAGCAGATATAATCTTAAAGAATATGAATATGAAGAGATCCTTAGATAGGATGCCAGCTCTGAACTGCTTGCATGCAGCACACCTGAAATGGAAAGAAACAAACCACACAATGCGACTCTTTTATCTTTAACAGGCACATGATTGTGATACAAATGCCAAAATAGAAATGTTAATTTTAGGCAAGAGAGAATTTAAAGTGAAGATTTCAAAGCAAGACAACAGAGAAATGAAATATTTAATAAAAATTATAATCCTTAAGTAGTTAATGAACCAAAGATTTTTAGCCCTCTAACAATCTTGCTTCAAAATATGTGAAGAAAAACTGACAAGTGATAAAGGAAATTTACATTCCTCTAGGACTTTTTAATATCCATTGTTCTGAAATTAGCAGATGAAGAAACCATAAAAAGGGATTGAAAGCCAGCTTTCCAGCCCTCCCCACAGCGTGGGCCGCAGATGGGTCACTCAAGTGCTAGGATATTGATTCCTGCAGCATGGAGGGCCTGGTGGGACCTGAGACAGCCACAGCCTCCACTCAGGCACCTCTGATTTCAGTCAGCTTTGTTCGTTTTCCCAAGGTGCCATCTGAGCAAATTTCTGTGTGAGTGGTGCTCTGATCTGAATAAGTTTGGGAATGACAGCATAATTAACTAGAATTCGATGCATGATATGGCGAGACATGTGTGTGTATATCTTACATATATTTGCATTCTATGTATTTACATATAACTTCTGTGAAACTATATCAATAAAGAGGAAAGTGAAAGTGTTAGTTGCTCAATTGTGTCAGACTGTTTTGTGACCCTGTGGACTGTAGCCTGCCAGGTTCCTCTCTTCATGGGATTCTCCAGGCAAGAATATTGGTAGCCATTCACGTCTCCAGGGCATCTTTCCGACCCAGGAATCGAGCCCACAATTCCTGCGTTACAGTCTGAGCCACCAGGGAAGCCCAATAAAGAGGAAGGACACATTCTTTTTTTTTTTTTCTTCAAAAAAACATAAAAACAAAAATTGACAATGTGTTACATCTCAAAGAAAATCTTAATAAAATATATAAAAATGAAATACCCATTTAGGCCTTATTCTCTTTTTATAATGTAATAAAATTAGGAAACAAAAGGCTGGTTTATACTAAAAATACATTTCAATTTAAAAATACAGTTTCAAATTTTTAAAAAATTTATATACTGTCCTGATACTTGTTGTGTACTTTTTCATGTGAATGTTATGTTTTAATAAAAGCTACCTAAAATTTTTAAATGTTTTGAATTAAAGAGAAAATAAAAATATCTGTTTTGTAATTTGAGTGTATCACATTTTAAAACAGTAGAATATTGATTTAGTAGTATTCATAGGAAAATATATAATATTATTTTCATATAAAAGAAAAAAGAAATATTTAGAAAAATGTAGCAAGCATACAGCTAAGGAGAAAAACATCAAAGCAAATAAAAATAAAACAGAGTACTTTAATAAACATAAAAACAAAAATACAGAAATTAGAAAAAAGTGGTCCAACAGACAAATTAAATGAAGTGATGCTTCTTTAAAAACATCAATAAAATAGAAAGTCTCTGGGAAATTAATCCAAAAAAGGAACAAATGAAAAAGAACAGATGTGGATATTAGAAAATGATAATAATCAAAATTATAGAATAATACTAATTTGTTTTGAGGGAAGCTGAAAAACATGGGTATTTTTTCTAATAGAATGTGATTTAGAAATAGAATCAATAGAAGTTTGCACACCTGTCTATTACTATGAGAGAAATAGGAAAATGTAGTCAAGCTCTCATCCTATAAGAGTCCTTCTTGCCTAGGTTGCTTTTACAACAGAGGTAAGTCCCGTGTTGTATAAAGTACTCTGGAACACAGAAAAGAGTGGATACTTCAAAGCCAATTTAATGATATACTGATACAAAAGCCTGAAAGAGGTTAGCACTCACACACACTTGCACATACACATACACATTCATCTATCTTGGCCAATCTCAAAAATATATGCAAAACTCAGACATCGAGCACTTATGAAATTGAATGTTGCAGTGAATTAAAAGAACCCTGCATTTTGATAACTAAGGTTTCTCCCTTACTATCCTTGCTGTATAATAATTTTTGCCCATCAGGAAAACAATGAAATTCACTGTTTAGCACACAGAAAGACAAGAGCCACAGAGATTATCTTTATAATAGAGTCCAGAGACATTTTTAATCACACACACACACACACAATCTGCTCAGTAAGCTAACAATAGAAGGAAACATCCTCACTCCCATAAAATGAATTTACATAGTTGCACAATTCACTCAATGAAATAAGAATGAGAGGACTAAATATTAGACAGCAAAAATACGTATTTGTGTGTTCTTAATTTAAACGGTAAAACTACCATATAAGAATAGTAAATTTTATTAGGTAGCTGAACTCAAAACTAACATAAAAACCTCAATAAATTTCAGTGATAGTAACTATTACTTGGAAATCATAAGGGAAAATGAATTAAAATGAATGAATTACAAATACAAAATGACTTTAAAATTCCTGGGGAAAATTCTAACAAAAATTTGCACAGCCCATGTGAAGTAAATTAGAAAACTATTGAAA